>OZ010584.1:119480934-119583434 GCA_963932145.1 Acanthosepion lycidas | reverse complement strand
AACCTAAACGAAGTAGATTTTCTAGATGTTACCTTCAACCTAAGAGAAGGCACACATAAACCATATAGAAAACCTAATGACAAACCACTCTACATACACACATCTTCCAACCATCCACCTTCTATAATCAAACAGATACCAAAATCGATTAACCGCAGGCTCTCTGACAATTCCTCCAATGAATCCCTATTTAACAAAGCTAAGAAAGACTATGAAACAGCCCTAAAAGATAGCGGATTCCCAGAAACGCTCACATACTCACCACAGAATACAAAAAAGGCCAACAGAAGAAGAAATATCATATGGTTCAACCCACCGTACAGCAAGAACGTAAAAACAAACGTAGGGAAAATATTCTTCAAACTCTTACACAAACACTTCCCAGAATCAAGCACCTTACACAAGATATTCAACAAAAACACTGTAAAAATCAGCTACAGCTGCACCGAGAGCATGGCACAAATAATAAAAAAGCACAATAGGAAAATTATCAACAAACCACACGAACAAATTAAACCCACGTGCAACTGCAGAATAAAGAACGAATGTCCCTTAAACGGAAATTGTTTACAAAACAACGTAATATACCAAGCCACGATAAAATCACCAGATAATGAAGAAAAAGTATACATAGGAGTAACTGAAGGACCCTGGAAACAAAGAAATTATACACACAAAACATCTTTCACAAATAGTAAATATGCAAACAGTACAATGCTTTCTAAGTATATCTGGGAAATTAAAAACAAAACGAACATCACACCAAAAATATCTTGGAAGATAAGGAAAAAATCATCAGCCTACAATAACCAATCAAAAACTTGCAAACTTTGCTCGGAGGAAAAAATAGCTATCATTACTTTTCCCGACCAAAATAAATTATAAAACAAAAGATCCGAACTCATCTCAAAATGCAGACATGAAAATAAATTTTTACTACGTAACCTAAAAAATTAAAAAACGGAAAAAATAAAATAAAAACAAATAAATATACTAATAAGCAAAAATAACAAAATAAGAAAAAAAAAAAAAAAAAAAAAAAGTAGAAATAAAACATAAAAAAATACTATGTTACTTAAAAATCGAAAACCGAAAAGAGAAAATATACAAGTAAAATAAATTAACCTAAATTCATCCAAGTAAATAAATAAACAAACCAATCCCAAATAAAGATAATCAATTAAAAACTGTTCCCGCCAAAATAATACTTAGAATGAACTACAACAATCAACCCCAAAACTGAACAAATAGTTTTAATTAAATTCCCAAACCAAAACAAAACTGTTAAATAAGTGATATAAACAAATTTTTACTACGTTAATAAATAAATAAATAAATAAAATACGAAACAAAAATAAAAACAAGCAATATAATTTGACCTAAATAGATAAACAAACGACTTCCGGTGAAATAACCGCCATAATAGAATACCCACAATGCACCACTAACCCGTATATATATAAATAGCCGAGAAAAATAACAGCACACGTGGCTTGACGATTGCATATAGCATGAAACAGACTGTCGCCTCTAAGTGTTGACTTCTATGTTCACTTTTATATTTATATATATATATATATATATATTATATATATATGATATATATGATATATATATATGATATATATATAATTATGCTCTATACGGTATATATATATATATATATATATATATATATATTATATATATATATATATGATATATATGATATATATATGATATATATATAATTATGCTATATACGATATATATATATATATATATATATATATATATATATATATATATATATATATATATATATATATATATACATACATATATATATATATATATATATATATATATGGTTCTCTATGTGTGTGTGTAATCTAAAGAAAATTGTAGAGCCTTAAAAAATCCTGTGAATTCACCCATTACATGTGTTATGTCCCAAAAATTGATATTTTGAAGCTCGGATTGTAAAAATACCATAGGTTTCAATTTCGTTAAAAAGGTTTTTTTGTTTTTCACTTAGCGTAAATAAGAAAATACGTGAAATAATGAAACTACGCCCAAGCGTCAAAATCCATCATTCAGGGGTGGGATATTCAATTCCTTTACGTACAGAATACACCCGTATCACCATCACATATCAATTGACAATCTTCCTTCTGTTGTGTAATTATGTTAATTTTACTAAAATGCTGCACATTGCAGTAACTATTGTGATAAGAATAACAAAATATTAATTCAATGCGATTGCTTTCATCTCAGACAAAGTTAATTAACACATATATTCAGCAATCATCTGGAATATATTATCAGAATCTCTACAATGATGAACACCAATTCTTATAGGATGCCAATATAACGATGATTGGAGGGGACAAACATTGCGCGATGACCTGCAAGAAACAAACACATGACCAAATATTAAAAATAAATTAATCTATAACAAAAATGTTGGATTTAATTCAATTATGTTACTATCTTTTAGAGACACAAAGTATCATTTACGTACCATATAATTTTCTCTCAAGAATAAAAAAAAAAGGTCCCTGGGATAATTATGGAAGATAACGTAATTTAAGCCAAACAGATTTTGTAATTATGGCGTTCGATATCAACGCATAGATTTTGTTAATTATAAATACGAAAATCAAATGAAAAGCCCAATGTATGACTATGAATGAGAGTTGTCAAACCATGCCTCAATTAATTGCAACTCTTGTTACTAATAACTGCATTGTTTTTTCCAGATTGATTTACATCTTACTTTTTAAAGTAGCCTCTATATGCTCTCGGCCAGAAAAGTTATTAACAGCAGATCATCATCAATGAGTTACTGCTTACCAGCCAAATGCTTTTTGTTCTTGATGGATCGATGATAGGATAATCAGGAAAATTAGGAGGCACCGTAGCCAATGAAACCAAATGATTGTCTGTTCGAACAAGGTCCTAATCAGGCAAATCTCAGTTCGCAGTAACTGCCTCAGCAAGTTGGCATTGTACTCTCTATTCTTGGTGGGAATCTTTTGTAGATAATCAATAAACACAATGCATTTTGCATCACGGAAAACTGAGGCCATCACATTATGTGCAGAGAAAACGACATTAGCATACTTGGAAATAGGTGAGGAGGGTTCCATCTGCATGAATGGTCTCTTTGTATCTAGCTTAAAATGATGAATCCAAAACTTAGCTTCTATTATGAAACGTTAAAATAATAAGCTCTGTCTGCCACAGACAATTTCCACTTTTTCCTGTGATGTGCGCCTTATATCAGGTGTCAGGAGAAGGGACACATACCTATCAGAAACCTTATCATGCCAAGTTCCTTTTGCATAATATTCTCATCTATCACAGGGGATATACTAATAGCATGGGCTATTTGATTTGTAGTCCAATCGGCTGTCATCCATCAACAGGAGGAGAAACTGATCAATGTTTTCCTCCGTAGTGGCTAGTAGAGGACGTCCAGGCCATAGATTATTTTCAAAACAGCCTCTTCCCCTCCTAAATTCAGCTACCCAATTTCGCACTGTTAATAAAGTTGGATCGTCATGCCTTAATGTAGCAACATAGTATGAATCCTTGGCGCCTAAACCCTTTTCTGAAGCTATTGATAATAACGCAAAATAAAATGTTGTTCATTTTCAAGAGAAGTCAACACAAGTTACTTTTAAAGTATTCTTTGAACAGTCAGATATTAGTTTACCTGAAAAAAAAAACAAATATATATTTCCTAATAAAATGTGTTGAAAGTAATGCATGCCACATTTCATAGCCCTAGTATCAATCCTTCGTTGTCAGACTATGAAGTTTTCAGCCGACACACTTAAAACTTAAAGTTCGTTTACGTTCTCTCTGCTCTGACTTAAAGAATAAAAAATAAAATCATGTTATCTCATAAATTAACGTCTGTCACGAAAATATTTAACCTATTAGAACATAATTGTTTATATAATCTCCACAAATGTTTTTTCACTAGATTCAAACAACTCATCCGTTCTACACAGTAGACACAACATAAATCATTTAATTTACTTACAATATATATATATATACATACATACATACATACATATATATATATATATATATATATATATATATATATATATATATATATATATATATATATATATATGCGGGCGTGTGTGTGTGTGTGTTTGTAAATTCCTAAATGGTGATTGCCTCATCGTACCCAGATGCGACTCAACCCTCACCTCTCGCATCATGTCTTAATGACTTCCATATAGTTTTGCTTTTCATGGCACCTTAAATTACTCTTGAGACTAGCATTCGATTCCATCGGTATCAGGTGTATATGACAGATAAACTCTGTATCCTTGATTGGGGGGATGAACCATCTGCATAACTTACAACTCTCCTGTTTACCAGCATCTACCTTCAGAGTTCAAAAGTTTATCTGCAGCCTTGTTGCAAACAAGACAAGTATTTTCAGCAGGACGGTGAGGCAGAATTATAGAGTTGATTTGCTAAAGAGTGTTATGAGATTTCAGATTGTGTACATAAGCGACCATCAACAGTAGAATGCGCTCACAGACTCAGGCACGCTTACATTCGCTCACGCAATACACACACACACGCACACACACACATTTCCAAAAACTGCATATTAGTTGAAAAATCAGAGTGGCCATGACTATAGATTTTTATCTTCAAAGACATTATATAAAATGCCTCCACTTAGTAAAATTTAGTCAGATATTCGCAGTGCTGTATATCCATGTGCGACGAATTCAGATTATATTTCAGATTTTCTTTGACCTTCTTAGGATTGCGTGTTCGGTTTTCTCTAAAAAAGATGTTTGGGAAACCTGATATCCCGCATTCTCACAACGGTTGAGGATCATTATTGTTTCATTGCTGTTGTATTCAGATCTTTGGAAGACAACAGAGTATGGAATGAAACATTTGATGTTAAAGATATGACTCAGGCATTTTGATAGAATCTCTCAAGCCATTTGATATGACACCGATATATTGCCTATTTTTCAGAAGATTATAGCAAAGATGTTAAAATACAGACTTTATATACACTTGACAGTAATGCCCATATCTAGGCACAATCTAGTTTCAAATTTGAAAAATGAAACACTTTCCTTTTGAACATGTGGATCACTTACAGCACCCAGGACGCTGTTCCTTGATACAGAACATCTAAATAATGCGAAAGAGTCAATAAATTTCAGGCTGGTATTTTTCCCAATTATGGTTGGCTCTTTGTAGTAAAAACACGGTTGAGAGGTGAGCATCACTTTTTTCTCCCTCAGGTTAATCCTCAAACCAAAAGCATCACAAGAGGCAGAGAAATGATCCATTATGAGTTGCAAATCTTACATAGAACAAACCTTATGATACTCTAATTCTCAAGTTGATCCACGCTTTACATTACTCGAAGGCATATGATAAGTGCAGCACGAAATAAACTAAGAATAGTGTGGGTTCAACAATATCACATTCATTTATCCTATTTTCACTGCAATCTCATCTGAAAGTGAGACCGTTGAATGTGAAACAAGCTTTCACATTAATATATAACTTGTTCCCTAAGTTGAAAAATGTGAAATGGCGTCCAATCTTACCAAGAATCCTTCAGAATGCATCGCAATTTACGATGTCAATAGTTTTGGTTAAATCCAAGATAAGCAGGTACAGTGGTATTTGCTGTTCTATGCATTTCTTCTGTAGGTGTCTTAATGAGGAAATTATATCCTTAGTGACCCTACCTAGTAGAAAGCAATGTTGCTTCTTGAATAACTCGAGGGCATTTCTCTCTTCAATAAGAGTAGCATTTATTAAGACGTAATTGTCGTCAGAAGAATTACAATATCGTTTTAATAAAGGCAAGGCTGACATGGAAAGAAAATGATTCACTAAGAAGAAAATATATTGAGTGTGAGCTAATATAACAATTCTTAGTAATAAACCGAAGACCAGAATCATACATAATATCACCGAACATTACAAAAGCAATAGTAACAAACGTGGTCTACAAGCTAGTAGAGACGAAAACAGTAGGTGGCCCGAATGAAAATTCAAAATATTCAATATATATATATATATATATATATATATATATATATATATATATATATATATAGAGAGAGAGAGAGAGAGAGAGAGAGAGAGATGTATGTAACAGTAATGCTAAAGAGATAGGCTTCACCTACCTAGGCTTCACCTACGCGGTTGGGTTTAAGCATGAAACAGACTGCTGACGTTGGCTTTTGACCTGAATGCTATATATTAGGTTGGTGCAAAAATAATGACGTAATAATGTCGTTTTTTTGACGTATTTTTAACGTCAAAAAACGACATTATTACGTTATCATTTTTGCACCAACCTAATATATATATATATATATATATATATATATATATATATATATATATATATATATATATATACATAGTTTATGAAAAACTAGGTAAGCCGTATGGGTAGACCCAAGGAGGATAAAATCCAGATAGCTCAATGTAAATCTAGAGCAAAAGATTTACGGGAGAGTCCATCATATGTATATATATATATATATATATATATATATGGTTGACTCTTCTGCCGTATTCGACCTATGAGGGGCAAACAGCTCAGTTCCTAGGAACCAACAGCCAGACATCAGCACATCAGATTTGATAATAGTGGTGCAGAACCAACCACACGAATAATAAGACCTCGTGCACTAAACGACCCTCTGCAGGTTTTCGATCCAGAGTTGTCCTTCTCCTTGACCAGTTGCCATCCAAGGCTATAGAACCCTGCTACTTAGCCATAGCTGGAGGGAGATGAAGAGGATTAATATCTTTCCAATTTTATTTGCAAGTGAGTGAATATAATGGATTTGACTGAAATTCGAACTCAGCTCTCCGATTCCTCAAACACTCTCCGGGATATGTTTGTAGGATCTGATAATGTAATTTATATTTTTGCCTCTTTTATCCACAGAACATTTACTTACATTTTGTCTCACATTCTAACCAAAGAAACCAAACCTGATACATATCGGCGAAAGACGTTGTTAGAAAACCTTTTTTTTATTTTTATTTTGTCCCCTTAAATACATATCTAGAGTGTGTATGGACGCATGTCTTGGGCTGTTCCTATTCAATAAAGTTAAACTAAATAGCTATATGATATGGCAGAACAGTAATAATTTTCTCCGAGGCAGCCTACCGTAACTCTACTGATTAACGTAAGATAAATAGCACTGGAGCGACGGACTGAAACCGGACGATGAGGAGTAAGTCTCAAGCACAGGCTGTGTACATGTTACGATGCCGGCTCTGCGGCAGTATTAGGCGTGTTTTGATACGCACATTTTGTTGGCAGACATTATGAAAGCATCTCGTAAATCTTTTTGCAGGAAAGAAATTAACAAATATCACGGATAAAAAATGACATGGAATATTTTCATTTGATGTATGTGGAGGTGAAGAAAAGTTTTCAGATTAATTATAGAATTCTTATAAAAAGTTTGCTTATATATTTTGAGACGTGGGTCAACTCTAAATAGGAGAAAACCCTGCTCGTAATATCTAGTGTAATGTACAAAAATAAAAAAAAAAAACAAACACAATCAGAAAAAACATACTATTAGGTTGGTGCAAAAATAATGACGTAATAATGTCGTTTTTTGACGTTAAAAATACGTCAAAAAACGACATTATTACGTCATTATTTTTGCACCAACCTAATATTATTCTAAGCATGTCGTCAGGCCTAAAATGGAGTAAGGCTTCCATATATTGGCAGGATCAGCCAATTTTCAATTTCCTGTCTCGATAGTGTCGAAAAGTGTTACTGAATCCTTGTGAACAACAAATTATTTTCTAACCTACAACCCTTTCCGCAAGCCTCTAACTTCACTATCGCTATTTCCATGTAAGTGTAAACTTAAACTGTATACATTTGTTCCTGCAGTTCTTACTTTTAAGGGCTGAGACATCATGGTATACATATTGAAGCACACCACCCTCATTCCGTTCGTATTCCATTAGTGAGAAATTCTACTCAAGCAACTTCTTAGAACGAGCAGGTGCTTTGTGGAACCAACTGCCAAGAGGATGCTTATCATATCACTGTAATCTTAACCTGTTCAAGTCTAGAGTTAACCGTCATTTTCTGCAAATACAACAATAAACTCTGGCTCTTAATATGTAACCCTTTACCTCGAATGGTTCTTGGACCTTGTACATGGGGAAAACCGTTGTAAACCTCAATGTTTTCATACATATCACTGTTCATGACTGTATTTATCTCAACCTGTCCATACATAAATATCTCTGGGTTTCCTTGCCTGTCTCTCTCTGTTCACAGTCGTGTATTCACACACACACACACACACACACGCGAACCCCCCATATATATATATATATATATATATATATATATATATATATATATATATATATATATATATATATATATATATATATATAATTGTATCCCACGTCGTTTTCGATGTATGAATGTTTTCTAGATCAGTTTTTATTTTATGTGTCGTACGACACACACACACAAACCACACACACACACACACACACACAGCATGCTAGTTAACATTTGCGTCAGTCAGCTGTTGTCTCTCACGCTGGTCAATAGAATCTCCCTGCCTATTCGTAGCAGCCAGCTACAGGCTCTTACTCTGGCCAGTACAAAATGTCCGCAAACTACATGAAAACTGCCGTAGAAGCATGAAAAAAATCGATTATTTCCTTTATCGATGCGAGTTGGGAAATGTCGGTCTTGGCTTTCCCGCTAATTTGGGTATGTGCATGTAAATTTTGGTGCAAATCCGTCGAAAATTGCGGCCGTGCATTCGTTACAGACGCACGCACACACACACATCCTGCCTTTTGTAGAAAGAGATTAGTCCGAGATTTAGTGTTGGTTCTTAATTCTCTCAGATCGTTGAGACGATTCTATTCAAAGTTAGTTATACCTTGTTGGCTGGTGTTTCACCGGTTTGCTCGGTTTTGAACAGCAAGTTTGAACGCGTCTACACGGATGTTTGCAGCATTTTAATTGTATTTGAGTTTGTCCTTGAAGGGTTACGCTTACCATGAAAAAATAGGCTGAGGATTTTCGGGATCCGATCATCACTCATTCTGATAAGATTATATATATATATATATATATATATATATATATATCACATCATCCACAGACAGACTATTTCGCAGCTCATCAGTGTGGCTAGACATCCGGTTGCCTCTAGCTAGGATTGGTGTCAGTCGGAGATTCTACCACTAAGCCGTCGGCGCACGGCAGGGATGTAGGTTGATTTTTAGCGTATTTATTTTTAGAAACACGCCCAGTGACTCAATTCGCTTTTTGCGAAGAGTCTCGCTATATAGCTATAATATATAATAATACAAACCCATACCTCCTCCCTAGAGAGCTGAACTGGAATCAAATTTTATTTCAGGAGCCAATATAACGTCATCCATAGACAGACTGTTTCGCAGCTCATCAGTGTGGCTAGACATCCGGAAGAAAAAATAGAAAGAAAAAAGACATAATGTAGCAAATCGAAATATGAGAACGTAATATGAAAAAAATATTAAAATAAATAATGAAGGGTTTAGAAAAATAAAATTGATTAAAAGATTAAAATAAAATTTCAATGTTAGAAAATTCTATGAAAGTAAAAACTTGTTTTAATAAATTAATTTTCATGTGTATTTCTTTTTCACCCTTTTCTTCTTCATTTTTTTTTTTCATGCAGGCTCGGTTTTCAGAAGACGAAAGAAATAAACGGAATCAATAACAGAGGAAAAACCAAGTTTAAATAATGTCAAAAAAAAATGTTTGTCTTTATTCATCAGCGTTTTAGACTTCAGCAAATAAATTTTAGTGGCATTGATTTCGCTTTAGTTTTATCGTTTCAATCTTCTCTTTCTCTCCCCTGCTTCTTAGTTCTTCTCTTCTCTTCTCTTCTCTTTCTTTCTTTCTTTCATTATTTCTTTCTTTCTTTCTTTCTTTTTTCTTTCATTATTTCTTTCTTTCTTACTTTTTTTTTCTTTCTTTATTTCTTTCTTTCTTTTTTCTTTCATTATTTCTTTCTTTCTTTTTTCTTTCATTATTTCTTTCTTTCTTTCTTTCTTTTTTCTTTCATTATTTCTTTCTTTCTTTCTTTTTTCTTTCATTATTTCTTTCTTTCTTTCTTTTTTCTTTCATTATTTCTTTCTTTCTTTTTTCTTTCATTATTTCTTTCTTTCTTTCTTTCTTTTATCTTTCATTATTTCTTTCTTTCTTTCTTTTTTCTTTCATTATTTCTTTCTTTCTTTCTTTCTTTTTTCTTTCATTATTTCTTTCTTTCTTTCTTTTTTCTTTCATTATTTCTTTCTTTCTTTTTTCTTTCATTATTTCTTTCTTTCTTTTTTCTTTCATTATTTCTTTCTTTCTTTCTTTCTTTTTTCTTTCATTATTTCTTTCTTTCTTTCTTTTTTCTTTCATTATTTCTTTCTTTCTTTCTTTCTTTTTCTTTCATTATTTCTTTCTTTCTTTCTTTTTTCTTTCATTATTTCTTTCTTTCTTTCTTTTTTCTTTCATTATTTCTTTCTTTCTTTCTTTTTTCTGTCATTATTTCTTTCTTTCTTTCTTTCTTTTTTCTTTCATTATTTCTTTCTTTCTTTCTTTTATCTTTCATTATTTCTTTCTTTCTTTCTTTTTCTTTCATTATTTCTTTCTTTCTTTCTTTTTTCTTTCATTATTTCTTTCTTTCTTTCTTTTTTCTTTCATTATTTCTTTCTTTCTTTCTTTCTTTTTTCTTTCATTATTTCTTTCTTTCTTTCTTTCTTTTTTCTTTCATTATTTCTTTCTTTCTTTCTTTTTTCTTTCATTATTTCTTTCTTTCTTTCTTTCTTTCTTTTTTCTTTCATTATTTCTTTCTTTCTTTCTTTTTTCTTTCATTATTTTTTTCTTTCTTTCTTTTTTCTTTCATTATTTCTTCCTTCGTTTCTTTCGTTTGTTCTTTTATGGTTCGTTGTTTCTTTTGTTGTTGTTTTATTTCTCTGCCATTTTTCGCTGTGTCTTTAGATTCCTAATATTTATTTTCCTTCTTTTATTTACTTTTGTTGTTTTATTCTCTTATTGTTTTATTTAATAAACTACAAATGGGAGACCAATTGAAGAGTTTATTTATTTATATCTATCTTTTTTTTCCTTTCTCTTTATTTATTTCTCATTTTAAGCTGTTTCATTTATTTCTTCTCTGCCTCATTTTTTTTATTTTCCTTTTGCTTCGTTTTTTAGTTTTTTCTGCCTTTTTTATTTCTCATTAAACCTGTTTTATTTCCTTGCTTTCATGTTTTTTCTTTTTCTGATCGATTATTTTGTTGACAATTTGTCGTCATTTTATTGATAGTATATCTTTCTGCCTTTCTTTATATTATGTCTTTTTGCCTTTCTTTATATTATGTCTTTTTGTCTGTCTATATATTATGTCTCCGCCTTTCTTTATATTATGTCTTTTTGACTTTCTTTATATTATGTCCTTTTACCTTTCTTTATATTATGCTTTTTGCCTTTAGTTTTAATTTTATTATCGTTTTGCTTAATCGTTTCTCGAATTGTTGACGCTTTTTTTTAAATATTTTTTTAATCATTTTCTCATATGAAAGGCAATAAAGCCACTAAGATGCAAGGGGGGTTACTGAGTGTGAGAGATATGAATAAAAGAATAATACCATAATCAATAAGATAGAACAATAATGGTATATGAATTAAGAAGAGAGAAAATAACGATTGACATTGCATTTAAATTAATTTAAAAATTGATTGGAAAGTAAGACACCGTAAGACAGTTTCACAAGCAAGAAGTGCAATAAAAGAAACCGTTAGCTTAGAACTTACGACTACATGTAATCATTTCAACTGTAAAATTGGCACATTTGGCGCCAATGTCGTACTTGGATGAAATTATGCTTTTTTACATATTACTTTTTTTTTTCTGATACCATAAATTTAAACAGGAAATTTCACTGTTGATTCATATTGACACATATTTACTGAGAAGGAAATTTCATAAAAAGATTTAGCAGATCAAAATGAGCAAAGCTTTTCACTGATTTAAGTGGCCCCTGAAACTATCTCTGATATAAATATATTTTTCTCTGAGGAAATAGAGCGTGCAATATTTCTACATATCTTTCGCAATTTCCAGCATACTTTCAAAATTTATTTCACCCTTTCGTGTATTCCTTCTGAACCATTCTAGTTCTTTTATTTGTCCTAAGTTCTTTGGTTTAATCTGATTCTTTTAAATTATTTTCCCCTCTATATTTCATTCTCTATTTCACATTACTTCTCATATCTACTTTGTTATCTTCTTTTAATATTTTAATTTGCCTTTCAAACGGAAAATCACTTCACTTCCTGTTCGACACTTATTTTCCATTCTCTCTTTTAAATAACGTTTTCTTACCATTTCTTTTATTTATTTTTTATATTCACATCTGTCAAAGCGTATTTTATCCGCCAACCCTACAGGCACCTGCTTATATTCCCCTGTATGTATGTATATATATATATATATATATATATATATATATATATATATATATATATATATATTGTTTTGATGAATGTTATTTTGAACGAAAAACGAAGCTATCATGAACGCAGGGCCAGTGCATCTGTCAGTTACACAGTTGCATGCCATTCATAACGATGAATGAATGCTTAGCAATCTCTAATTTCGCTAACTTTATTTGCATAGGCGAAGTGTGTGAGTTACTTTAGCAATCGTTGACGACAGAGAAAAATTCACAGTGTCAAGAAGAAAATTCTGTGTCAATATCATCATACGATTCATTTACATTTAAAGAAATTGTATGCGAATCAAGAACACAAGTACTCCACTATACAGACAGAAACATACGCACACTCACACATACGTTCACATCTATCTATCTATCTATCTATCTATCTATCTATCTATCTATCTATCTATCTATCTCTCTATATATATAAAAGGCAGGATGTGTATGTGTGTGTGTGTGTAACGAATTCACGGCCGCAATTTTCGACGGATTTGCACCAAAATTTACATGCACATGCTCCAAGTTAGCGGGAAGGCCAAGACCGACTTTGCATTAGCCAACTCTCATCGATAGTGGAAATAATCGCGTTTTTCATGCTTCTACGGCAGTTTTCATGTAGTTTGCAGCCATTTTGTACTGCCCAGAGTGAGAGCCTATAGCTGGCTGCCACAAATAGGCTGAAAGATTCTATTGGACAAAAAACTAATAAAGAGGTTAATGATTTAATTGATTTTGTATGAATGATTCATGAATTTATAAGTTATAATTGCACCTTTTAATTGAAATTAAAATAACTGATCCAACGTGCAACTTTCGGATAATAAGTGAGACATTACTGTAATTATTGAACAATATAGTTCATGCCATATTGGCGGAAAATCTACCAGTAAAAAAGAATGTCCTTATTGCTATATTTGTACAAAAACGCACAACCTTAAAATTTAAATTCAAACTCTGCGTTGCGACCGCACATTCCAAAACAATAACACATTTCTCATAGCATTTATTCGGATTACATCTGTATTTTTGTTGTCCTCTTATTAGTGAGAAGTAAAACAAGAACAAAATCTACTTCCATACCTGATGATGTCTGTAGGAACAGATGAAAGCTTGTGTAAAAAATTAAAAAGATCTTATGCAACTGGAATTTATAAACAGGGATCATATTATTCATATACAGGTTTGGGGTTGGTGTATCTTATTTATGTGTTTGCGACGATGTATTCTCGGCATTTAAATCATCATCCTCTATATTTGTTTATTGTATGAATGATTCATGAATTTATAAGTTATAATTGCACATTTAATTGATATATATATATATATATATATATATATATATATATATATATATATATATATATATATATATATATATATATATATATATATATATGTGTGTGTGTGTGGTATTTGAGACTTCATGTGCGGTTCGAATTTATTCAAAGATTTAATGTAGACAGCTTTTTCTGAAACAATAGCCACTATCATGGTTACTGATTCTGATTGTGCGTAGGAGGGTCGTGATTTTTTATTTCTTATTTTCTCTATGTATTGCGTATCGCGAAGTAGAAAAGGTCCCGATCTATAAATCTGTTCAAGGATTGAATCTTTTCAATACTTACAATGAATGCGATATTGATGTTTTTAACAACTTAGTTTGAAGTGAAAAATAATTGACGATTGATAGGTCATAGCGTCATTTTGAATTAACTTCGATAATATTGAAATATTCAGGGAGGTCATTCCCATTCTTTTTTCATCACCAACACCATCACCACAAAATTCCCTTCCACCAAAATCATCATCACCACCACCCGCGACAATCATCACTATCGAGTATAGAAAGATGTCATTAGTTGTACTTTTAATGCATATAGCTCTTTACATTGGGCCAAATTTTAAAACCTTTGACAAAAAGTTGGATTACTTGTGAAATTTACCTTTTCTTTCCTTACGAATTTTGTTCTTATAATGTTTAAACTATTAAACATTTTTTTTTTTTTTGCGAGCTCGCTAACGGAAAGGGACCAGCCCATAAGCCAAAGGAGCGTTGTAAGGATGTACACTATTTACATTATTCGGACTATTATCCCCATCTTTGTTGCCATATTTATTACAACGTTTCGGCTGTTGTACGCTCCGGCCTTCTTCAGGGGTTTGAAATGTTGAACTGAACCCTTTCTTTTGCCTACTGGGGTAGACTGTTGTAGTTCCACGAACCACGTTTAATGGATGTCAGTTATCAGTTGCCTCCTGTTAATTCACCTCTCCAAGTTACCCACTGCCTTAATCGGGTGTTGAACTCACACTCTTTGGATCCTGTCACTGGATCTAACCAACGCCTTTTCCACTCAGCTATGTGTTCTTGAGGACTGAAGAAGTTCGGAGCATACAACCGCTGAAATGTTGCAATAAATATGGCGACAAAGATGAGGACAATAGTCCGAATAATGCAAACAGTGTACATAATACCTCATCTCGAAAATATAGACACTCTTATAAGGATGGCTTTCAAAATCACTTAACCTTGCAAACATGACTGTCAGTTCCATAAGACTGAGCGAAAGTATTATGAGAAGAATGTTTTATGATGAAAAGGTTGCTTCCGCGAATTCTTCGATTGTAAAAGTATAGCTGGAAAGTTTGTCGAAAAGGACTTGATGCGGAATGTCCAAACCATACTTATTTTCAAAGCATAGTTTAGATGTAGTTTAAGGCCAAATGTATGGGGCATCGAGTGAGAATGAAACTCACTACTAAGTCGTAATTGTTCTAGCGAGACAAGCTTGCTAACCATTACACCACCTCGACGTACCCAAGAATTTCCACGCCATATAGCTAAACATTATCACCCCAGGTGTGATGTTTGTTGTAGCCATTGTTTGCGCAAACAGGAAAAATAAAAACATATGGGTGTTTTGTGAGTATGACTGCCTAAGTCTGCTTAAAAAGAGACCTTTATGAATACATATTTTCTCGTCGTCAGTTTATTTATAAACAAATCATTTAAACAGATTAACCTACATTTATTGTTTGAAATATGAAAGTGAATTTTAAATTCTTTCTATCGATCATATTGGCTTCCAAATATAATTTTTCATATGTTTTGTCAGTTTTAGCGTGATGTTGAATTAAATTCTATACATTTCTATGAGCTTGTTTACACTATTTACATTCGGACAATTGACCATCTTTCGGTTGTTTTGTTCTCAGGAATACATTAGGTTTATATCGATTTGGTTGCCCAGCAGTGTATTCGGAACTGAAGCCTTTATATAATCTACGGCGGAAGACTATTCTCATTCCACTGCCCGTATCTCGGTATGTCTCGTATTGTTCTTTCTTTTAAATCCTTTTTTTTTTTTGCACCTCACAGTGCTCACCATATTTCCACTAAATACACACACTGCCCAGCCCCGGGATTAGCATAATAATTGTGAGTTCAACCTTGGGGCTGCATATGTTTATTTCGACTCAATAGAAACGGGGCAAGTAATAAATAAGCAACAATATATAAGAATAACTAAAACAAAGATGAGGACAACAGTTCGAATGTAAATAGTGTCAGTAAAGAATTATGGCTATCATTAATTACACTCAAACACACGAATATTTTTTAATCATTTCACAAAAAGGAAGGCGGGAATGTCACTAGTACACATCGGGTTACAGAGAGTGAAAGTGAGAGAAAAGACTGGGTATGAGAGGGATTGAAAAAAAATTATAAATGATAAACGGCGCTTGATGATGCATTTAAATTTTTCAAGATTGTATTTATCAGTGAAGCAAGCAGGGAAGCAGGTTAACTTCGTCAGCACTAACAGATTTGTTATTGAGACACGAGTAATTGGTAATGTCATCTGCATAAATGCCTACTTGGGGAATGATGCCTCCAGAGGCGATACTAGATCCTAGGCTGTTTACCTAGGCTGGGGACACCAGTGTTCGTGTGAAAGCCTCTGTCCAGGACGACATTCATTTCAGTAATTCATAGGAATTATTGGATTAAATCAAACAATCGTTCTGTAATACCGTAGCCCTGAAGCTAACTTAGAAGACCAGCATGCCAAACCTGGCCAAACTCTTTTGAGACATGTAAAGCCACAGCGGTTGACAGGGCAAAATGAAATCCATATTGTTTTTAGAGGGTACGCCATGAGTTTTAAAATGCTCAACCATATTAGCATTGATTAAAGCCTCAAATGTTTTACTGAAAAGCAGTAGGTGACAAATAGCGCGATAGATAGAGGAGCCAGAATTTTTTACAGGGGTCCTAAAAACAGGAACTACAGAGGAGGACCTCCAACGGGCTTGAAATCAGGAAAAGTCGAGGCAAAAGTTGTATGGTTTGGCGAGAAATGCGGCCAGCTAGAGAGCATATTTCTATACGACGGCTTGTATCCCGTCACCCCCAGTTGCTTTATGGGAATTTAATTTAGAAATTTTGTCCAAGACCAGTGAGTGGATTATGCGCATATCTCTCAGTATAGCCTCAGTTTTCGTGGGTGGAATCAGGGATGCCTACCCCTGATGAGTCAACATTTGAGTTGGAACAGAGTTTCCTAGCAAATCATTCTACCTTATCCGCTGTAGATATGACCATTTCGAATTGATTTAATAGAGGGGTGATTTAGGCTCGAACTTGCATTCTACACGGAACCATTATGTAGCCGGATGTGCTATATCAGTTTAGCTACGGAAGAAGCGTCTGGTTAGCAAGGTTGATTTACCGCTTTTAAACTAGAAATTTCGATTACTCTTGGATATTCAAGTCGGTAGATGTTGTTAATATTGTTTATTATAAAGAGAGCCTTTACTTAAATATTTGAGTCTATATAAATAACGTATAGCAATAAAATATATACATATATATATATATAATTTTGTATTATTTTAGCTCTAAGTTGAAGTGATGATCCCTCGTTCTGTTGTGTCCTACTGATCCAGATTTCCTTTTTACTGTTCCCTCTTTTTCTAAACTTATTCACCGTTCCCTTGATAGTTCTAGAATGAACTTCGAAGATTGAGCCAGAGTATGAATTTTTATAACATTACTCAAGATATGAATTATTTTTCATCCCACCATTTAAATTGTTCTTTTTCTACGAGAATAACTCAAAAGCCTTGATTATTACGACAAATGCTATCGATATGTCTCTCTGAAAACGTAAAAAAAGAAATTTAATTAGATTAGTGACATTTAGATATAAATTACACACACACACATACACACACACACACGCATATATATATATATGTATATATATATATATATATATATATATATATATATATAATATTAATGGTAAATATACACATACATATGCAATCATATATCTAAAATATAAATAAATATATATACATACTACATACACATATATATTTGTATAAAGAATAAATCCAAAAATTTTCAATAGGATGACACTGAAAATTAGTTATTCATGCGTTAGACATATGGAGAAAATTATATCTTCCCAGAATTTTAGAATACATAGAAACTACCATCGTAATGAAACTCAATCTAGTAATCCTACCTGTAATTGTAGGTATAAAGACATCTGTCCAATCGGTGGTTAATGTATGTATGAAAATGTAGTATACGAGGCAACAATCTTCCACGAGGAAAATATAAACCAGAGAAAAAGATATATATATATATTCGCCGGTGATTGGAAGCAGCGTCTACACAACCATACACGCTCTTTTAGATATAGATACCTCAAAAATCAAACTTCCTTATCAAAACCCTACTGGGATCTGGTGGATAGGGGACTAACCCCACTTTTCGAATGGAGATACTTTCAAGAGCTAAAACCCCTAATAACTTCCGCGATCGGTGTGATCTGTGCATGCCGGAAAATTTTTTATGATTAAAGATAAGAATCAAGATGATTTGCTAAATCTTCGTAGTGAGATATTTTCTAAATATAGACATAAGAAACGATTCAAAACATAAACACCGTTTTATAACGTGTTGTCACTTATGTCAGTTCCATCTTGGTTCAATAACATCGGGCATGACATTTTAATAGAATGACTATTATGATTATATGAATCATTGTGTATGTTTATGAGATGCGCTATGTTATTAATTTTTTTAAGATTTTACGATTTGATATATATATATATATATATATATATATATATATATATATATATATATATGCCTCAACCCCCCCCCCCCTGTTAAATTACAAATATTACAATACCCATCAATTTTTAATCTCATTTTTCCTTTCATTTCGATGTTGGAAGTGTTACCTGATGATCCGGAGTACTTTAAAAGGATTTGGGTGAAATAAATTATTGTAATGGTACTTTAAAGTGGTCATTTTTTCGTTAAATATTAGCTCTGGATTCACATTGAGCTCTCAGGATTTCATCCTCCTTGTAATTACCCATACGGTTTACCAAGTTCTTCGTACTTAACTTATATATATATATATATATATATATATATATATATATGTGCGTACATGTGTGTATATAGGTAGGAATTTATATATATATATATATATATATATATATATATATATATATATATATATATATATATATATATATATATGCTAATATGGATGTATGTATATGTAGGTAGATGTGTATGTAGATATTTTTATATGTGTGTGTGTGTGTGTGAATTTTTAGGTATGTATGTATAGTTTGACGGGTAGATAAAGGGATACATTGTTTATTTGTTTAGATGGGTGTATGTAATTGTATGGAGATTTGTGTATATATGTTTATGTGCACGCATGTCTATGTCCGTATGTATATATGTCTATAAATGTATTTTTATATGTAGAAGTAGATGTGTATGGATGTATGTGTATATTTATGTATGTATGTATGTATATATATATATATATATATATATATATATATATATATATATATATATATATATAGTTATGTGTGTACACGCCTATATGTATGTATGTATGTATATGTAAATATGTTGTTGTGTATGTGTGTATACGCATGTGTTTTTGAACATAGAGATATAGTTCCTTGCTAGATAATATAATAGTTATGTCTGTTTATTTATATGTTTAGATTTGATTTGTAACCTGTAGTCGATATTACATTTGTGAAATTTTCTTGTTTACACAGCAGCCCTTTTAAAAATGTATTTCGTTTTAGTTCAACACCCCCATCTCTCCCCCACCCCTTTTTCTGTTCTTTTCCTCTCCCTCTCTCATGTTCTGATCTTTAAGTTTAAATCCTCTATTGTGTGTGTATGTCAACACCAAATGTATATTTTCCGTTATATCTTTAATGTATTAGACATCTATATTCATCTTTCACACTGTCTCTTTTCGTTGACTCCCCACTTTAAAACATCTCTCTGTTAAATTTTAATCCCAACTTCATCTTTAGACCTTCCTGTTCTTCCCTCGTCTGTTACCCCTCCCTATTACTTTCATTTACTCTAACATTCGTCCCACACTCTCATACATACAGTCTCATTAAATTTTATTTTTTATTCCCTCATGAATTGCTTTGTTTTCTTTTTGAATTTGTATTTACGATTCCAATGGAATAAATTTTGATCATGGAATATTAGTGTTTAGGCCTTTTTATTATATATATATATATATATATATATATATATATATATATATATATATATATATATTGCAATCATATGAGTAAATATTTTTCCCTTATGTTAATGATATTGCATTCAGTATTCCAGCTGCAGAATTTCGTAGGTGGACCTAACCGACCGCTCTTCGGGATATTAGCAATTTACTGCTTTTTGATTTTTTCCTTTTTATACTTTGTTGCAATTTTTTTCACTTTTTTTTTTGTTCGTGTGTCCGTGCATCTATACGCCTGTCTCTGTGATTATACGTCTTGTGACCGTCTGCGTGGATATGCGTACGTGTGGGGTGTCGTGATCATTTGTCTTTTTCATTTGAGTTAGTTTATTTTAAACTTGCTATTTGGATTTTTCTTTCTTTCACTTCTTTTACTTCGTCATTTACCGTTTTTTGTGGCGAATTGGATCAACTCTAGACATGCCACTGATTTGAATTTTGAGTCGATATAGTTTTACTTTGTTAGCTAGGAAATTTGCATTTCATTTTTATTTTTACATAAATAATTAATATTAACGCTTAAATTATATATATATATATATATATATATATATATATATATATATATATATATATATATATATATATATATATATATAAGAAAAACAGAGCACTTTAAGGTTCCATTAAAATAATTTATTTCACCGGAGCCCTTTTAAAGGACTCCGGATCATTAGATAGCATTTCCAAAAATGAAACGGAAAATGAAATGAAAATTGATGAGAAGTGTAAGTTTTTGAAATTTAACAGAGAGTGTCATATTTTCGACAATCGGAGAATTAAAAATAAGAACTTATTTGAAATTTGAATTTAGATTCGAAAGTAAACAATATATCAAGGGAAATAACTATCACTTTGTCCCGTGAAAATGGCATTATATATATATATATATATATATATATATATATATATATATATATATATATATATATATATATATATATATATATTTGGATGAGTTGAGCAGTCTGATTTGAGGGTTATTTAGGAAATTCTCTTTGCGGTCTTTGATCATGATGAAAGCCTGCGGTTTGTAAAGGTTAGAGATTATGTCGTCTAATTTGAATTCAGTTGCTATAGGTCTGGCATCATGGTTAATAGTGTGTTCCCAGTTGTGATCTCCTTCTTTAAAGAACTTGTATAATTCTGTGGCAATGACTTTGTGCTATGATTCCCCGTCGATGTAATAGTTACCACTCTAATCAGATTTGATAATTAGATTATCGCATTTCTTGATCTTATCCATGTCGCTTCGCATTTTATGTTTTCGGTCGTTGGTGTAGTTATTAAATATGAAATTATTTGTCATAGATAATAACTCTGTCTCGAATTCCGATAGAAGTTTGTCACTTGTTTGGTGATTTGAAAGCCTAGCTTAGTTTGTCGTAGTCATGTAATTTAACCTGTAGTTTTTAAAACGCTATCTATTTTGTTTAAAAAGATCAGTTTATATTGTCTCTTGCCCGGGGACCACAATACTTTTAGTGGAATAGTCCAGGTTAATTATATCCATGTTCTATTAACGAATATATATATATATATATATATATATATATATATATATATATATATATATATATATATTATCATCCACAGGCATACTGTTTCGCTGTATCACAACTCCTCAGTGTGGCTAGACGTCCGCTTGCCTCTAGCTAGCATCGAAACACTGAATTGGCGTCAGTCCGGGATTTTACCATTAAGCCTTTGGAGGTGAATTTAAGCGTATTTATTTTTAGATAAAAACACAGTGCCTGAGAGAACTCGATCGCTTTAGGGAAGAGTCTTGCATTATTAGCCGTAATAGTCACTGTTTGCAAACTTACACTTCCTCCCCAGGGAGCTCAACCGAAATTAATTTTTCAGAAGCATATATATTGTCATTCACAGACATACTGTTTCGCTGTATCACAGCTCATCAGTGTGTTAGACTTCCTGTTGCCTTTAGCTATTATCCAAACCGAACTGAATTGGCGTCCGGCGGAGATACGCATGTATATGTATATATATATCCACCCCCCATATATATATATATATATATATATATATATATATATATATATATAAAGATATGCAGCTATGTTATAAACATATGTGCATGTGTTTGGTGTGTGTTGATCAGCAGTTATTTGTACTATTATGCAAATAATACATTTAAATGAAACACATATATCTCATGTATGTAGTCAATATATGCTAACATATATACATGAATATTGTTAATTTAACATAGACCCTAAATTAATATTGTTATTGTACAAATATAATTATTTAACAAATCAATTGTCTTAATAGGTGTGAAAAATGATGCATATTTTTGTATTCGGATAAACATGTGTGTGTGCGCCAGATTTTGTATTCCTCAGAAAAAATATATATATATATATATATATATATATATATATATATATATATATACGTATGTATATATGGACTGTAGGTGTATTGGTTGAGATATGAATATGTGTAATAACCGTAAATTAAAATGGCAGGTACGAACGTTATCATGTAAAAGAGAAAACAGAGAAAGAAGGAAAATCTTATATTACAATATATCACAATAAATGTCTCACCTGCAAAATACAAACTTTTAGCTTTGTAAAAAATGTCTTTGATTTTTAATTAATAAAGTGTTACTCATTATTACGTCTGCCTGCTTAAAAATTGTCTGAGAAGTCCAAGAATCGTACCGATATTGAGACTAATAATATTTCAGCCTCTATAATTATCTAAACATATGAATGATGATGATGATGAAGATGAAATAAATACATGGGCATTGTGAATAATAAAATTCGCGATCCTTCTTAGGCAGGTTATGGCACCAGCTAAAATGAATGGATAGACGTCCAAGGTAATTAATGATTGTACTACATGTTCTGTACTTCAGAAAGGACAGAAGAACTGTGAAGGGAAAAGAAAGATAGTTATTCGTTTCTTTTGAAGTTTGGAGTGAAAAGATTATAAAGGAAGAAATGAATAGGCAGAAAACAACAAAGAAAAGAAAAAAATTGTTATAAGAACCGCTTGTGAGACGATGTGTCAAGTGAGGTAGAAATTTTACAAAAATAATTGCAAGAAGAAAGCTAAAATCAAAAACGAAAACCCAAGTTGAATGTAAGATATCTGTTCAAAAGGAATACGATCAAAGAACGCAAAAGAGAATGTGCTTTCCTATTGATATATCAGTATCTGCAGATTGTAATGTATCTTTGAAAATCTTTTAAAAACTATCAGAATACAAGGATCTTGAAGTGGAAATCATAAAAATGAGGTACATGAGGACATCAATAATACCAGTTTCATTTGGAGTTTCCGATTTATAGAAAAAGTGTCCAATAGACTCATTGAGGGGATTCCTGGTAGCCCAAACCTTGAATAAATACAAAAAAAAGTACTTACAAGTAGGGCTCACTCATTATGTATCTATGTAAAATGTTGATCTTTATTTTGTTGTTTTTTTTTTTCACGAATATGGTCAGTTGAAAATGTTATCAAGACATTTCTGATCTTAAATCTCTAGTTGGGACCCGGAATGAAATGCGTATACGACAAAAATCAAAGGAAGAAAAAGAACAGGAAGAAAAAGAAATAATAATATTACTACTAATAATAATGACAAATAGAATCAAGCTGAACGATGGAAAACAAAAATGTCTAGTGCCAAATTAATCAGACTGAATAAAAATGTCAAGCCCAAGAATCATGAAAACCACATGAGAAGCAGCAGCCATTTATGACCGTTATGCATCGCCGACACAAGAGCGTGATGTTTAGAAAGTGTAGTGGCAGGGATTGAAAACAATACTATTAGGATTCATCCTGCGCTCTCAAGATCAAAACATGCTTCAGACATTCTATCAGGCACGCATTTGATTGAATGGAGAACATCCAAAATATCACTTTTCTATAAATACCGAGGAAACTATTGCCCATGTAATAACTGAGAGTAATTTCACAAATCTTATCTAAATGTAACCCCCTGTCCTGGAATGATCGAAATCTCTAAAAGTTTATAAACGTTACGTCAACATCAAATTTATGCAATTCCAAGTTTTATTATTTTTGCTCGAAGATGTTCAAATAAAATTCATTAGAATTGTTAATAAATTCTCCATTGTTCAATAATTGACTCTTCAGAAATATCTTCTATATATTCGTTTCATTTTATTTCTTACTTAAGTATCGAACTATTCATGACGACTAACTCTTCGAAAGGCATTTTTACATTTTTCCGAAATTTTGTCTTTCTCTCTATTTCTCTCTGATTTTCCCTCCTTCCTAGCGTTCTTATTTATTATGGTGACATTCGTTAGATGTCCACGAAAACTATTATTCAAAAACTAACACTACACACAGAAACTTCTATGCTAGATCGGAACACTGAAATTCTTATCGGAAATAGCAGTTTTTGTAGTTGTCCCTGCTTATTGGAATTCTGTTATTTTGGATTTACTTTAGAAATCTTTGGAAAAAAAACAAAAAACAGACGACATTTTTTTTAATGTCCCTACTTTTACAAGTGACATATCAATTCGTAATCTATGCATGTCAATTATAAAATCAGGAGAGATCAATCGTTGATTTTCTTTAGAATTCCTAATAACAGCGTCTATAATTTTCGAATTGTCACAGGCATAGCTGTAATTTTTTTTTTCGAAATGCTGTGACCGTTACAAGTCTCGATATATCCGTATCAGCTGTTCATCTTAAACAAAACATAAATATATTTTCGAGATTGACTAATTAAAGATATTCTTATTTCCTCTGCATAATAGTCTTCGTCATTGCCTTGAATATTTCATTTTGTATTTACTTTTTCTGGAGAATATGATCAAAAATATACTCTTCGCTTTCGGGACGAAAGACATCCTTGCCATTTTCTAACAATATTTCGATCATTCGATTTAAGACGTGATATTTTCCTGAATTTAAATAAGCTTTTCTCCAGTAGCTCTTGTCCTATATAGCTTATTCGCTGTCATTATCACTATTTCAAATGTTAAATCTTTATACACACATGTAGCAAATAAATGTAGGTGTTTTAAATACTAACCATGATTTGTTCTAAACAACTATTGAATTTTGACGGTATCTGTCTATATATTAACTGAATTTTATAACTTGTTTTTCAAATGTCCTGTATTCCTATAAAATTCGATATAGACAAATATTGTGAAAGATTTGCATATATAGAATTATTGAAAATGAATGTTTTTTGATCGAGTATTTTTCCTCACCAGCTGAGATTCTGCTGATGTTTAGAAACCCGTCAGAATTTAATTCTGGGAAGAAAAGCGTAGATATTCGGGAAAAGGAAGCAGTAAAATAAATGAATACGAATGGTTTAATTACATTGGCAACGTGAAGAAAAGAAACCGAATTTAAGTAAACAAGGATGAAAATTGTAAATATATAAAGCAGTATCTGAAAGAGAGAAAAGAGAGGAAATAAAAATAAAATGAAGGAAAGACAACAATCGGAGAATAAATTGTATGCTTAATAAGTGTAGGCAAAAATATATTAATAAAAAAATCAAGAAAATAATTATTTAAAAATAATGAAAGGGGAAGAGTTAAAAAGCGACAATATATATCGAGTTACTAAAAGAAAAAGAAAATAAAGGGAAATCAGAAAGAAGAAAATATATTACCCTTCGTCCTCATCTTTGTTGCCATATTTATCACAACGTTTCGACCGTTGTACGCTCCGGCCTTATTCAGGTGGTTGGAATGTCGAACTGAACCCTTTATTTCGCTCGTTGTGGTAGACTGTTCTAGTTCCACGTGCGATGTCTAACAGATGTCAGTTATCAGTTATCTCCAAAACGTTGTGATAAATGTGGCAACAAACATGAGGACAATAGTCCGAATAATGTAAATAGTTACATCATACCTCATCTCAGAAATATAGGCAGATACTGAAAGGCCGAAACATTGTGATAAATATGACGACAAAGATGAGGACAATAGTCCGAATAATGTAAATAATGTACATAATACCTCATCTCAGAAATATAGACAGATAATGAAGGGCGAAACGTTGTAATAAATATGGCGGAAAAGATGAGGACAATAGTCGGAATAATGTAAATAGTGTACATAATACATCATCTCAGAAATATAGACAGATATATTACTCTTCGGAAAAGCAAAATTGAGAAATAATAAATGATGAGTATTTAGTAATACTTAATAATAAATAATTAAAATAAGAAGTCTCTCAATATTTTAAAGATACTGCTTCAAACTCCTCACCGATCTTTTGAACAGAAATGCCTTGTTTCCTATTTAGGATTAAGTGTCCGGTCCCTAAAGTATTTTCATTCTCTTGCAGTAGCTTCTTAGTGGCATTATCGCCTTTCTTAGAGTTAATTGATTAAAAATAATGTAAATCGACATATAAACAGATAATCAGCATAAATAGCAGGTCCCAAGAAAATCCGTCAAAATATCTTCAATAATAATAATACACATCTGTGTACAAAATAGTAAACAGATCACGTGGTATGCAATGTACATTTCCTACTGATCAGTGTCGCTTTGAGTAAATTCAAAGGCATTTGTTTTGATTTTATCTGAAAACAACAACAACAAACAAACATTGTTCAAAGGTATGTACGTAGAAAATTTTAGTTTATCAATAGGTACACGTTTTTGAATTTCTATTCAGTAATATCAAAAAATAATAAAAAAAAACATTTATAGTAACTCAAAGCCGTGTACTCGCAAACGATAACGTTTATAATAAAAATAAATAATATCGGATAAAATATTCCTTTAAATGTTATTAATATTTACGTTTCGGATACAAAAGAGAAGTTAGCAGATATACACCCTAGTGAAACAATCGATTTAGTAACCTTTCTTTTACCATACGGTCGGTTTTAGACCCACTGGAATGACAGGATGTAATCCATTTTTATTTTTTCTCAGATTAGTTCATTTGCAGTGCTGTGCAGTAATATGTACTTATTTTCGATGTGTATGATGCAATTTGTTTGGCCTTGAAAAATATTGCGTTATCCGTGATTAACTCAGATTTTCATCACACCCAGAAACTATTATCTCGACTGTCGATTAGTTGTACTGCGGCCATTTTCTACGATGGGCATTACTCCAAGTAAACGTAAGGAATTTGTAACGGTACACAAACACAATGGCAAATCAAAGTACTGTCGACTAGCTCGGAAACTCTCCTGATTTAACTACAATCGCTAATCTATGATCAATCTGCAATGGAATGGACATACGAATTACTAACATGTGCACAGGGTCATGTTTTATTAGAAAAATACCAAAAAAAAGTAAATAATAACGGAATTATTCATTTTGTTTCAATTAATTTGCACAACGGTGTAGATTTTTAAAAGTCCTAACGAGAAATGTGTTTACCTTAAATAGGTAATTCAAATCTTATTCTATTAGGTTGCTCGATATGATCAAATTGGTAGTGCCATGCCTCGAGTAAAAGAGCGATTTACCTGGTGGATAAAAGAGAAACAGGTTTGAGGAGAGGTACACTTTCTCTTTGGTTGTATTTCTAAATCTAGGCCGGCTGGCATTAATTTCACTGCTTAAGAAAATAAAAACTAAAAGATATAGCAACTCAAATACTTATGCCTGATATTAAGAACGTTTAGATTAATATGAAAGATCTTCACTTGTAACAATGTTTCAAATAAGATGATACTGGGGAAAGACGCATCAACAATAATTAAATTCCACACATATTTACAATCAAAAGATTTGATTAAAAATAATTTGCAGTTTTAAACTTGACCTTAAATATGGTATTTTTCTTTATTAAATGCAGAGTTGAAAAATCCGTCCTGTGTATGACGATAAACTACATCCGTGTTCTGGGTACCGACGATAAACTACATCCAACAGCAAGGCCTCTGATCAGGAGGTTTCGAGAAACGTGAAACCACCTCCTAATAGCTTATGTTCCCAGGTCCACCCTGGCCCAGCTTGGTAACACCTGTTAGGTTCCCATGTATGGGCAAATAGATAACACCCAAACTCGGGTCAAAACACTATGAAAGTGTAAAAATAGGTTTTAATACCAGAAATTCTTTGTAAAATAAAAATATTACCTGCAATATATATTTCTTTTTAAATATTACTAGAAAAGGAACATTCTTACAGAAATAGATTTTTGGAAAAAAAAATGTTACCACCAGTGAAAGTTTCGTTGGCATGAAATAACCCATTGAGGTTAATATGCCGTTAAACAAAACAAAACAAAAAAAGAGTTGAAAAATGACCAATATAATATGGTCAACCAATAAAAATTTGTTAAATGCAATCTTTCTGATAAAATACGTTTTACTTCAAGAGACTTAAAAAGTTCACAGCTCTTTCTGTTATGAAATTATAAAATATGGAATTATTCAAAATATTTTAATCATAGGAAGCTTATACGTTTATTTTACAATTGAGGTTTCAAAAAAGAAAAGTGCGTACAGGTATCAATGAAATAACAGAAAATATATTCATGCAATCATTAATTTCATCTCTAGTACATATTAATATTGCAATAAGACGAGCAAGTGTCTTCAATGAGATCTTCATTATAAAAATGAACAAATACTAAGATAAAACTACTGTAGCATTCACAACAGAAGAAATAAAAAGTACAAGGATTTAAATATGCAAATGTATCGGGTTTTTACGGAGATAAATCAAGAAGCTGTGAAACTTCTTGTCAAGAAACAAGGTAATGTTTAAGTATTCATCACATCCCAACTATGAAAACTTGTTATAAGAAAAATGGTAAACTAAATCCGCAAACTCTATTAACACTGAGATAGTTTTTATTGAGACATCTTCAAATATTTGATACTACCAATTTCTTGGGTGAGTAGAAGTTCTTTTGGGCCTAATATTTTCTTATATCCAAGGCTCATTCAATGTGAGAACTGTAACGATCGTATGGATTGAAACAATGAATTTCGCGTGCGTGTCAGTTGCTCGTAATGTTCAATTCAGAAGAGACACTCTTGTTTTGAAAAACAAGGGAAGTAACTCAAGTTGTTCTCTGAATGTTTATATCGTCTTCATTGGTTCGTGTGTCGAACTCAAACTGAACGCTGAATATTCACTTGATATGTTACATTTCTAGGGCGACGTATAATGCATCTTTGGCTTAATTTTTCTTTACTTTTGCTCTATTTTGCATGTAGAAATTTTCCTCGTGCATTTATTTCTTTTTATTGCTCCATGAAGACGGCTAAACTGCTCTTCTACCAACATGTTCATTTTCAAGGAATTGTTTGTAGTTTAATGGATGACATCAATGTACAAATGGATATTACGGTTCATAACTTCATCTGCAAGTGAATTACCATTAAGTGTGGTTTATATGGGATTAATCTGTAATTTCCGATGAATATTTCTAATATTACTTGTGTCGTTCTCTCTCCTTCTTGTCCATTTGATTGTGCATAAAAAGGTGGTATCCTAATGTGTGGAATATCATTCTATACATAAAAATTTGAAAATACAGCTGAGGTGAAAGAAGTGCCTTTATCTGAAACTATTATCTATGTGACTGCGAAGCGACTGAAGGTTTGCTTTAATCTAAGAATTATTTCATCTTAGTTGATTCGATACATCGGAAAAAATTCTGGCCGGTTGCTGTAAGCATCAACGAAGATAAAATAATAATGCCCCTTGATAGGTGAATATGAATGCGTGACCAGTGTTACTGAGGAATAGACTAGGAACTAAGGGTAGTTTTCCTAGGTAATTTTGTTGTCACTTGGCAATTGGAACATGTGTATAACAATACCTTTAACTGTTTGTCCATGTTTGTCAAATAAACATTGCTAGGGGTTTCATATTGATACTGCCTTGATGATGATAGTAGAATTGTTTTATCACTTTTTATGTAAACACTCTTTCATGAATGAAGATGTGACCACCATGCGTTCCGCAAAAAGAGAACATCTTTTACCAGGGCATAATTTTGTCAATTTTGAACGATGAGCATATCACTTTTGTAATACTGGATCAGTAGCTGCGTCTTCACTGATCATTGTAGAAGGGACTGGTAATAATCTTACTGTTGCTGTAAGCACAGAAGTGACTTCTGGTTCGAGAGATAATGTCATGATGACAGAGTGGTCTCGTACTTTTTTGTGTAGTCAAGTCATGAGCCTAGATAATTAATCGGTTTGTCTAACTGTATTGGATGAATTGTATTTTATAGAAAATTGTAATCGAACATCATAGTAGACCATCTTTGTAGAGGGTTTGCGGCATATACAGGAATGTATTTTTATATAAAAAAAAGCAATAAAAGGTGTGTGATCTGTGATCAGAATTAAATGACGCCCATATAATATTTGTAGCAAAGATGATTGATAATGCTTTTCTTCCATTTGCCTATAATTACTCTCTTCCGGTTTCAGTAATCTCGATGCATGAACTATTTCCTTTTGTCTCCCATCAGGGAAAATTTGATAAATAACAGCTTCAATACCATAAATTGAACCATCAAAGACTAAAACATTTGCCATGGATGAGTTTTAGTGTGTCAGCAAAAAATTGGAAGAAAGTAAGAAATTTAAATTTTTGAAGGCTGCCTGACATGGCTCAGATCAGTCCCATGCAAAAGATTGTTGAGAGGTGCAGGGACTAGATGAGGTCAATGCATAAAAATACTGTAGTGTCTAACCAAGACAAAGAAAAAAAACGTTTTATTACTGAGATATTTTACGGGTCTGGTCATCTACAATTTTTGTCAAAAATAAACCAAATATATTTTAATTCTTATTGGAAAATATCACACTTTTTAGCTTTAAGACGGAATCAGTATTATTTAAATAGACTGAAAACAGAAAATAAGCGCTGCAAAAGTTTTATTTTGATTTGCATCTGTAACGATGATGCTATCAATGAATGTTGAAACACCTGTAAATCCGGTCAGTAGCATGGTGTCCATTGTCTGTTGGAATATGGCTGCTGCTGGTCTGACCCGAAGCTAAGATGTTTAAATATCAATGATCCTTTGTGGAAGTTGATAGAATCTCTTTGGATTCTTCGTCAACTTCAAGAAAGGTCAATTTTTGCAAAGCAAATTTCACCATTCAGTTGCGTGAAAAGATTCTCTAGCACCGTAGTGGATACTGTTGTACATCGAAATTATTATTCAAACTGGTCGAGTAATCAGCGAATATCCTTACTTTTCCATTTGCCTTTTTAACAACAACAGTAGTAGCTTCCCACCTTTGCGTCATTAACAGGCTCTATTGCACCTTCACGTTGAAGATGTTCTTTTTTTAAATACTCAGAGCAGCATAAATTAGTGGTCATTTTCTCTAAAGATTGGCTTAGAATCTGGTTTTAATTCCAGAGTAGGTTTCTTTTTTCGCATTTCCTGATTTACGTAAACAAAAAATGTCACAAAACTCTCAGCGTCATATTTTGTTCATTTTAAACAAATGAATGTTAAATAAATCGAATGTTAAATAAAGATTGATCTGTCTGCAAAGACTTCACTGAGTTATTCTATTGATTCAATGAAGGGGGAATACGTTCCCTGCTTTGATAAAATATAATTTGTATAATGGTCATTTCCGTAGCGCCCAGTTTCGAAATTATGAAAGTGATTTTGCATTTTTCTTTGAGAATGGTAACCGTGAAAGTTATCCATTGAAATATATCCGCTGACTAGATATTTTGGTCAGTTCCGGCGCGTAAAATGTCGAGTTGATTCTGGAACTCTGCTGTCATTACTGTCAATTAAAGTTGTCCTGATTTTGAAACTGTTCCTGCTGTTGGCATAAAATGTACTCAAGTATCACACGTGAAAGTGCCATATAGATTCCGAAGTTCGATTCCTCGTCACCAAATATATTTTTTTTTTATATTCCAGGCTATTTGGATGAAGAACAATGAATAAAAATAAATGGTGACATTTATTTGACAGATAAATAAACAAAATTCAGAATTGGCACCCTCGTCATGACTGACTCAATTGTATTTTTAATTTTTGTCCTTTTTAGGGGAAGGATTTTAGCTTCCCCTAACAAACACACACACACACACACATACATACACAAACACACACACACACACACACACACACATATATATATATATATATATATATATATATATATATATTTATGCGTGTGTGTCTATATCACACGCTAGTCTTCGTGTAAAAATAAATTACAAGAACAATTGAATTTTGGAGGAAAGGGGTTTTGAGATGGATTTATTATTGCCAATAGAATACAAACAAAATGTGGGTGACTCAGCCCCGTAATTATGCTATGTGAAAGTCTGTCGAAATTGTGTGTGTACAACAAACTATAGTCATGTGAGATTAAGGAGAAGAAGAAAAATAATTGCCTAATAATAAAAAGCCGCATAGGATCTTGGAAATATATCGTAGATATATTTGACATATCCAGGAAATATAATGGCAAATATATAACATGAAATAGCGAAGTGTTTTTTTTTTTATTGATCCTTTAATCGCTTAAGCAGGAACCGAGCAAAAAGGCAAGACTTACAGGTAAACTAGTAGATTCTAATTCCAATTTTCTTAAGTAAGATTTTGTTATCGTACGCGGCGGATGTTGTCTCACTGATTTTGCCCTTTCCATCGGCAAACTATTTAGGAGTATAACAATCAAGAAATGAATACTAGTTCTGATAGTTAGTTATATCATAGGATAATTCTAATTCTAAAAAAAGTTGAGTATTATTATATCCAGTTATTCCGATATAAATGATGACGATTTTTTTATATAAAAATCAAAGAAAATATCTTTTGGAGAAAATGAATATTTATAATGAAAAAATGCTTAGAAATCTCCTCATAATTTAGGATGAGACTACTGAATTAATATGAAATTAGAAACTTCATTTGAATTTCTGTAAGTCAAAACTATTTTCCCTTTGTAACCTGAGTGTAAAGATATAATCTAAATTATGTCAATATTCTCTACAGCAGACTGATGTACATTTCTACTAACATTTAAAATAATACTTATTATTGTGAAACAACAATAAAAATTATCTATACACGTAATTTACTTGTAAAAATATAGAGGGTATAAAGTTTAAATTACTTGATCTTGTTCATGTTATTGGAATTTCGAATAGAAACATTTATTTCGTCCAAAGGAGTAGAGTGTTTTAGTTCCAAGTACAATGCCTCTTGCAGATGTCTCAGATGTCTCCTTTTATGCCAACCCCCGAAGTTTTTGTTCACCCCGGCAATAGTCTGGTAATGAATTCACAACTCTTTGGGTCAAATCCCTGGATCCAAGCAAACGTTTTTATCCAGTGGATAAAAGCTTTGGTTGGATCCATTGACTCAAGGACACACGGCCCATTGGATAGAAGCGTTTGTTGAATCCAGTGATTTTACCCAAACATTTATGAGTTCAATACCTGGCTATTGAGTTAGTGAACAAAAACTTACAGAGCTGAGTTAAAGGGACATAACTAAGACACACACACACAAATACACGCACACACGCACATACACACACACACACACATATATATATATATATAGAGAGAGAGAGAGATAGATATTAATTATAAGATAAAAAATTTTAATTTCGATACCAAATAAAAGACTTTTCTAATTTTGTCTAGCAAAAGTCGAAATACGTCACAATGTAATGATCGAAATATAAAATTAAGGTACGATTCGCGTTTGAAAAAATCGCACAATTTTCGCCGCCTTAGAAATGAATAAAAATACATTTTTTTATGTCAAACTGAAAATTAAGGAAATAGATTAAAGATATAGTAACAGTACATATAATTAGTCAAATACAGAAAAGAGGGAAAATAAAGAAGAAATGAAAAGCAAAAATCAGAAAATTGCTGTGCATTTGTAAGGCAAGCATGAACTTATGTTAGATCGTAAAGATTATGAGATGACGAAGCATTGAATAGATTTCCTATTACATTAGTAAAAAAAAAACACTTCTCATTCTTTGGCCAACTGAATCAGCCCATGGGTTCATGTCCAAACGGAGGCTCTCAGTAGGTGGTTGAAACTGACTCGTGACTCAACCACTTACATTTAATATGGCTTTCAGTGAGGCGATGCGGTTGTCAGTTGGTGCAGCCAACCATGATGTTGGTCATGACTTTAGACTTCATGGAGACAATTCTTTTTCAAACGAATGTTGATTTTAATAAATGATAAATCTCCAAGTGTGTCTAAGTTGATGAAGTGGCGAAAACGGATAAAATAGGCCGAGATATTTTCTAAAATTCCAGGCTGGTTTATGAGAATTGATCAATTTTGTTGAAGTTATTTGTTTTCAAAATGAACAATGTTTCTGTGCGGTTCCAGACTCTTGTGATATTAGTATTTTGGCATGAGGAATATCTTTAAACGGAACTGCTTTTTGAGATTACATAGAGGGCTTTCCATCTTTGTCTTATCTTCTGTTGTGGAGCTTTGCATTTTTAATATGTATCTGATCAGTGTACTTTTTGGGGGGATTCCTGGATCAAACCCGTTTCTTAATCATTTCTCGTACACGAGGCAATGTGTTTATGTCTATTTCTGTCAATATATTTTATTTGGTGAACGTGGAAGAAATCAATTCTGAACGGTACCTAAAGACATTCATAATCTTTCCTTAAAGGATCTGATTTAGCATATAACCCATGCGATATAAAAGAAGGATAAGACTTTCGCCCCCGCATGTATATATTCTAAACAAAATAATGTAATGTAAATTTAAATCAAGCAGGATATTAACAGGGTTATAGAATTAAAGTAGGGAAATTAAAAAATCAAAAGATGCAATAAAGATGATGATTACAGTCATTCATACGAAATTACAAGTCGAGTAAACCAGCAAGGTCGTGGGGGTAACAGAAAACGTCACACGTGTCAGCAGGGATATGTTATGGGGAAGATATTCTGATTGGACTTGTCCTACCTCAGGCTGGTTTAGATATTTTTTTAAGCGTTTCACCCCAAGCAAGGCGGGAAGCCACTAGGACGCAAGGGGTTGTGTTTGGCGAATTTAACGCCCATCATACCATGTGGCTTAAGAATGCTACTACTGACCATGCAGGAATTCAAACGCTCAATTTTTCAGTCTCTCAATCCTTCACGCAGATAGTTAACTTCCCTACTCATTTTGCCTTAACAGTCTTAAGTTTCCTAAATGGGTTAATATACAGGTAAGAAATCTCAGTCAACACTGCTTTGTAACACCTATCCTGTGTAGTAGGGAGATCGCTCCATATCTTTCCCTAGTTATTGTTGTGCTACTGAAGGTAACGAATACAGTCATAATTCGAAATCACCACCTCGCCAATTTCACATTTTTGTATTAACGTTAGACTCTCCACACTACCGTCTATGGCAGAGATTACAAGAACGGGACAAAAAGATATTCTGACTAATCATCATTACTCTATTAATTATAAATAGTTAATAACGGCAGATGTTTAGAGAAAAAAAAAACATATTGCAAAAAAGAAAAACCAACAAAGACTGAAAATGCATTAATTATTCATTTAACAGTTTAGCTGCCATGGAGTAGTTAACAAGCTAGTCTTATGAGTGAGAATTTCACCGGAAGCCTATCTTATTGCCCTCCTACATGCATCTAACCTATATTTATCACTTTATATTTCGTGTCATATCATAAGTTTGAATTTCGATTATCGGAGCAGAAAATGGAATAGGTGTGTCCATTGCATTCACTATCGCACATATGTCCCTGAATCAAGATATTGGACAGGAGTGACTGGAATACGGGGAATTCTTTTTTATTTTAAGTCAGGATCAAAATTACCTCCGCTGAATTTTGGACTAAACACCAGAGCAGAACGTGTTATCTTGCCTTGGTTGGCAATCAGTTTACGACAAAAACAATTATGAATTCAAAGCCCTTTCAGACTCGTAAATACACAGTGTCAAACCTACTTGATACTGAAACACCACCAGCGAAACATAGGGTATTTGAGATTGAATTAATACTTATTAGAATACGCCAGTTTAGGAAAAAAAACGACGTAGGAATTCAGGGAGAAAGAAATTCAATATATATATACATAATGTCATCCACAGATGGACAGTTTCGCTGTATCACAGCTCATCAGTGCGGCTAGATATCCGGTGGACTCTAGCTAGGATCGAAACCCGACTGAATTGGTATCAGGCGGATATTCTACAACTAAGCTGTCGGCGCACGGTCGTGATGAATGCGGATTTTTAGCGTATTTATTTTTGGAAACACGACCAGTGACCGACAGTGACTCAATTCGGCTTGCGAAGAGTATATATATATATATATATATATATATATATATATATATATATATGTGTGTGTGTGTATGTATATGTATGTATATATATATGTATATATATATATATATATATGTATGTGTGTATATATATATATGTATATATATATATAAATATATATATATATATATATATATATATATATATATATATATATATATATATATATATATATATATATATATATATATATATATATATATCCCTAGTTACAGGATTGATGATATTTTTCCGAGAATGATCATTATTTAAAATTAAACTAAGTTGTAAAAACCCAATAAGTAAATAGTGCCACATTAAATGATCATCTTCATACAGGCTTGAATATAAATTGATTTTTGCTAATATTGCTTCAAATCACGACAACAAATTTTAAAGCGATTATTTGCAAATATATATTAATTATGAATTAATTTATCATAGATTTAGACTGAAAAGGAATAAATCTGCTTAATAGAAATCATTTTATTAAAACAACGCCAAACTACAAAATGATTATGTGATTCATTGGCAAATTATTTACGAATTGAAATAATTTCTGTCAAATTCGTCGTCATAAATGTCTTACGTAAGATGAAAAATATCATTAAGATGAAAACTAATAAGATGGAGCAGACACTTATATTATAATAATATTATTATAGAAATCATTGGCTTCATGAATTAGGATTAATCATCCGATGCTGGTTAAAATTAAATATATATTCATACATAGAATTATATGATGGGCCGAGTGGTTAAACATTTGAATTCTGACCATGTTACCTGGGTTCGAATCTCAGCATGGTGGAGACTTCCTGATGTTATCGGATTGGATGGGCAGATACCAGCGTGCGACATTTTTGGAAAGTGCTTGAAAACTATACCCCAGGTTGACTCATATGTGACAATATGTGTGAGCGAAATTTGGTGCATGGAATATAAGTCATCGGTCCTTGTTCAAATTGTTGATCACGCTAGATAAGACGCTCTTTCCCAGAAACTGTAGTAGACAGGTATCCTCGAACGCGAATGACCATATATATATATATATATATATATATATATATATATATATATATATATATAAAATTAATAGAGCCATACTCGCTCGGAAAACCTTCGGTGTATTGCTTTGCAAATAAAAAACGTATAAAAAAAGAAAGAACCAAGAACATGTATAACTAAATAAAGTGCTCAATACAATGAGTAGAGCAGACCTAGTTAAACCTAGAGAGCCAGACAAACCTACCAAGGTTTCACCTAGCGGATCATCAGGGAAGGCCGGCTAACAAGGTAAAAAAAGGAAACGGAATATATAGTCAATAAACAAAAATCCATAACCACGTGACCAAAAAGATACAAAAAATTATCAACCAAGAGGGCCGGGGAATACTGTTTATTCAAAATAGACGAAAGAGGGAGGAGAGGGTTAAAAAAGAAAAAAAAACGGATCAACTGGAGTGGAACTATTTATTCAATGTTCTAAATATAGAGCAGGTTATAAATTTTGTAAACTATGTCTTGAAGAAAAATTAGCAATAGCTCTATATAAGAAACCTAATCAGTTATTAAATTCTAAAACCGAAATTCTAAGCAAATGCAGACATAAAAAACATCCTCTCTGCATTAATTAATATTTTTTAAATATTTTTTTTATATTTTTTATTTATTATATTTTTTTATATTTATTTATTTTTATTTTTTTTGTTTGAATAAATAGTTCCACCCCTGTTGATCCGTTTTTTTTTCTTTCTTTTTCTCTTTCGTCATTTTTGAATAAACGGTATTCCCCGACTCACTTGGTTGTTTGTTTGCTTTTTTTTTGTTTTTTGTCTCGAGGTTAAGGCTTTTTGTTTATTGACTATATATTCCGTTCTGTTTTTTTACCTTGTTAGCCGGCCTTCCCTGACGATCCGCTTAGGTGAAACCTTGGTAGGTTTGTCTGGCTCTCTAGGTTTAACTAATTAACTATATATATATATATATATATATATATATATATATATATATATATATATATATACAATATTAAATATGCAGGATTGGTTGGGTAAACAAACTATTATAATTCAAAATATTTTTTAATATATTCTCTCTAAATGTGTTAATAAATATAGTATTTACCTTATATTAAATACCTACACTATTTGTTTAAATATTTAAATTGATAGCAAACATCAATTTTTTTAGACATCTAAATTTCTATCAAGCATTAAAAATTAAAATTTATAACTTTACATAAATTGCTAAAACCCAATTAAGGCCTCTTTCACTTTAGTTCCCGCTCGCTGTCCTTCTTTTTCCTTTTTCCTTTTTCTTTTCTCCCTATTCCCCTCCGATTTCTATATATCGCTTCCGTTAAGTTAACCGTCTAAATAGGTCAAGGTCTGGTCACTTCTCTTCCCCAATATAAAGTATACTTGAGAGAGATATGAAATTAATCCCTCCCTATACTCTACCATGTCACTTTAACTATCCCTTTTACACTCTCAGTTAAATTACAAAAACTTACACTACCCATCAATTTTAATATCATTTTTCGTTTCATTTAATTTTTGAAAGTGCTATCTGATAATCCGGCGTCCTTGAAAAGGATTCTGGTGAAATAAATTATTATAATGGTACCTTAAAGTGGTCTGTTTTTCTTTTATATATATATATATATATATATATATATATATATATATATATATATATATATATATATATATTGGGTTTATTTATCTAGCAGCTTTTCCATTATACAAATTTAGTGAAAGGCCAGAAAGTTATTTGCATAGTTTTTTTTGTATTTTTTTTTTTTTTTTGATATTTCGGACCATTTCCTTAATTTCTGGTGAAAATATTTTCATAATAATTTATTCATTGTCTGAGTGCATTCACGTTTCAAAAGCAATTATCAAAAAAAGTTTTCTGTGTTATGTAATTTTATTTTTCAAATATCGTTTCCTTACTTTTTCACGTGGATTTTCATATTACGATTTGACTTTAACCAAACATGTATGTATGTATGTATATATATATATATATATATATATATATATATATATATATATATATATATATATATATAGTATTTAAGTCAGGTGATAATATGTCTTTTTAATTATAACTTGTTCTGCAAGATTTTATGCAAATTGCGGCTCGTTTTCATATTGTAAGTGTATATATATATATATATATATATATATATATATATATATATATATATATATATATATATATATATATACATGTAAGTGTATATATATATGTGTGTGTGTATGTATCTATATATGTATGTAGGTGTGTATCTAAATATTATATTGTCGTATGCTGCAAGAAAGATATAAGCACTGAAGGCAATCAATATATTGTAACCATATTTAGTGCCGAGAAAAACAACATTGGAAACAGTGACAAATTTTAACGAAAAACACTTTAAATTAAAAACGAAATTGCCTCCATTGCATAGTTACTGACGTCAACAATGTCACAATAAGTGATTTCAGAAAAATCAGAAGAGTCTTCAACGAGTAAAGTGGATTTACAAGCAGGAAAAATGTTGATGGAGTCGGAGAAAATATAAACATATTGAACTTCCTAGAATTGGACGACAATTGACTAAAAATAGGAAAGCAACCAAATTACTGAATCTTTTGTAAAAAAACAGTTACAGATTTCTTCAAATCGGTTATAGTGCCAGTCCAGAAAAGAAAATCATAAAATTATTAAATAATGATGATGATGATGATGATGATGAATAGGACTTTGATCATCAAGGCCAATATGTAAACAAATCAAATTAAGTTATCATTTGGTTTCTTATCTTGACATATATATTTAGGAAAATCATTGCAACATAATGTTAAATTTCCTGGATAAATAAAAGTTTGAAGCCTTTGTTGCCCCAAATCATCCTCAAAAATCAGCATTCCGTAATGTAGAATTAGTGACCATGTTTAAATATAATCGGCTGAAATGCCCGTCAAAATAACTGACACATTTCGCAATGAAAATCAGCAAGAGAATGAAAAAAAAACAGTGCTAAAATCTTAACTAAAGAACATAAGCAAGGCAAAGTAATTGTAATAAGAGAAAGGTCATCAAACTAAGAATAATATTAACATACAAATGGGATAACAGACAAGCGTTCGCAGTGATCTGACTTCAAGAGAGAACAAGCTTGGATGAGCCTGAGATTAAAAAAATTAGATTATATCCGGACTTAAATCCTAGCCTCTTAAGTCTTTAGTTGTATACTTAGCATTTATTTCTGTTTCTTTGGAGGATGATTGCTATAATTATCATGTCTGGGAGTTTCAATCAACAAGAAAGTTAACTTTCAATCTCCAGCATCATTTTCAGCATTTTTGACGACATTTATTACAAGAATTTCTAATGGATTTAATCTGGTTTCTCGTATTTTGATCACGGTTTTCAAATACGTCGTTTATTATGGTCACATCGTTAAATTACATAATCATATTTATATTTCCCAAGTAACGTCGTTGGAATGTTTTTGCATTAATATATATTCATCTATTATTAAATTATATATATATATATATATATATATTTGTGTGTGTATTATAGTATTTATATATTTATTGTATACATTAATTCATTTATTATTGTATATTATTTGTGTGCTATTGTTTTGTGATTTGTTTTTGTTTTGTTTTTTTGTTATATATTTTCAACCTTTCGCTTGTAGAAATTTTAAATGCATGGTCCTTTAGATTCCGTGTTCCATTTTTAAGATTATCAGATCTGACCATCTTCTTTGTTTAACGCGTTTGCTGTCCTTATAATATTTCATTTTCTTAATTTCATGCCATTATAACCATTCTTGTTGTGTTATTATCATTTGATTATTCTCAAACACTTATTTCAATTAATCTTCTTTATACATTTGATAAGAATAATTTTTCATGTAATGATTTCTATTGTTATTCTTCTGCTTATTACTAATTAGTTTTTCCATTGGAACTAATAAAATTTCGGTAGCAAGATTCCGAAAAACTCTATTTTTTTATTTCTTTTTTGTTAGTAAATATTATTGATACTTCAACATTTTGATCATCATCCTTGACCATCGTTAATATTTCCTTTTTTCTTTTGCCCGGCCACCATTGAATATGACAGAATAACTCGTCCAGCACCTGCTCGTTCCAGTTCATATGTCATCACTTCCTCTCGTTCGGATTTCATTCCCATCCTGCATGTTTATTACGTTCTGCTCTTTAGATCCGGTCTATTGAGCAAACAACAATATTGATTGAATGAAAACCGCACCAATAATTTTATATTATTCCTCAGTGTTATTGGATATTCTATGGACGATTTATTATCTGCAGCTTTTTTTTTTTAAAGGGTAGTTGGTATGACAAATATTTAGGCTAATCTTTGTTACACTTACTAGTATTCTGCTATTATTATTATTATTATTATTATTATTATTATTATTATTATTATTTCTTTTGAGTAATATTTTATCTTATTTGCCTCATTGAATATCATTTTTTCATTATATTATATTCATCTATTTTTCATGGTCATTATTAATTTTGCTTTATGTTGTGTTGTTTCATTGTAAGGCTTTACGACGAACTGATTCGCGCAATTCTTTTTCTGCCTTTATAGTTGAATCACTTGATGTTTTTTCGTATGACTTTTTTTTCTTTTCACTCATGTGTTTACAATCTGATGTTTACTTAACAATTGATAGCTTTTCTGATTCGGTCAAGCGGACAAGTGTTTATTAATTGATTTAGTGTTCAGACTGTTTTTATGTCGCTATAGCTTTTGCCCGACTTCATTATTTTTATCATTTTCTTTACATTTCAGTCTATTATATAGAATATACGAATTTATATATGTTCCTGACTACTGTATCTATTTTTCTTATAAATTTCTATTACACTTAATGTGAGTTATATTTGCATTTATATCACTTGAAAAAATGATTTACATTCATTTCTGAATTTAAATTCTTCGGAAAATTCTTTTCATTTTTACTGCGACCTTTACGATATTTTTTCTTTATATTCTTATTTGCCATGTGTTTGTTTTGCAATTTTTTGAATTCTTCTGTAGATCATTAAATTATTATTATTATCAGGATATTTATTCTATTTTTTTAAAAAATAATTCTGGACATCTCTTTTACGCTCTGTTTCTCTCTTATTAATACATTTTCATTATATCAACCAATTAAACTATCTTTCCACGGTTCTTTTTTCACTCTTGCCCTATGTCTCTTAAGATTAAAATATTTTTCGGCAACTTTAAATATGTCTTTTTACTCTTATTTTAATTCTGTCTCTTCCTTATAGATTTAACTCTTACTCTGTCATTTTATCGCATCCCTTTTTTTTCTCTTTCTCTCTGTGTGATTTTTTTATTTCCTTTTTAGCGACATGTCCTTTCATTTCGTTCAGTTTTTTTTATATTCATCATTCTTTTGATTCCCTTCTTTTTCTTTTTTATATTCTTTCAAATGTTCTAATTTTTCCTCTATTTTCTTCCTTCATATTTGTGTCTCTCTCACTTCATCATCATGTTTCACATTCACTTACAATCTATCTATCTATCTATCTATCTATCTATCTATCTATCTATCTATCTATCTATCTATCTTACGCATCGACACACCACACACGCATCGACACACCACACACACATCGACACACATACGAACAACTCCAAACGCGCGCACACACGAACACATCGCTTTATTTGTGGTACAAAAATTAATCACACCATAAACAGACAAAATTTTTATTTTTTTCCACTCATGCAAACAATTAAAAGGGGAAAAAAAAGGAAAAACGAGCCAGCTAACCGGTTTTGAACCTCGCTCAACTGTAATAAATCGAGGTTAAGTAATATATAATTATCAATAAAACGTTGGACAATACATAGGGAATGAAAACAATTCTTAAACAGAAATTATTTGGAGGCCCAGTACAAAATCCTTCTGTTACCATAACGAAAGTCTCAAAGACAAAATATATATGCCCTCCAATATTTTATATATATATATGTATATATATATATATATATATATATATATATATATATATATAAGTTATCAAGAACTTGGTAATCCGTATGGGTAATCCCAAGGAGGATGAAATCGTGAGAGCTCAATGTAAATCCAGAGCTAATATTTAAAAGAAAAACAGATCACTTTAAGGTACCATTATAATAATTTATTTCACCAGAGTCCTTTTAAAAGGACGCCGGATCATCAGATAGCACTTCCAACAACGAAATGAAACGAAATATATATATATATATATATATATATATATATATATATATATATATATATATATATATATATATATATACACACACATATATATATATATATATATATATATATATATATATATATATATATATATATAAGATCACACTGAGATTAAAACCGAGCGGCAACTGTCTGTTTCATGACTGAACGCAATATTTGCCCATGTGTGGATCGACCATTTATATATGCTGTCAATTGGTATAAGGGTTAATAATGTCTATTGTACTATCCTAACGATTATCACGTGGGCGGTTACGGTAATATTTCAAATTATTCCTGAGGCTGTTGAATAGAATTTTGGGGGTCTCTGAATGCGGTTATTTATAGATACTTTTACAATGTTGTTTGTTAACTTTTTACCCTTCATTATATATATATTGATTATTTATAACATATAAGAGTTTGGTTTCTATTGGGTTGACAATCTCATAATTCTAAGAATCTGTAACAGACCAAAACTAGAGAAAAACCAGAAAAATAATGGGTAAAATACTTAGGAATTTAGGATTCGATATAGAAAGAAAAACTAACGTAAATGAAGGAAAGGAACATGTCAGCCATATAGAAAACTCAACGATATATATATATATATATATATATATATATATATATATATATATATATATATATATATATATGCACACATTTCCTAACTACCGGGCAGGAGTAATCAAGCAGATCCTACAATCAATTAACCATAGGGTCTTTGAAAATTCTTCTAATGAAATCACCTCTAACAAAACCAAAAGAAGATTATGAAACAGCCCTAAAAGATGAGAAGATGTAAATTAAAAAATTCCGCAATATTCATATACACACCCCACTGTACAAAAATGCCATCAGAAAAAGAAACATCATATGGCTTACCCCACCGTACAACAAACACTGAGTAACCAAAGTAGCCAAAATATTAATTAAACATGTACACAATAAACAACCCCATCAAGAACTCTCCGCGCGACATTCAACAGAGATACAGTAAAAATTGTCTGCACTTGAATGAAAAATAACACAAATAATGAAAAAGCGCAACAGAAAAATAACCAACAACCAAATTGCACGAATGAGACCCAGTTGTAATTGCATAACAAATAACGAATGTCCCTTAAATGCAAATTGCTTACAAAACAATATAATATACCAAGACTCGTTGATAATAGAGAAACTACACACAGAAATCTGCTTTTACAAATAGTAAATACGCGAATAGCACAGGGATTTCTAAACTTACATGTGAAATTCGAAACGAACCCAAATTATACCAAAGATATCTCATTAAACCGAGAAAATAGCATCAGCCGAAAAAAATAAATCCAAAAACTGTAAATTCGCTCTGTAGGAGAAATAGCTATAATAATTTTTTCAGAATAACACAAATTACTAAAAAAAAGATTAAAACTCATCTCCAAATGCGGATACGAAAATATTTTTTTACTACAGTACTTAAAAAGCGAAAACAAAAGACCAATGTCTTGTAAACTACCGTCATAAAAATGCATATATGCAGCATATATAACGCAGATAATGTAACATATTTTAAACAAAAATAATACTTTAAACTAAACAAACAAAAAAAACACAGAAAAATTAAAATAGACACAAAATAAAACTAAATAAATAACCAATTTAATTAAATAATAAACAACAAATACAAATATAAACAAAAGTAAATCTAATAATATTAACTTATAAAAATAATTAAATAATAATAAACAATAAGTAAATTGTTGACAAACAACATTATATAAATACTACAAATTACCGCATTCGGATCCGCAGTTATTCCTACAAAATAACCTCTAGAATAATTTGAATTCTTAATGTTACCAACCGCCAATAACTGTTAGTTTAACGCAATCCGCCTTTTTAACCATAATGCACCACTGACATTCAGATATAATTAGTCGAGGCAAAAAACAACACATTGACCAGAAGATTATCTTCAAGCATAAAACCGACTGTTGCGGTTCGGTATTGACCTCAGCCTCCACTTCTATAATTACATCCGCTCTATCACTAGTATTGATCAATTTCACCTATAAATATTTGATTTATTTTTAATTTTAATATTTTATTTTTATCTCCTGATGATGGGCATAATGGTCGTAACTATTCGAGGGACCAAATTGAAATAATAAAACAAAAAAATAATAACGTACAACCCAGTGTGTTTGAAAATGTACATTTTTAATATTTTTATTGTCTATATATATATATATGGGTGTGTGTGTGTGTGTGCGCGAGCGCGCGCTTACAGGGCAGGTAGCAGATTAAACCGTTTTCTATAACATAGCTTGTCAATTTGTGTACATAAAGTTAAACCTGCAATGGCGCTGGAACTCTTTATTCGGTCAAGCGAATTTCTGTCTTTGCTAAGGCTCCGCTCGCTGTTCTGCTAACCACTCCCACAAGCTCTTAAGGTAAGTAGTCCACTGCCTTCTTTGTGCCTGTATATACATTGTGAGGGTTCGGTTTTCCAAGTGTACCTTTGGCATTATGTCTCTTTCTAATTCTGACGAAAAATGTTCTTTTTATTTCCATTTTCTTTAAGATTTCATCGATGTTTACTCGCTCCATCCATGGAATTTGCATTATCTTTATGCAGAACCATATTTCTGTTGCCTGCATTTTTCTCTTCATCCGTGTGAAGATTGTCCAAAATTCACTGTTTCTGATTGCGTTTCTTAGTTTTTTTTCACAAGTCTAGTTCATGTGTGTTGCTATCTTCGTTGTTGTATATCTTTCTAGATATTTAACCATCTGTCCTTGTTGAATGTTGTCATCTCCAGTTTGTAACTCTCATTTTGGGATTCTCCCCATGTTGATCAATATCTTGCAGTTGATGGTTAGTCCTTTTATGCTACTCTCTTTTTCTCCCCTTTCTTTTCTTTCTGCGTCAACCGTCAACACTGTCATCTGCGTATTTGTTTCTTGTTGAAATTAGGCCCACTGATAACAAAACATGGTAGCGTCTTCAGTTTCCTTTAAATATTCTCGCTGTGGAATAATCCTGGACACAAGATGCTTCCATCCTATTTCTGTGCGGTTGATCAATTCATTTTTTATTCGTATGCAGGTGGTTTGACCCACTATAATTTCTGAATTATTCTGGCATAAATTATAAATAGATTTAGTTTTCGTAGCAGTTCAAATAGATCCTTGTAGCGTTCCTTGTCAAATTTCTAGCAGAACAAAAGTGCTGAGACCAGTTTAATCGAATTGACACTCGACAGTCTTGTTGGTCAAGATCATTGATTTATTTTCATAGTAATTTTAAAGTGAAATTTTTGTTACTCATAACATTCCAGCAAATATTGTTTCTGGTTTGTATTCTACTTCATATTTACTTTGCAAATTCCTTTCCTAATACTTTCAGTTGTTATTGTTGCGTGTGTTTTGATTCTGTCTTCTTTGGGCAATGATTGTGGTTATTTCTTAAAAATTACGTTTGACAAATTTAAAATTTCATTCTCCGTTTCCTTGTTCTCACTTTCAGTTTCCTATACATGTTTGCATTGCTAATTTAAAGTAAGCTTTTATTCCTGAAATTCCAAGAATTTTTTGTTTTTATTTCGCCACCGTTTGTGCTTTTCTATTTGTTAGTTTTCCGTTATTTCCGTTCGGATTTATAAACAGTTTACATTCCTTCTTCTTTGTTCTTCGTCTATTTATTTTATTTTTTTAATTTTTTTTGTGCTGAGAAAACTCATTTCTATTTACACAAATATTTTCTCTCTTCTTTACGTGTTTGAAATTTTTGCAACCAGAGTTTGTCTACAAATTAGGAACTTCGTTTCACTTTGCCTTCTCACTTCCTTGTGAAATATTTACGAATTATTAATCAATGTTATTGTTTCTCTCTCTCTCTCTCTCTCTCTCTCTCTCTCTCTATATATATATATATATATATATATATATATATATATATATATATATATATATATATTTGTAACATTTGGTTTTGGTTCACTGCAAATAATTTTAGCGTTCATTTTCGTCTAGAATGTGTGTTTTGTGCTTCTTTTCTATTGACTCTTTCTCCTTTTCATTTCGTCATGATTACATTTTCCCAGCTTCCTTCTTGATGATTACTCACAAAATTTACAACAGCATATATCTTTGTTGAGGAGGAAGAAAATTACAATTTTTGTCGTCATTTGTTTAAAATTCCAAAAAAGAAAAAATGACTGGTACGTAAATGTCTGGGAACCACGTGTATAAAATTCAACTGAATATAATTTAAGTAAAATAAAAAAAATGTAGTTTCTCATTCATTACTTACCATGCAATCATCTACCGGAAAAACATTTCTCGCAAATATTATTCATATCTATCTAGCAATCTATCTATCTACCTATACTATCTCGACTCTCCCGTCGAATCCGACGTATCGGGGTCAAGCAGATCAGTTCCCAAGAAAACGACAGCCCTAAAACAGCACATGATATTTGATTATAGTGGTGAAGGTTTCGTGCAGGAAAATCCACACTTTTTGAAGGGCCGAATAAAGAGACCTGGTGCACTACGCGTCACAGGATCCCCAAACGACCCTCCGCAGGTTTTGAATTCAGATTTTTCCTTCTCCTAGACCAGTTGCCATCCAAGGCTATAGAACCCAGACTGTCATGCTATTTACCCATAGCTGGAGGGAGAAAAATAGGAGGATTCACACCTTTCCGAAGGGTATTAGCACGTAAGTGATGTAACGAACGGATATATATATATATATATATATATATATATATATATATATATATATATATATATATATATATATATATATGGTTGGATTGATGTTAATTTGTGATCCTGGGATTAACGCTTTTGCGGTCGTCAGACAAAAACGTGAGACCCAGGGTCACAAACTCATATCAATCCAACCAAATACGTTAGTTCTATCTCTGTTATTGAGCGCCTTCTAATAAGTACCGCGCATATAATATATAAATAATTATATAATTATATATATATATTAGGTTGGTGCAAAAATAATTTCGTTTTCTCACATAGTAACATATGTTAGAAAACGAAATTATTTTTGCACCAACCTATATATATATATATATATATATATATATATATATATATATATATATATATATATATATATATATATATATATATATACACACTTTTCACACACTCACATACGCATATATATATATATATATATATATATATATATATATATATATATATAGCTATCTAGCAAACATTTCCCTAAAAGAGAAATGGATTCTCAATACTTAATATCATTTTACAGGTGTCTGTTATTCTGCTTCGATGACTTCCTATATGACTTAATTTCCTTTCTTTACACAGGCAAATCTGCTACAAAACGTATGTGTTACTTATGTGATCCTGGAAATTTACATAAGGAAATCTTCGGAGATTTCTTTTCAGTTTGTCTTTCGTAATCCCCAGATCGCTCGCAAGTCAGGATTACATTTGAACCTTTTTCCACCAAATGATACGATCATTTGCATAGAATTTACAGTTATATATATTGATGTTTGCAAAGTTCAGTGACTGTTTCAATCAATTCTTACAAAGCGTTGGCTTGAGGTCTGGTCGCTTTCCGTTAGCAAGCTTTCCATACAAAAACTGATTTAGAATCCTATTTACCATTCAAGCGAGCAACATGAACATTTCAACGCAATCTATATTTCAGAATGTTTGCTTCAAAGCTGTCGCATCGGCTATTTTCATCATCAATGCATGTATTCTGCTGTTGATACTAAAGAACATGACGCATTGTTGAAGTAAACAGCGAAACATGTAAATGTGATCGCAATATGAAACTATATTTGCTTCATATGCATATAAGAGACAAGCAATATACACTTTGATATCAGTCATTTTCGAAATCTCACACTTTCCCGATATTCGCTTTTCAAGCTCACCGAATACAGTCAGTCAGTTATGTGCCATGCGGAATACACACTTCGGCGATCATATATCTTTCGATACATAACTGACTAGGCAGTAGTTTTCAATGTCTTTCTGCAGTAGACAATTTGCCATCGAAGCCTGTCCGACTAGCTGGTCGGGGAGAAAAGTTTCATACTTTTCCCAGTGTATTAGCATGTAAGCGAATGGATTCGACTAGAATTCGAACTCGACTCTACGATTCCTCAATCTGAGCCGCTATCCATTAATCCACCTTGTCTCCGAATGCATTACTGGCCTTTTGAATTCTCACTGGATTTTCCATTTTTATTATGCCTTTTCTTGTTTGAATGCTACCAAGTTACAAATATATTTGATTCCATGAATGTTTTCCCCCGGCCGAGCTGGAGCATCACTATTTCTTTTAGACTTATAGTAAGTGTCAAATAATATTCCTAGTATAAGTCACAAGACCGCGTTCATCGCCATAAAAAGTATCATATAATGTCATCTGATAACATCGTCTGGGCCAACATTTTCTTGATAATATATAGATTTCAATAGATATGATAGTATATTCTTGGGCCATCATTACCGTCCTTGAATGATTTGTAAAATACTATTGTAAAGTAGAGAACACATAGGGTAGAACAAGCAAAGTCTCCCTATTTCCGTTCATACATTTTTTCAATGTGTTCATTCAGCAAAATTAAGCTACTCTTTCTACCATTACGATCTACTGATTGTCACGTGAATGTATTGCAATTTAATTCAATTTGTGACAAGTTAACCCACGAGATGATGCAGTCTTTGTTAAAAACATAGTCATAATGTAATTAGCGATACATATCTCTTAATGATTCTTGGATTTATCATTTCACCCCAAACAAGGCAACAAAGCCGCTAAAACTCAGTAGGTTACTGTGTGTTGAAGAATATAAGAAAAAGAAAAATATTGTAAATAAACAAGAAGTTAACGATTGACATTTCATTTAAATATTTGAAGATAAAGGTTGATTGCAAAGTATGTAGCCGTAGTTCCACAAGCGAGAAAATCGATAGAAGAAAGTGTTAACATGGAACCTACGGTTACTTCTAGCCATTCCTGCTTTAAAATGTTGGGGATTTTCCTCCAATCTAGTACCGTGCTTGCATTCATAGTGTCACAGTACCACAGAGAAAATTTCAGCAGAACAATTACCATGAAATTATTTATAGAGAAGGCAAAGGGAAGTTATGCAACGATGGTGAGATTTCATAAAATATTAAAACATTTAATCGAATTATTACCAGGCACTTGAGACCGCAAAAAAAGTGTTATTGAAAAATAATGTTATTTTATTTAGCAATTTTCCTGTTTTGAGAGATTAATCGTATATATAATCGTGAAACCTCATTAAATTCTAACAAATCTTTATGGCTAATAATAAAATGATATATAAAAGACCCAGAGAAGTCGATGCTATTATTATACAAAAGTACAACCAGTATTATATAAATTCTATTTCACCATAGGAGATGGTATTCTGTAGTCTGTACGATATTTTTTGATATGTGTATAAAATATTATTGTTTTTATTTTTATTTTTTCTTTGATTTTTGCTGTATACATATATCCTTCAAGGTTCAATCAGAGATCTATGGTCAAAATTGGCATCAGGAGAATTTCCAACAATAATCTTTATAAAAAAAAACAAAAAAACAAACAAACAAACAAACAAAAAGCCCTATGATCACACGTATTTTACATAGATAATGCTCTTCGTAATGTGTGAGCTGCACTTGTAAATATAATTTTTTATTTTTATTTTTTAATACTAATTTCCGGTGTAGTCATAGTCTATGTAATTGTCCTTCAAGTGGATTCATTTGTAAGTTACATGCATATATGAAGTAGAAATGAAATCTTCGAGGAAATATCTTCATGTAGACAACAAATTATTATCTACCCTTCTGAGAATATTCCCTTCTTGATACTGACAGTTATAGTGGAATGTATTCAAATTGAAAAGAAAAAATAAATCAGGATCTTGAACTGTTTATACACAATTTTTATTCGGAGGTGCAATATATTATAAATAATAACAAAAAAAACAAAAAAAAAACAAAAACAAACAAAAACGAATGATTAAAAAAACAGACGAGACCGTTATATATTTGTGTAAATGACGGTAATAAAAACCTCCGAACAGATTTGTATATTTTCATTCTTTAACTGTATCTGCCGATGCATTTTTGAACCACTTTCATTTTTTTTTAAATTCCTTGTACTTTTCCAAGCTTTCAATTATTTTTTATTGTTTTCTTGTTTCAACAAAGTAGTCCGTCTTTAACTTTATATACGATTTTATCACAAAGTTACATGTAGAAAAAAACAGCGTTTAAAGTGATTCAGATACAACATCCACCATAGAGACCGCATCAATCGTTTAATCAGAATTGTATCTCTATATATAAAAGGCAGCATGTGTGTGTGTGTGTGTGTGTGTGTGTGTGTGTGTGTGTGTGTGTAACAAATGCACGGCCGCAAATTCCGACGGATTTACATCAAAATTTACATGCACATGCTCCAAGTTAGCGGTATTTGTATTTCTCAACTCCCATCGATAGTCGAAATAATCGATCTTTTCATGCTTCTATGGCAGTTTTCATGTAGTTTGCGGCCATTTTGTAATTTCAGAGCCTATAGCTGGCTGCCACAAATAAGCAGGAAGATTCTATTGGCCAGCGTGAGAGCCAACAGCTGACTGACACGAATGTTAACTAGCATGCTAGTATGCAAAAAAAAAAACCGATAGCTGCATTCGTCAGAAGTGGGAAAAATTTAAATCAGCATGGCACCTTACTCCAATTGGCTCATTCGCTTACTTAATCTCAACGTTAATCCTGATTCCACAGAACTGGGTTTGGTGTGAAAAATTATTTGTTGCTAACATTCTTTTTTCATTCGTTTTTCCCGTTACGAGTCTTTTGTTAAAGCTGATTGTTTTGTGTTCATTTTGTTTAGTTCTTTTTTTGTAACAGATTTAATGTTTATTAGGTTGATGCAAAAATAATGACGTAATAATGTCGTTTTTTAACGTATTTTTAACGTCAAAAAACGACATTATTACGTCATTACTTTTGCACCAACCTAATAGTATAGAGCTTAGAAAAAATTCGCAGTGTAAGATAGGCAAGAAGTAAGGCATGTAGCAATATCAGCATGGCAAAGGGCACTCCTTTAAAGGCAAGAAATGGCAAAAATGTCAAGTGATAGCGATTGCTGAATGAGTCGTACGATTTTTGAATCAAGCACGGGCAACGCCGGATCATGCTGCTAGTCTAAAAATATTTACGTAGGCTCTGAATAATGTCAGTTTCTGAATATAATGTTTCTCAATCTTCAGCTGTCGATGTCTAGCTGTTTCTAAATGATTGTAAAATGAATGTTTCAAAATATTTGTATGAAATATAAGAATTAAACTCATCTTCATATTCGAATTAAGAATCGTATTAGTATGATGTAGGATCCACATTTTACTATCTGCGATCTCCCTATTTGGGAAGGGATTTTTCTTCCTGCCATTCTCACGTCTCCTGCATCAAAGTTGAATTCAAGACGCATTACCTGAAAAGACAGCATTAACATTGTTTTGAAGAAAGAAGTCTTCGGGTATTAACAGTTCGGGGCCAAGTTAAGACAAAGTAAGAACGCGCGTGAAATTGGCTTCTGCTGAAGAATATAAAATGAACCAGGAAAGAATTGTTTGTTTCTTATTTTCATTCGTTTTTCAATGTCATCAGAATTTTTTTGTCTTTTTACGTTCCATCAGATTTTCTATTCTTTTCTCTCAGAATTGTTTCCTTTATTTTTATTGTTATCATTTCTTTTGATTTCTCTTATGAAGACTTGGGTCATGCATCGTGATATTAAAATCGGTGTCGTTAAATTTTACCACCAATCACATTAAATAGCAAGTCTGAAATTCTACACACTTTTTTTTGCATTTACAAGCATGCTATCTTTTGGATAGTTATCATTGAATTTCAGATTTCCAGTTTTTTTTTTTTTTTTCGCAAGTCTGTTACAGAAAGTACAAATATTCCAATAATAATGTCGATAATGTCCTCTATATTCCAGAATTATTCATCTTTTAGGTAAAGTTGATTCCTTGATTCTTCTTTCATTCCCGTCAGAGTTCATCATTTTTTGTTTGTTTTTTTGTCCTCATAGATTCACTACATTGACTAGTGGATATTTTTTTAAAGTTTGTTTCCGATTATGTGAAATAATCTTCTCTCAAGATCAACGTACTCAAGATTTAACTTAATCTCTTCATTGTTTCAGTTTGGGGATCAGATCAATTTCTGTGACGCCATCCAGCAAGGTTTGCACAGAATCCAATGGATATCCTCTTCCTAACCAGTCATTTAAATATTGGTATTTTCTAATTTACTTGTATTATAATTTCATCTTGGCAAAAGTCACCTTAATATATTTTATTGAAATGCGTTTTAATGTACTTCGTACTAGGGCACTTATTCCATACCGAGAGAGGATTATTATTTCAATTTCAGCTTTCAAGCCTCGTGTGTGAATATACATATATATATATATATATATATATATATATATATATATATATATATATATGTGTGTGTGTGTGTGTGTGTGTGTGTGTGTGTGTGCATACAGTTGCGATGGGTAAATATTCGTATAAATTAGGCCCAAATGAAAATAACACTGACATCTCATTTTAACAAATATACCTAACAAAATTACATGAAAATATCTTGAAATACTAAAGAGTAAATTTACTCAATAAATCACCATTGGCTTCAGCGTCGGCCTCCAGAAAGCTTCTGGATATCCTTGTTTAAGTTGCTAGATGCTGCCATAATCCTTGCTTTCATTTCATCTTTTGTGTTACAAGAACTTTTGTTAGTCTCTCTCTCTCAACTGTGTCCCACACAATAATCAAGGGGGGTTGCAGTCTGGGGAGTTAGGTGGCCAGATGGAAGTGGGGGATGATGTGGTCGCAGAAATTGTCTGACAGTCATAACTGGGTTCTCCTGCTTTTGTGGCCCTGATGCAGAGTCATGTTGTCAGGCCTATTTTCTTTAAGCAGCAAACATTGTGATCCAGAGTAGCCTACCTTCTTAAAGCACTTGATGTAGGCCAATGTGTTGCATCGGAGGCCTTGTGGCACTATGAATGGAGACATAATGTCGCCATCACTAATTATTACTCCAGACACCTTCGTAATCACCGTTACACTCATGAAACTCTTTACGAATCCTCCGCACTATTCTCAGATTGACACACATTTGACATATATGGCACGTTTTACAAAATTTTACCACATCTTTCTTAACTCGAGGCCAGTAAACACGTTTGATAATTCTATCGTAAGTTTTGATAATTCCTAGGTGCCTTTCTTAGTACGCTGTGCCTATAGGGCTTTGAAACTATTATTTGTTTATTAGTCCTGTAGTCCTCTGAATCTAGGATCTTTATGGATTTATTATGTTACTTCTTTATACTCGTGACATGTCCATTATGACTATCCTTGTATGTATTATACGTGAACAAATATATATATAAGTGTGTATATATGCATTTTTTAGAGAAGTTGGATACTGTGCTATAATCGGGTTAAATGTGTCTCCTTTAAATTAAACGAAACTCATAAACTTAATAAATATGCACTAGGAAATTAACGCCGATCTAACTTTACATTAGGTTAAAGTACGTTCATATCCTCTTAAATCTTAATAAATACATATAGGATATAAAAGTTCAGAGCTCTAGGTATATAACATTTATAAATATGTTTCTCTGAATAAAATTAATAATCATTTAATTTCAATCTCTTAGATTTTTCATTTATATTTCTTGGTTAATTATACAAAAAGCTTATACAAAATTACATTTAATTTTTTAAAAAATGTTTCGCAAATTTCGAAAAATTTATAAAAATATTCTAAACCGGATATTATTTTAATATTATTTACAGAGAATTTGTTGAATGAAATACAGGAGATTAACCCCGATCTAACTTGTCCTTAGTTTAAAGTACATTCATATCCTGCAAAATATTAATAAATACATCTAGGATATAAAAGTTCAGGACTCTATGTATACAACATTTATAAATAAGTTTTCTCTGAACAGTTAATAATCATTTAATTCAAATCCCTTAGCTACTTTAAAATTCGGACTTAATTATATAAAAAGCTTATGAACTTTTTTCGCTAATTTCGAAATCTTTAAAAATGTTCTCTTTTAATATTTTTACAAGTTTATTTATTTTTTTTTTTATGAAATATATCAACATTGGAATTTTAGCCGTTGACTGAACCAGACGGGATTATTTCCAATTCACACCGAACTAACAACATTTTATGTCCTTCAATCTTCTTGAAATGGCACACTAAGGTTAAATCTGAGGTAAGTATATCAAAATAGGTCAACACTCTCTGTATTTTCCCGCTCACTAAATAAGATAGCAAAATCTTTGATTTTAACTCGGAGTATATTTCCATTTCATTTTTAATTTGTTTCAGGTCTTGAAGATTGTGAGAGGCTTTTTAGAGTTCTAATGAAATAAAAATTACTACCTATGGGATTTTAAGTATTTGATATTCTTTAATTAATATTAATTTTTGACATAGAGTTATCCTTGGATGTATAGTTATTCCATACGGATTACCACACTGCATCTTTACATATATATATATATATATATATATATATATATATATATATATATATATATATATCGCATTCTCAAAGATAACCTGGTTTCCATTTTCTAAGCCTTCAGCATCCTGTCCATCTTCTTTATGTATGAGCTAGTTTTTTGATTGGCTAATTGATAAATATTGAGTATTCCTTAATTACTCCATACTATATTTTAATATGTTCTATCGATTTTATATTGACTCAATTTATAGAATACTGTTTCAAACGTTTTCCTGTTCAATTAAGGTTCCCGTTTTTATTAGTAGCACTATATGCAGTAATATCGGTTGCAGCATAAGTATTAGTATTATTATTAGTAATATTAGTAGTCTTCGTCGTAATAGGCGGTGGAGTACGTCAAGAATTAGTAGTAGAATCGAGAATCGCCTCTCAGTTACTCTAAAATGTTTTTAATCCGCAGCAAATATCAAAATTCCTTACCATTCTTAAAGGGAGAGAAGAAACATTGAAATCCTGGAGATTGTTAGAAAGAAACAAAGAAACAAAGAAACAAACAAAATATAAGTTTTTAAAGTCTTTCATACAGTATATATCAAGTATAAATATGGATGGCTTGATCAAACGATTAAATCGATTAGGTGGTTTCTCATAATCGTTGTTATCGGTTTTAATTTAAATACTCAATATTATTTCAATGACTAAACGCAATTTTCAAAGACACGCACTCTCAATTCTTTTACAATTCATATAAAAAGATGTAATAGATTTATTCATGATTTTCTTCTTAGAATCAATCCCTTCAGAGTTTAATATCAACACTGACTCCGTGTCAGACAAACATTCGTGAATAGCAATCAGAAATATACTGTTTATCGAATTAGAAATAGAATAAATCGTACATATATTTCCCTTCGCGTTCTGTTTTTTTTTTTTTTTTCTTATATTTTCATATAACGTCTGTCATTTAAATGAATTTGCCTTTCTTTAAATATATTTGGCCATATCAAAAATTGTACAAGGCTGGGTTAAATTAAACGCCAATCAAAAACTAAATATATATTTTTTTCATTTTAGTCTTAAACTAACAATAATGAATGTTTTACAGGATCTATTACAAACAGAATGCGAATCAGTAACATATTGTATTTTGTGGCATATAAGACCCCTAATATTACTAGGATATTATAAGGAAGAAAATTAGTTTATGCACATGTAAGCTTTAATGTCATCCTCATAAGTAATAATTAGAAATTATTTCCCGAAACCTACGACTATGTTATTAGGAAATTCATTTATTTTATTCTATTTCGTTTTTTGACCAAGGTCATAATAGTAATAATAACCCTAACCCAAGATTATCGAGTCGTTTACTCTAATATACCGTGGAATAATCTAACAGCTAAATTCTTCCTATAACCTAACATAAACATTCAATAAGTATGGAGTATGATGGGATGATGACTGACTCGTTTAGTTGACCCACCTACAATCTTCGCTGAATCAACAAGTGAAACAGGCCTAGAAGAATATATCATAGGTAAGAATTAGACCACGGTGTGATTGTATGCATGCGTTGCCAGTGTTAACATTTTATATTTCTGGCAGTGTATATCTGCAAATTATTTTACTTTTCATAATGGACATTTTACAAACACCACAATATTTTTATTACTTCAAGCCTACGGGATATTAATCGAGTTTCTGCAAGAAAATGATTCTATATTAAGCATTCTTTGAACAGAAAGTCTTCGTAAACTACCTAATAATTTTTATGACATATAAGTAAATAGATTTGATTTCAACTGAATGAAGACTATATATATGTGTGTGTATGTGTGTGTGTGTGTGTGTGAGAGAGAGAGAGAGGGAGAGAGGGAGAGGGAGAGAGAGAGCAGGCCTCCAGATGTGAACTCAGTAATTGATAAGCATGAACAGACAAAGATAGATTTTACGAGTTATAGGAATTGTGATAATGATATGATTGATCACTGTTTTCAGTGTTGTTGCTATTTCGATCTCTTCTTTTGAGGCTATTATTTGTGTAAACCATTCAGTGGAATCGAGTTGGTTGATACGGCCAATAACAACAGCGTCGAAGATTTACTGGAATCTGATATACAGTTCGATTGATGACCAAATTATCGCTGAACAATTCCAGGCGCAAAAACGATAAATCAAACGCCGAGGAAGCCAACCAATCATCGAAGCAAATAAGAAAGGATCGTTATTTGTTTAGTGTATTGTCATCAATTGTTACTTCCGAAACTGGACGCCTCAGCTAAGCAAAGGGAAGTTATACACAACTAAAACCTTTTTACTTTTACTTTCTACGGTGTTTCAGGTAGGACAATGGAAAGAATTAAGTGAGCAATATGGCACTTTTCTCTGTCTCTTCCATTCATATTTTTAAATAATAATAATAATAATAATAATAATGATAATAATAATAATAATTATTATTATTCCTGGGGATTTTCAGCGAGAAGAAAACGGTATAACCAGAAAACTAAGACATCCCTTGCTACATAAACTGCTGTATTACTGAGAAGTAACACCCGCTCGTTTATCCTGTTGCTACCAACCGCTACCCTATGGAATAGACTCCCAAGATGCTGTTTCACTGACTGATAGAATGTTAAATTTTTCAATTTTAATTAATTTCCCATATACCAGCATTAAATGTGTTTCTTATCTCTTACTATTGCCACAAACAAAACAATGCCTCGAGTCCATGGCAATTGTGTAGGGTGAACATGATTTAAAATATACCAAGAAATGGATATAAATGTGCAAGTTAGAATAGATAAAAAAGGATTGATCCATCGTCTCGTTTTAATACAACGTTTGAACGACAGAAAGAACAGGAAGAAGCCATATAATGAAATTTGAACTCAAAAAGTTTTGGAAATTGAAGTAAATCAGAATCCTCCCAGACTCTATTAGTTCAATTTGTACGGAGACTTACAAAACAAAGATATGAATAAAGACAAATGAAAATGATTGCCTAGTGAAACTGTTAGAGATTTTTATCAGGAAGAATAATTAGTGGGAGGAAGGATTAAAATACAAGGAATGATAATGCTAATAATATGCATGGCTCAGCGATTATCGACAAAAAAAGAGGAACCAACCAGACTGGGAAGGTTTCACATTTACATAAATATATTTTTGGAAAATATATGAAGCCTGTACACAGCTACGTGCTAAATGTCAGGGCATGTTTGGTTTTGTCATTTCTTTGTTAAGGCTTAGAATTATTTAAAACCAGAAAATATTATAGATTGTAAGATTTTTGGCGAGATAATAATGGTTTAGTCTTACTAATTAGCCCATACCGAGGGGAGAAGAGGTTGATTCATAACTTTCCAAAATGTATTTCTGCTTAAGTGACTATAACAAACCCAATGAGAATTGGCGTCCTGGTTAAGACGATAAACTACGTCCAACAGCAAGTGTTCTGATCAGGAGGTTTTGAGAAGCTGGGAGCCACCTCATAATTGCTGGTGTTCCCAGGCTCACCCTGACACGGGGTGGTAGCCCCTGTTAACGTCCCAGCTATGGAAAATAGTTAACTCCCAAACTGGGGTCAAAATACTGTGAAAGATTGAAAATAGTATTCAATACCGGAAAAACTTTGTAAAGAATTATTGCCAACAATGGATTTTTGAAGAGATTATTACCAGCAATATATTATTACCAGCAGTACATTTTTGAAAAAATAGGATTACCAGAAATAGGTTTTTTGAAGGAAAAAAATATTACCAGAAATACAGTTTTGAGAAAAAATATTACCAGCAATAAAAATTTTGTCGGCATTAAATAACCCATTGAGGTTGATATGCCGTAAAACAAACCAAGCCAAACCAATGCCAATTGGAACTCGGTTCTCCGACTAACAATTCCAATGCTTTATATATTATACCAACTGCATATCCAAGTCTACAATTCCTCGTATTCCAAAGCTGTTGCCCATCGCGATAGTGACCAGGCTTCTTAACTTCAGTGATCATAAGGAAAACGGTGTTTCAACGTGATGTGGCCGTAAGCCTGAGGCGGATATGTCTCTTTATTGATCGTTATCAATCATTCTAGAAGAAAAACATTGAAATTTAAACGGCTGGGTGTGGAGATCGCAACTAACTTCAATTGATAAAATTTACATTGATATTGAAAGCTGAGCAGGGTCACAATGTACTGCATGACCATATCGAATACAGTCTCTTTTCCTTTATTCCAGAAGGGGTTTATAGTTTCAGGAGAAAGTTAGGAAGGGAAATATCCTGGGTCAAAATAAAAATCTCAAATACAGTTCAAGGATAAATATATTGAGATTAAATTAACTTAAGAAAAGTGACCGTGGTTAATAGTGAGAAATTACAAAAAAAACATCAGCAGATTTCTCAGAGAAAGATATGGATAATGAATAATAATAGGTGCATATGTAATCATTTCAAACAACAGGGAAAGGAAAAGATTTGATGATTATTGGAAACTGAATTAGACACGGTTTCGCTATTATCTAAGAGGTATGGAAGAGGATGTTGGAGATATTGTTACACCTTATCTTCTGCAATGATGAGGAGATATAGGCCGTGAATATGCAAGTGCATGAATTTTATTAATATCATTTACAATAAACGATGAAAAACTCATACGAAAAATATATTTACGAAATTCTTAAAAAAGTTATCAATGAAAATATCCCCCTCCAAATAGTGCAGGAGATAATGAAAGGGGATAATATATATAAGAGAGAAAATATCAAAATTTAACCTCCACGGAGAATTTGAAATTATTGCAAAAATTTCAAATTCTCCGTCGAGGGTAATTTTTGACATTTTCTCTCAAACATTTAACAACAACAGCAACAAAGACAACAAGATTAACAACAACAACAACAACAACAATAATAATAATAATAATAATGATAATAATAATAATAATAATAATAATAATAATAATAATAATAAAAGATGTGCAAATAACCTTTAATACACCTACTGCAGAGGCAAAGATTTAAAAAAAAAAGGAAACAAAAAGCAAATTCATTTTACCAAATGAAAAATCGATGGCAAGCGAAACATGCCCGTACCAAACAAACTGATGTAGTGAAACCCACTACCAATCAGGGGGTTACATAATGCAGGGTTAAAAGCCTAAACCGAACATTTTATTTTTTCTGCACAGAACTAATAATTTAATACAAAGATCTTGAAGTGGAAATCTCAAAAATGTGGCACATGAGGACATCATTAATCCTACTTGTAGATGGAGATCTCGGATGTGAGTTGAAAAAGTTCCGATAGACACATTGAAGGGATTTTTTATACCTTAAAGATGTACAAAAAATGTACACAAAAGCACAGCTCATACATTACGAAGAGTTTTATTGATGTGAAATACATATGAACTTAGATTTGGGTTTTTTCTTTTGTTTTTTGTTTTTTCAAAATAGGAAAATGCCATGAAGTTTTTTCTGACTTTAGTTCTCTGGATGGAATCGGGGAAGGAAATTTTTATAAAAAAGAAATCAAAAGAAACTGCAATGTGGAACCCTAGGATTGGTTTGAAAAGATTACAGTAGACTAATTGAAGATATTCCTGGAAGTCCATGCCTCAAAGAGATACAAAAAATTGTTCTCACAAGTACAGCCCACATTTTACGATGGTCTTTACCTATGTAATCATTTTCATTTTTTTTTTTTTTGTCAGTGGAAAGTGTCATGATGCCATTTCTTACCTTAGCTCCCTGGGCGGGGCGCAGAAACAAATGTGTAAACGCAAGAAATCATAGGATAATAATAATAATAATAATAATAATAATAATAATAATAATAATAATTAAAGCACAATACACCGGCTGAAGCTGCAAAATACTTAAGAAAGAGAGCAAAGACAAATGCAACCGACCAGATACAGAAACAATGGTAAGATGTACCGCTTCATGACCAATGCTCTGTCCGTACCAAACAAATTGACGTAGACAAAACCCATACCCATCAGTGGCTACGTAGTGCAGGGTTGAAAGCTGAAAGTGAAGGTTTTATCCTTGCTGCACAGGACCAATGCTTCCTAACTAGGAATTATCAAGCACATATACTAAAATATTGTGTTAGCCCAAAATCCAGAAGCAATTAATCATCTTGTATCAGGTTGCACGTTATTGGCACCCACTGAGTATAAAACCCGACATGACAGAGTGGGCCGATATCTGCACTGGAAAATTTGCAACTTCTACGGGAAGGAAACTGAACACCACTCAGAACCCGTTACGTAAAAGAACCTGTTACAATTCTATGGTACTACACAATACACACTGACAGAACAATCAAAGTGAAACGCCCAGATATTGTTATTCGAGACCACAAACAAAATTTGTGCCTCTTTATTGATATGGCAGTCCCTGGAGACTGCAATGAATCTTTGAAAATATTCAAAAAGCTGTCAAAATACAAGGACCTTGAAATAGAAATCTCAAAAATGTGGCACATGGGAACATCCACAATCACTGTTGTAGTTGGAGCCCTAAGAATTATTGGAAAATATTCCAGTAGACTAATTGAGAGGATTCCTGTGCGGCAAAAATTGTTCTGACATATACAGCCCACACTTTACGAAGGACTTTATCTATGTATTTTTTTGTCAGTGGAAATTATCATGATGCCATTTCTAAACTTAGATCTCTTGGCGGTACCCGGAAAGAAATGTATACACGCCAGAAATCAAAAGAAATAAAAAATAATAACAATAAAGATAGTTTACGGTATTTATAAAGAAACCAATACTTTCTTAATGGAAGTCAACTTCACTGTCAAGGCAACATTCATGACAACTAAAACTCAAATCCTAAAAGATTTTAAAAGAAATATATGGAAAAATTGCAACATGTAACATTGCCGATAAACGTATAACTGAAGACTATAAACTTAAAATCAGAGACAGAAGCATTTATAATGGCTATCTATACCAAACTAGAAAGAAGCATAATAAAATAACTCTGCATATACAAATTACTTGAACAACATTCGTAGACAATTGACTATTCTGTGTCTGATTATGCATTTCTAACACCGAATAAATTAAATGAATACCTTGCTAAGATTGGACAGTATATTCGCTGGAATATGTTAGTATTACTGAACGCCACATAAAAAAATGCTATGAACATCCTCCAAAACCAGTAATGGAAAGCCATGAGGTCAGTATTCTTTAGGGATATGCCATTCATATTGATACGCATATAAAACTAATAGACCAGATCTTGTGATTAAAGAGTAAAAACATAATTATTTTCTCATACATATGGCAGGTCGATCAGATAAAACTTTATCTTCTACAGAATAAGAAAAATAAGTGAATATAAGGATTTTAAAATTGCAATTTAAAAAAAAATGACACGTTAGAACAACTGTAATACGTACATTAATTGTCGCGTTGGAACAATCAAGTAAAAGGAAAGGATATGAACAATATCTCTGCCAGCCCCGGTTTATCAGAGATTAAAAAAAATGCACTGTGTTAAACTGTTCGTCTATTGAGAAAAGGAATATCGGTGTAAAAATAAATCTATAAACACAGAAGATTTTGTGCAAACAGAATGCCTATTTTCTACCTTGACTTACGCCCCCTCAGTTAATGAATAGGTAATGGATTGTACAAAATAGAAATTGAATAATAATAATAATAATAATAATAATAATAATAATAATAATAATAATAATAATAATAATAATAATAATTTGCTATGTGGAGCAAAACATACAATAAAGAGAATTAAGACTAATTATGCAATAAGAATATGGTGATAAAAAATGAGCATTCATAAATATACATAATGAGATTTCAAAATAAAAAAAGTCGTCGAAATGACCTGCACATGGCTGTAATGTTGAAATAATAAAAAAAAAAGAAATAGAAACATAGCAGTAGGTTTAGATTCGCGTTTGTGTGACAGCGGAAATTGATGCAAAACAAAGTAAAATAGCAAATGCGGTCTTTGTGAAGGACGGGGAAACATATTAATCTATATAAAAATGAATGTTATATGATATTGGAGAGGGAATATAAATACATACATGACTGGCGAGAGGAACAGTCATTTCCTGTTAATTGTGCAATTGAGATGGATTTTGCTATCGATGAAAATGATATGAACACGATACAGAAAATGATCTAAACGACAACAAAAGAAAAATATTTTTGAACTTTCACATTCAGATATTCATTCAAATAAAACCAGAAGAAAAAAATGTTTAAAACACGTATAGAAATAACAGATGTAACAATGTCGTCGAATACCACGAGAAAGTTAAAAGTGAGAAAATTGGAGAATGCCATGATTATTCATGGAAAATGAAAAGGTGATTCCCAGTTATGGTTAATTCCCATAATACTGGGTACACTCGGGACCGACTCTAAGCCACTTCTAAAGAGGATATTTAGAAATATTGAACGTACTTTGCTCTAATAATAACTTCAATGTTCTATATAATTAAAGGGACATGTAACGGTGAGAGTTGTCCTATAATAATAATAATAGTAATAAAAACAATAATTGGTTGTCCCATTAATGTCCTTAACTGGACCATAGCTGAAATTAAGCGAATGGACGCCAAAACGAGAAAGCTTCTCCCTTGCTATCGCATGCATCATCCCAAAGCTGATGTTGATCGCCTGTATGTGCCCAGATCCGAAGGAGGCAGAGGATTAGTTCAACTAGAACTGTCCTACAAAACTACAACAATTGGCCTCCAAAGATACTTGGAAACTACAGAAGACTGGATGATGGTATGCGTCAAAGAATCATGAAAGTAGTAAGCGTCTTTACTCCGTAATGAAAGAAGCCAGCAAATTCAAAATGGAGTTTCAAATAGGCGTAGAGATGCAACTACAGCACAATACACCGGCTGAAACTGCAAAATACTTTAAAAAGACAGCAAAGACGAATGCAACCGACCAGATACAGAAGCGATAGCAATATAAACCACTTCATGGCCAATACTCTGCCCGTACCAAACAAGCTGATGTAGACAAAACCCGTACCCATCAGTGGCTACGCAGTGCACGGTTGAAAGCGGAAACTGAAGGTTTTATCCTTGCTGCACATGACCAGTGCTTGCTAACTAGGAATTATCAAGCACACATACTAAAATATTGTGTCAGCCCAAAATGCAGATTCTGTGATAAATATCCAGAAACGATTGATCATCTTGTATCAGGTTGCACGATGTTGGCACCCACTGAATATAAAACCCGACATGACAGAATGGGCCAGATATCTGCACTGGAAAATCTGCAACTTCTACGGGAAGGAAACTGAAAGAAAGTGGTATGAACACCACCCAGACCCGGTTACAGAGATAGGACCTGTTACAATTCTATGGGACTAAACAATACACACTGACAGAACAATCAAGGCCAACCGACCAGATATTGCTATTAAAGACCACAAACAAAATCGGTGCCTCCTTATTGATATGGCAGTCCCTGCTGACTGCAATGTATCTTTGAAGATATTCAAAAAGCTGTCAAAATACAAGGACCTTGAAATAGAAATCTTGAAAATGTGGCATATGGGAACATCAACAATCCCTGTTGTAGTTGGAGCCCTAGCACTGGTTGGAGAAGATTGCAGTAGACTAATTGCAGGGATTCCTGGAAGTCCATGCCTCAAGGAGATACAAAAAATTGTTCTGACAAGTACAGCTCACACTTTACGAAGGGCTTTATCTATGTAATTTTTTTTTCTGTTAGTGGAAATTGTCATGATGCTATTTCTAACGTTTCCGGAAGGAAATGTGTAAACGCGAGAAATCAAAGAAAATAAAAAAAACTAATAGATGACGGCTACTTGAAGAAGGAAACTGAAAGCATGATATATGCAGCACAAGAGGAAACTGTAAGAACACAATCGATCAAGTACGTTGTAGAACAGCTGGTTTACATTAGTGTAGGCTCTGTATGGAAGACACTGAATGTGTGCATCACACTGTCAACCCCATAATACATTGTAAACTGTTTATGAACGACGTACGAGCGTTGACTACCGACAGTAGCCGAGAGTAATGCTTACGTGGAATAGAGACCATTTTGATTGACCATCGCTTAGAGAGCAATCATTCTTTTTCTCTTACTTGTGCCTTGAACAACCATGAATATATCCTGATAGACGCTTAGGTTACTTTAGTTAATAACATCATGAAGGCATATCAGGCAGAAATAATAGATGTAGCAAAAGCTCGCAGGACAAATCGGAGAAAGTTGCCCATTTTGTGGTTAGTTCACTCAGGACTATTTGTAGGATATTTTCTATTATGCAAAACGCCATAGGGATATCTAACATCATTGAGAGTGTGCAGTTGAACAGAGAATGTGCTGATGAAAACTTATATGTCTCTAAGCTGCGAGTAGCTGTTGCGATATGACCATCCTCACCCGGGCCGAAACACCTACATGTGTCGGTTGCAACAGTTCGATCTTGACAATGTGAACTGTTAGATGATATAAATTTAATCATGCATACAAATGCTACAAATGTAATTGTTTCGGATACTTTGATAAGGGACCAGGTCTTGTTATTGTAACGAAAGATATCAAATATAATTAAATAGATGATATAAAATTGCCTGCAGAAATATAATTTTTAACCAAAGAAATACTTGTGACAAAGACAGCTTATGAAACGTTATCAAATAAGAAGCGTATTTTAGAGCTCTAAATTTGTTTTTGCCATGATTCTAAAGACAAAATGAATTGAGAAAAAGAAGAAATGAAATCTACATTTGAAAAACTGAACTATGGAAACAGAGGAATTATTTAAATAATAAATAATCCTAAGTAGAGTTATTGGCTAATTAGCAGATTTCCTGTTCTCTAAACTACAATTTGACCCACTGTTATATAGGAATCACTGCTGACACTTGAGAGTGAATATAGAACGCCAGTGAGCAAACACAGGCGATCCTATTATTGAATTAAGTAGACCACGTGACCATAGTAGAAACGGATGTATGTAGGAGGTTACGTGACGTCCAAATGATCATATTTCTACTCTATCCTCTATTACTATATGGCCCGCTATTCTCTACTCTATTCACTGTACTATTTCTCTATTCGGATTACTGTTCGAGCGAATATTATCGAGCAAATACTACTAGTGCGAGTGCTATTCGAAGGTGTCTGACACCAACATTGATTTACGGCATACTATAGTTGTATCTACGATTATGATGTCTCCTCTACACCGAGAATTACGAAAGTGACAACGAGTATTCGTTGGCATCACAAAACCTGCCTACTATTAAGATTGCACAGAAGTTAGAAATATGAAGAAATTATAAAGATTTAGATGAAATATTTAATAAGAATTTCGCGCAAGAAAAAAATATGAAAGAATATTGTGTATTTAGTAGAAATAATAATTGTGCATAAAATTTGCTGTGACACTAGTCTTGAATTAGAACAGCAACCTTCTGCATTTGCGGAAGGAAATCCTGATTCCATTATTATTAAAAGAAAACTATTATTTTTGTTTAACTTTTAAACTTTATTTTATTGTCTTTCTTTGGGCAGTTTATCTTTCTGTCTCAATTAACTTCGCTGGGCAGAGTGTTTAGAGCTAAGAAAAATTAAGATGGCGGAACAATTTTCTGAACCCATTAAAATTGGTTTATCGATCTGTTCCGGGTTATTGAAAACTGACTGAATAATTCGTTTTAATCAAGTTGGCCAGAATCACAATTGTCACCGTCCTTACTGGAGAGATTGCATGGCTTATCTTCAAAGAGACCAGAAAAAGAATGGAAAGAGAGAAAAAACTGAGGGAAAGTAGAAAAAGAAGTCGAGAAAATTAAATAATAAACAATTAAACGAAACAACAACATTAATTGTTGTTGTTGTTGTTAGTGGTTAAAAAAAGAAAATGAAGAAGGCGGGGAAGGCAAAAAAGAAGCGAACACAAAAAATTGGAATCACATCAACGGCAACAATAAATAATAAAGCGGAAAGAATGCAAGCATCTTGATATAATATAAAAAAAAACTAAGTATAACATCCTGTAGTTGAAATGAGAAGAAATGATGACATTGATGAAGAGAAAGAGACGAAAGAAGAAAGGTAACGTCAAGAATAAAATGAAGAAGAAAGAGGCATTGACGACGAGGATGACGAAAAGAAAAAATAAACAATGTTGCTGCTGCTGCTGCTGCTGCTGCAGATGGAAATGATGATGGCGATGGTGAGGAGATAAAAGAAAGGTCTGATGACTATAATGTAATAAAAGAAGAAAACGTGATGATAAAAATGACTCTGAGGAAGATATAATGACGAAGATTAAAGCAAATATCGATGTGATAGAAAGTGTAGGATTCTAAAAAAGAAATAGACATAAAGATAAAGGAAGGGATAAAGAAAAAGCAAATATGCGAAAGAAAGAAACCTAATAATGAAAAAGCATAAAATGGTAGGAGAAAATAAAATGGTAAAAATGCCGTCAGAGTTGAAAAATGGTAGACCCGAAAGAAAAAAGATCGAGAGTTAGTAATGACAATAGTAGTTGTATGTGAAAAAAATGATTGTTTCAAAAAGAAAAAAATGGGAGACAAAAAGAAAGGAAAACAAAAAAAAAAAAAATATAATAACTGAAAAAAGGGGAAAATGAAAATAAGAAATGACAAAAACAAGAGAAAAGTATTTTGAAAATGAAAAAAATAAACAAGGGTTGTGAAAGAGGAGGGCAAATGGTCAAGATTAAGGGAGATAATCGAGGAAAATGAAGTTATGTTTTGGCAATTGGTAGCAGGCAAGAAGCAGGGGTAATAATCAAATTAATGGCCTAAAGTCAAAACTCAATAAAGAAAAAAAAAGTAAAATTGAACGATAATGTCAAGCATTAAAAGAGTATCTGCCGGTCGGACGGCTGAGCTGGGGGCATAATCGAATTCTGAAAGAGATAATTAGCAGTTTGCAAAAAAATATTTATGCGTTTAATGCAACTAGTTATGAACGGATAATCAAAACAGGCGCCATCTATCTTGTTATTGTTGTTGTTGTTGTTTGTCTTCTTTTTCTTCTTCTTTTTCTTCTTCTTCTTCTTTTTCTTCTTCTTCTTCTTCCTCTTCTTCTTATTGTTATTATTATTTAGATAATAATACTACTATTAATAATAATAATTATTATGTTGATATTAATAATATTTTCCTTACCTTCTGTTCGAGACACAATGAGCCTTCAATGCATAACAAGTGTCATCATATTTTACTATTTTTCGAATAATGTTTTAACAAAGGATTGTGAGTGGATGACTAAAATTCAAACATGTCTTGGAATAGACAAAAGACGCCTTCCAAAATGCTCATGTAAATTTCTTTAGCAACAAATAAAAGTGTATTGCACTGTTGAATGGCAGGGAATGTTGGACAATTTCCTCAGAGATGAAGAGTAAAGCAGAAATATGGTTCTACTGAAGGATGCTAAAAATCCCATAGGTGGAGAGCATATGTAAGGAAGAAGATTTAAATAAGAGAGAAAGAGAAAAAGGCGCTTATACTCAGAATCAGAAAGAGAAAACTGAAATTTCTTTGACACAAACACAGGCTATATCAAGGACACAAAAAACACTGTAAATCTGTGGGATGAGCTTGTGTGAATAAATGATGGAACAGCCGTTGCTCATGGCTACAAAGAATAGAAGGTTGTGGAGTGCAATTCTCGTCCACGTTCTAAAGAGCAAAGATATATAAAGAATAAATAGAAGTTGAGCAAAAATCTTCTTTTTCGGACTTCGGTCCTTGGAGAATGTTCCAAGCCAATATATATTGATAAACACTGGCCAATTATATTTCACAAAGTTCTACGTTTTTGAAACATTTCGTTATTAAACCAAATATCATTCTCTCAGTTTCTCTCAATCTTCTACTAATTTGCATATTTGTTTATCACTGTAAGATACTTCCTTTGTCTTATAAAGGCAAGGAAATTATTATATTATTATATATTTTCAGTCTATGTTTTATTTGGTCATATATAATTTATGCACGAATACAGAACTTCGGCTAAGTTTCCAGTATTAGCGAAATTTAAGATATATATTTAATATTGTTACGTCAATTTATATGATTCATCATTTCATCTCAATACAAGAAGCAATTAATTTTTCATCTATTTTGATTTTAATATACTAATACGATGAACTGTAAGACTCCCTTTCCTTATCCAACTATTCTTTACATAATAATCCACATGTCATTTTTTAAATCTCTTTTCTACTTATCTTAATTTTTCATTGAGCGTTTACATTTGATTTTTTCTTCTTTAGTTTCTTGATCCAACATTTTTGTTATGTTTATTTCAATGTCTGATTGTCAAAAACATTTTGCCAATAATCTGCTGTTAGATGTCTACAAGAAATGTGATTGTCTTATCAACACAAATGAGCTTCTGATAAGTCAGTTTCTTTCACGTTGTGTCACATAAAATTTCACAATGCCAAGATTTGCCTATAGCATCTTGTCATTCAACATTAGGTTATTACCTGTTTATCTGATCCGCATTTTGCAATTCATTCTTGACTAGATTAGGAAGAATCTAGAATTGTCCTATATTTAATTTTCATCGGGGTGGGTCGTTGAAACTATGTATACAATTTGTATCAACTCTAAAATTTTTATAGTTTTCTTTAACTGGAACCTATTCTATTGAATTTGTTATTTAATATGCAACAGGTTAAATATTTTTCTGTGAATCTGAATGTTATTTTGTCACAAATGCTTGAAAGAATCTGCTTTTGTATAATTGATACTTTTGTCTAACTTATTCGATTAACCATGACAAAAGAAACTGTAAATTTTTTCCGAGTACTTATTTACGTTCAACATGAAATTTTATCTCCTTTAGGCAAAATCTCCAAACAATATCAATTGATGAAAACTGCGTATGGCAAATGATCATCCCTATTATTTCTGTAATAAAAAAACAAAATGATAGTTGCAAATTGGATATGTAAAAATTAAGTAGGCGCATAATTTTAAATATCTAGAAAGTTTTTATTTTTTTAATAGAGGAGGCAAGATGTGAGACCGATATCCGAACACGCATTGGGCTAGCAAAAGAAACATTCATATACAAAAGAAAGTGCTGAGAAAAGGAAAGACTTTCGTTAAAACACGGGAAAAAATGCTGGTTTTCCATGCAATATCTATTCTCTTATATGGCATTGAATGTTGGACAAATTCCCCTCAAGAATGAGGAAAACTCTTTCGTCAGTAGAAATGTAGTTATACAGAAGGATACTGAAAATTCCATAGGCCGAGTGAGTAAGCAAGAAGGAAGACTTAAAGAAAAAGGCCACAGAAATAACACTTCAGGATCAGAAAAAGACATCTGGCATTCCTTGGGAACGTAATGAGGATTGAGGGTCTTGTAGATTTAATCTACAAGGGATATAGAGAGAGTGTGGAACGAATCTAGCCATTTACCTGACGAGCATGGGTGAATGAATGGCGTAACTGAGGCTGAGAACCTCAGTGGAAGTAGAAACATTTCACCTAAGAAAGGAAGTTGTAGTAAAACCTAATCGACTAAATCCTGAAGGGAGACAGAACAATGATGCTGTGTACTAATAGCAAGTAATAAGATTTCTGACTACTGTATTGGGAGGCTTTCAATTATGTCAGCGTTTGAAATTATTGATCATGATCATGACCTAATTATGTTTGATCGACGAATTCAGGCATTATGGAAAACCAGTGAACGCATTGGGTTTCATAATTCGGGAATCGGTTATTTAGAAGATTTTAGTCAAATGGGTATCAAAATGTTTGAATGCCGGCCCGAAAACATACCGAATAGAAACCATGGAGTTCATTTTACAGTATTTATTTTCAGTATTCACTTCATTATTTTTTTTTTTTTTTTTTGGAAAGACTTGTCACTTTTAATGAAATATCATTAGATTTTTATGATCCGGAGATCAAAATCAGTTAATTCAATGATTATATCCGTCTGCTCCAGAAAACAAAAAATCAAGACTCAAACGCTCCCAGGGAATGACATTGCCTCATATTTCTCTCTTGTTTCTCATTGGCTGCTAAGAAAGGAAATTTAATGTCTTACTATGTTTCTAGGAATGAAACATTTAAATGAACATTTCATTGAAAACTTATTCTCTATTTGTAGTACAAGATATTGTCAAACAATGAGTGTTTTGGGACATTTTCAATTTGAGTTCAGAGTTCACCCACTCAACCCACGTGATTTTGCACCATTTTCAAAACTGAAAAACGATTTTGAATATGAAAATATTTTTGAATGATTCAGATGAGCTAACAGTAGGTAATTAATTAACAAATGTCATAAATATTTTTAGAAATCGTGAGAAACGACGCGCCAAATGTTTTGAACAGTGGCTTGGATATGTATAATAAAATATACCTTTCTTAACTCAAGCTTAGGCCCTTCATGTTTTTTATCCGATTTTTTCAGAACAATATTTTAGAAATAGCTGGTTTACATTAAATATCTTCATGATTTTAGGTAGCATTCGTTGATATTATTTTATTGATTCACATTTTTAAATAGCATTAACAGTATCGTAAAATTTGAAATTCCTTTTATATAGTATGACCAAAACTTTAATACTCTAAACCAGTTTATTTTCATTTTTGGCAAAATTATCTTAGGCCATCAAAGTAAGTTAAATATTCGATCTTTTTCTGATAAAATATTTCTTTCTCTTATATCTGAAGAACTCAAATATAACTGATTGGTGAATATAATTTTGAAATGTTGAACTCTGTTAAAATGTTTCCCTGACAGTAAGTTCTAACTCCCATTTCTGCATTCATTTAGTTGTAAATAAATAATTCAATTACAACAAAGCAGCACGCCAGAAAGCAAAACTATGAATTACTATTTCAAATTGGATGTGTTGCTATGAATGTAGAGTTAGAATCCATTTAGCTCAGCCTCATTCAATATAACATATGGAAAAAAAAATTCTGAACTTAATGCCAAAGTCGTTAGATTCGTTAATTTCCTCATGCAGCATCTACTGTCAATCATATCAATGGAAGCAAACTGAAAGGAATGGAATAACAGAAGGAGTAAAAGATATATATATATATATATATATATATATATATATATATATATATATATATATATATATATACAAGCAGCAGGAAATAGAGAGGAATGTTAAGAAGAAAAAATGAGTAGAACGTGATAGATTAAGTAAAACAGGGGGAGATAAAGTGCAGTTAAAGAGAAATTAGAGACAATAGAAGATGAAAGGCAAAATTTCTCTAAAATAATAAAGGAAAAATCGAAGAATCAAAAGACCTTATAGAGAGTGATATCGAAGGAAAGAGTATCGAAAAGAAAGACATAAAATAAAAGATAAAGTTTGGAATCATAGAAAGAAAATGAAAAGTAAATACGACATCGATGTATAAACGAAGAAATCCACTAGCATTCCCAGTGTGGCATGGACTGGAATAAAAGTTGAATCAAAAAACGATAACGTCACCAAGCTTGACGAATGAACATGAACTGAATGCTCTCATCTACTTTGATGCATAGATGGTGAGAACAAAGTGTATAATTCAATAGAAAAAAAAAACAACTAACAAGGAATAACAAACCGGCTTAGGAAATCAGATTAGAAAGCAAATAGCCATGCTTCAAACTGTCGCATGTGTATTTAAATGAAAAACAAAAACAAAAAAAAACAAAAAAACAAAAAAAAACAAAAAAAACAAAAAAACAAAAACATCACGACAAACAAGTGGCAACAGATTTGACGAAATAATGCATACAAAAGAAAATGAATATAATGGCTATATAACAAAGCGTAATAGTTGTAGAATGAAGACAAACAAAAACGATTCAAAATAAAAGGACATATAATTTATAAACAAGGGATTGCACAATATTAAAAAAAAACAAAAAGCTGATGGATACGGGCATAAAAGTAAAATTGAATTAAATCGCCGCAAAAGTTTTAAAAGACCCCTTATATAACTAAGTTGAAGAAGCGATTAATTATTATTATTTTTTTACAAGGCCCATGGGGCCCTCGAGCTAGATGTTTACGATATGGATAGGGGGAGGAATAAACGGTTGGCTATAGACTTGAGCAGGTTAAGATTTTAGTGATCAAAGAAAAACCTTCTCGGGAATATTTTTCCTAGGGTTTGAGTAGAACTTACTACTCGCTGATGGAATACGGAGTAAATGTAAGTGGTTTGCTACAATATAAGTGACATTGTGGGAACTAACAGCGAAGGTCTGACCTAGTGTAACCAGAAGGAACAGTTCATCTGAGCACTTTCCATGAAAGTAGCGATAGAGATGAGAGAAGCTCGCCAACCCCACCCCCACCCACGTGAGAGAGATATTGGAGTGTGTGAAATAATTCTTCTCCCTCAAGTACTCGTTTGAACTATGTTAGTACAGGAGTGATATCTGGGAAGCTCCTGTACATATATGATAATATTACTTCATTTTTTGCCTGATCTGGCTATTATAAATGTAGCGGATAGAATAAGGAGTCAGGTTCTTACTAGAGCGGTACAGAGAACCGATCATCTTATACGTATCTTTAGCGATAAATCGTATATAGGAATTCCACTTTAGGCCGGGCGTATGTTTTGTTTTTGAGGCCTATCATCCTCTCTAGGCACGGAACCTCCTAGAGAGGACATCGGTTCATCGTGATTTGCGATAATTTGAGATCTGATTGGCAGTGATGGAACGTAACCATTTTTTTTCAGAGGCATCGTAAGTAAGAAGCCAAGTTTTTCTTCCCCCTGGAAGAGAAATCAGCTACCAATCTCTGATCGTCAAGACTCTCACAGGCGCGCCCGTATATCTTCGTATTATCGTCATAGACGTTTACAGATGATCTCAATATATTCTTAAGTAGATAATTTATGTAAATCTAAACGAGGCTTAGTTCGTGAATTGAGCCCTGGTGAGAAGACCGCGTATATAGCCAGGGACTCGGGGACTGGATGATATAGATATCTTCATCGATCTACCTGTTAGGAAGTGTTTTGTAATAGAGAAACATACTTGCGAAAGTTGTTTAAATTAGTTACCAACTATAATGATAGCATCGAGAGATGTTTTGAGACAGTGGAATGCATATTAAGTGTAATGTACTAGGAAACACTTGAGACAAGTGATAAAATCGAATTGCCAAGTAAGATAAACAGAACGTTAACTACGAACATCTGCAATAATTGCCTAAGTCTATACGATACAATAAAACTATGTTTAATGAAGAAAAATATTAAAAAATAATATTGTGGGAGGCGAAGAAAAATATCAGTAACTAAAGTCAACGGCATAAATTTATTAAAAAAAATGAATCTAGAGGCAGTACGAAGATTGATGTCAATATGATCATTCTAGGTTGGTCGTTATGAAGAGATCATATTGATAGATCGATACATCCAGAATTTAATAATACTGCACAAGTTTCAATAACCGAGTGACGACACCGAGAAGCTGAAATGAAAAGGAAATTTTATAAGGATTCATTTAAACGGAAAGAATTGGTCTTGACAAATTCACACAACTCTTGCGGCTGGGGAAGAATAACACGAACGCTGATCAAAAAAAAAAAAAAAAAACCAGATTTAGAAAATATCAACATTAGTGAGAATTTACACAAGAGAAATAATAATAAAAATATGAATACCGATGAGTCATAAGATTAAGATGAATACCGATGAGTCATAAGATTAAGACCACGAAAAAATATGCCGTGGTTAGAGGATACTTGAAATGAGAAACAGAATAGCGTGCCCGCCATAATAATGCACCATGACAATCAAATAAAAGAAATATAACAAACACTGAAAAAGCACTTGTTTTAGTAAAGAACATCGTTGAGCGGGTAAAACGAATTATATGTGAATTTAGCAATATTGCACAGCAGAATATGTTAGTTTGCACAGAGTAAACAAATGAGTCCCAGGAAGAAAAAAAAACCTAAAAGATAGAAATCTAAAAATATAAAAGATGTTAGAACTTTGGGAATCAATGAAGAAAACCGGATTTGAGATTTATAAGCAAGGGAAAACTTAAAGAGAAAAGAAATGCGAAATATGAGGAAAATACCAGGAACTTGTGAGCAAGCTATGAAAAAGTCTGTTGATGCCGTTGAAAATCCATGTATCTTAAACCGTATCAATGAATACTAAAAATTATGATTCGAGAATTATGTGATAGTATACATGTGATTATCTGCCAAAGAAAGCCTCCGAATTCAGCATTGTGCCAAACTTTACCAACAACAGCAAACCAGATTTTACAAGGTAAACAGCAATAATAAAACTTCTGATTTAGACGCGGCTTAGGCTGATAATTAATTGTAGGCGAACTCAGCTATAAACCAATTATTGTACGGAGGAATAATATAAAAAACATTATTTACTTTTGTTCAATTTATTCGAGTGATATTTTTGTCTGTACGTCATCCCACTGCTTGGACCAGCCCGACACGAAGATACCTGCGAAGATTCGATCATAGATGCCTTATGTTCAAGCTTAAATCACAACATGGGATAGGGTCAGATCTGGATTGAAGCGGTCACTTCAGCGACCAGCTGCGGTGTTAGAAGTCTTGGACGACCGGAGAGGGTCTTGCACGTTTATAATTAAGCGAAATACATTAAAATCTTTTAGTTTCAAGTGTATCCGACAAGATATCTATCGTAAAGATGCAAATGTAGGCTAAAAAGAAAACGCAATTGCAAATTGTTCAATTAGCACATAAGAACGCTTTGTTCTCAAAAGGAATCAGTTGAACGCTATTCATATCGAAAACACGATATTAATCATAATTTATGCAATTATACTATTGTCTGAAGTGTTTCAATTAGCGTGATTCTAAAATTTATATTTTCTTTTTTCAAGGTTATTCGCACATGACTGAAACAACGCATATATTTTCTTGTAATTATTAATAAATACTGATACTGTTTGTTTTGTAAACTTAATTGGTTAACATACATTTTAAAAACCGTATTGTGAAGCAAACAATTTTCAATCACTAGCAAACATTGAAAAAAATATACATATCTACCTGTGCAACATAAACAGGTGTATCCGGTAATGGCTGACAGTTTATGCGACCACATCACCGCTTATATCGAGCCGCCTAACTCCCCCGACTGCCAATCACTTTATTATTATGTGTGAGCCGTAGTTTAGCGAGAGACCAACCAAAGTTCTTGTAACACCAAAGATGAACTGAAAGCAAGGTTTATAGCAGCATTAAACAATTTAAACAAGGAGTCCGCCCAGAATAGACGCAGGAGATTCTGAAGTCATCTGGAGGCTGTGGTTGAAGAGCCTATGACAGTTTTACTCAAAATATTTTAGTGTTATTTTGGTTAGTATATATGTTAAAATAAGTTACAAGTGTTTTTATTTTTGCGTAATTTCCACATTCCACATCTATCTTAACCAATATATATATATATATATATATATATATATATATATATATATATATGTGTGTGTGTGTGTGTGTAGCGTCTGCTAAGCTTAATAACATTACCATTAAAATATGAAAGAAAACCACATGAGCCATTATCAAAGATGACAATTATATTACAATATTTTAACTAATACACGGACAGAACAATAATGGCGGTCTGTTTTTTTTTTGTTTTTTTTTTTTGCGTGGAAGATTTCCAAGCAACGACAAACGCGTGCATACGAGACACTGGCTTATCTATGTAGAAAGCTTAGATAAGATTAAAAAATATGTATGAATATGGTGATTTTCTTTCATCTTTTAATATTTATGTAATTTCTATTTTATTCTGACAAGGAAATTTTCAAATTTATGCAATAGTTTTAGCGTGTATTTGTGTTTACTAGGAATGGAGTTGTTTTTAGCGAGCACGGTATTACAAACTGTTGCATCGTATTTCCCACTGCCAATTCTATAATTACTACAGTGCTTGCGAAAAACACCCGAGACCCAGTGAAGAAATAGGCACAGATACGTATAAGGTGTGAAAACTTATTAAGAGTTTAGGAATTAAGGAAACAAAAGGAAGATGTAAATATAAAAAAGGTGAGAAGATGAAATGGCATACAGTACTACTTCGCATTCCTGCCGGAATATCCAATACGTACATGAGTGTTCAGGTGTCAATCTGAGAAAAGTGCAGAGAGATTTGGAAATAGTTAGATCAGACTAATGGTGATTACGAAGGCGTTAGAAGTGATCTTTAGTGATGGTGATGTTATGCCTCTCATCATCTTCTCAGGGGAGCTCCAGACTCAGCACAGAGTCTTACATAAACTGCCTTGAGGAGGTAGTGCTGCCCTGGTTTAAAAGGGTGGTTGCTAGAAGACACTATCTCTGGCAAAAGGACTGTAGATAGCGTTCAGTATATTTGCACGAGATCCCGAAATCTTTTGAAGGCCCTGGTTGAAACCAATGTCGATTAAATTGAATAAATTTACTCTTCATTATTTCAAGATATTTTTGGAAATTTTGGTAAAATGTATTTTTTAAAATGAGATGTCAGTACTATTTTCATTTTTCTGTAATTTGGACGCCAATATATCCATCGCATCCTGCATATAACGGTGTGTGTTTGTGTAGCGATTTTTTAATATTCCTAACTTGGCTATATATGTGTTTGTATATTTCCTCCCATTTGTTGTGTGGTAATATATATATATATATATATATATATATATATATATATATATATATATATATATGGTCATCCACAGACGGACTGTTTCGCTGTATCACAGCTCCTCATTGTGGCTAGACATCCGATCGCTTCCGAAACCAAACTGATTTGATATTAGTCGGACATTCTAACATCTAGGCTATCGACGCCCGGCAGAGGAAAATGCAGATTTTTGCATATTTGTTTTTTATAAAGATACCAGTCACTCAGATAAATCAATCGCTAGGAGAATTTTGCATTATCAGCAGTAATGGTGACTGTCTACACATTCGTTCCCTACTCCCCACAGTGGCCGACCGATTAAATTATTCTATCGAGATATATTATCCTTCCTGCAAAGACAGAACACACACACACACACACACACACACACACATATATATATATATATATATATATATATATATATATATATATATATATATATATATATTATGATTATTTTTTTGAAAATATGATTCCTTCGCTACATAATAGTTCTCATGTTTCAAAAACGAGAGAAGAAACCCAATATATATATATATATATATATATATATATATATATATATATATATATATTGCTACATATCATATATCTGTGCAACTGAACGTATGTAAGTGTTTTTTAATCTATTTGTAATTTTTTAAGTAATTCATTTTCCATTATACACAACTATCCTAAAGATTGACGATTGACGGGTGTATAAAACTCAGAGTTGTACAAAATGGCAAGGAATAAAATCTATTTCCCTTTTTGCGTCATGTGAATGCATCTAGTAACTTATAAGAACCTGTGAACTCGTCCGTTATATCGAAATTTGAAACTTACCAACTGGTCACTTGAGAAACTGTTTTTACATCATTGATCTTTTGTAAGCGCATCTTTGCGTTATATGGCCGATTTGCTAGCTGAATGAGATCTCATGAAAATATTCAAATTGATTTTAGCTTGATCGAAATCGTAGAGAAATAAAAAGTATTTCAAGAAAGCAAGCAGAAATTAATTGAAGTTGAAAATGTCGGTTCCAAGTCTTTGAGATTTATTTTAGAATAAACTTCTTCCTTGCGTTTATATTGATATCTTAATTATGCTAGATTTGGTTTTGTCTTCTTCTTTGGGCACGAATTTTTGTGAGTGAATCTATAAATTTGGCAATGATTATTTTGGTCGCTCTAGTCCATTTGATTACATTTCGAATATGGTACACGCACTGCAATAATTAATATCTGTTATGAAATAACCATGGCCTGATGAAATGAATCACTTTACAATCTTCAAATGCACCTTTATAAGAATAGATATGATAAAAATACAGATACAAGAAAAATAGAAACGACTTCGTACAACAGATTCACATCACGTAGAAAAGACACAACATTTTTGTTGCTTAGTCCCATCGACAGCCATCTTGAAACAATATTATCTCACTTTGTTTCACGGAAAGTCATTGCGAGAGAAGCACTCACCATTAATTATCTTTTCTTCCCAGGCTGCTAAGCAGCAATTGAATAAACTGGTTCTCAAAGGACGTCAGAGAGAAATATTGAGAGATAAAGATGAACAGAAAAAAATAGAAGGGTACCGGTCCCTACCCATGTCCTTCTATGATCCTGTGGTGTGTAATGCCAATTTATACTACATACATCTATTCGAAGTTTTAGTCCTTCACTTCACCCAAAATTTAACTCAGATGTCTCTTTTCAAGTCGGAGGTGGGCAAAATGATCTGGGATAAATGTAAATGGATAGAGATAAAGTTGCCTTAGCACCAAGACCAAACTCTAAATAGGTGAAGAGACTATTTGTTTGCTGCTTCACATTTTGTACTAAGTCGATGACCACTTCCAGAACTTTGTCATGACACCACTTGTACACCTGCAGTGATTGTTGGCATGCAGAGATACGTATCGTGATGTTTAGATAAAGCCATATCTCTACATTCTTCTAATCTCATTGTGTTTGACGACTTCAGTGCACATAATATCAAATGACATAATCACTGTAACCCTGCTGAATATATTGTTAAACAGACTTTGAATTTAGAAACTGCACAACATTTCTCAGTTAAATAGAAGATTCCACTACTCCTTTCTCTAATAATTCCGACGGAAATGCCTCTCTACTTGATCGCTTCCTTGCCTCCTCCTCCTCCTACTCTTCGGTTCCGTTCAATCCATTTCTTTTTTCAGTTTTTGTCATCAACTTAAAGATTGGGATTCATTTCGTGATTATCTTCACGAAGACTTTTTGTATTATATTATTATTTTTTCCCTTGAGAATTGTTCCACTGAGAACTCTTCCGAATATTTCTTACAAGCACGGAAATAACCAGCTAACACTTCTTCTTGGTTCACTCCTACCTATTAAACCGACTTAGCTCACAGCAATCCATTCCTCCGGCTATATGGACCAACAGTTTTGAATATAACAGAAGTAATGAATTTAAGTGTGTCTTCAACGAGATAAAATCGTTATTCACTGAATGAGATGTCGTATAATCTCTCAAATGTTTGGGACTAGAGATTACCCGAGACGCTGTATAAGTGTGTTGAACAAATTTAAATCTCAATCTCTCCTCTTTTCAATTAGTTTGAAGTATTGCCGTCTAATGCAGATAAATCAATATGCTTTGCATGGAAATTCTCTTCCAATTCTACTCTTGACAATTGAGGATTACAATTCCTTGATTTCCACTATTAGAAAGGAATATCTACTCAATTATATGCACTTAACATCATTTCTTCTATCATCACTAAAATAGATCACGACAAGACTCGTGTATTTGACGGTATCCCTGCAATTGTCCGGCAGAAATGTGCCCTTGAGATTGTCTTGTTCTCTGCAAATTCTACAATAAATACCTCACTGCTTCATAATTTCTAGGTTGTTGCAAATCCTCCGCTTTACTTCTCTTTACAAACTCTGGAGAACCATCTGGCGACACAGAGTATCGCCCAAATAACCTTTGAACACTTTTTGGCAAAATACTAGCGGCTATAATCAACGCGGAATTAGATGAATATCTCTTTTCACACGGCCTTCTTTCGGATAAACAGTATGGCTTTTGTTTCTATCGGTCTACCATAGATATGTTAACGATTATTAATTAATTTATCTATCAGGCTTTATATAGGGACAATGGGGCTGTGGCTTTACACATCTTGAAAGCGTTCGACAGGGTTTGACCTGCTGATCTTCTCCAGAAGCTCAATGGCTATGATGTGACTGGAAGAATACTTAGCTTAATCTATTCCTTCTCACACATCGTGTAATGAAGAAAGTACTAAACGGACATTCTTTTAGATTATTTCATATTAATGCTGGGTTCTACGCTTGGATCTACGTTTTTTTCTTATCTTCATCACCAGACTTCTTGATGTCATCAACACCGAACTATGTTACTGATGACACATAATTACCTCTATCTTAGTAGCATATAAGACTAATCCGATAGAATACAACTGTTCTCGAAAACATTTCCAACCAATGTTTAACTGATTCAAGGAATGTCTTGTAAATATTAATACTTCTAAAATAAAAATGGTATCATTTAATCACCACAGAAAACCTTTTCTGTCCCCAATCAGTATAGATACTTTTAACCTGCAGGATAACGACTCAATTCAACTTTTTAGGCCCACATTTACCACTGACCTGAAGTGGATCGATTATATTGTATCAGTTGCTAGATCTACTGCTAGGAAAGTTAGTTCACTGTGTCGTATTATAAAATATTAAAAATATTGTCATTTATAAATCTATATTCTTCCAGAAAGTGAATATTGCTGCCATATTTGGTCTCGTCATCCTGCTATGCAATTCGATATTCATGAGAAACCCAGAGACAGGTTTGTGATGAGATCAGACATTTCCTGGCATCTGGACTTCAGTCAATCTCCCACTGCCGTGGCGTGGCTACTCTGTATTTTCTATGCATAAAGTTGTGGTAATTATTCTGCTGATCCTTCTCCCTTAATGGCTTGACTAAAAGAATTTAAGCTTACTACTAGAATCATGTTTTTTTATTGCCCGTTCTCCTCACTAAAATCTTCTAATTCCATTTTACACCTAGTCACCCCTACCATCTTAATGGCCTCGACGTGCTTGGTGTGAAATGATTAAAACAACATTTGTGCATGCACGGTCTTACACTACTCTCTGCTGTCTAATTTTTACCGTTATTTCTTTATAATATTTTTTCTATTTTTCTTGATTTTTTCTGTCCAGTTTCTGCTTTCTGCATTTTCATCATAGTCTAACATTTCAACAGACTCCCTGATGATTATGATAGATGAAAAAAATCTTGTTTTTTCTGTATACATATATGTTTGAGTAGGGCTCTGTGCATACGTACAGGGATATATCTATATGTTCGAATAGAGATCCACGCATTTAGTAATTTAATTAAATATATAATGTGTGTTTAAGCGGTAAGAAGCTTTTACAACTTTGTTCAGTTTCATCGAAGCTAAGTGACGAGGGATTTTAACGATCATAATCTAATTATATCGTGTTTTCCTCTTGCAATTTCAAATGCTGTGGACAAAATGTCCCACCAAAGCTCGATATAAAGCAAAAACGCTTTGTAGAAATTCTTTATGCATTTGATGAAATTCGGCTTTCCATGATGAACAAAGCTAGTGTCTTGGGGCCTCATTTATAATGTGACCACCGAGATAATGCGCAGTCGCTCAGTTTGAAATCCAAAAACAAAATGTTCTATCCTCTCTGTCTCTCTCTTTCTATCTATCTATCTATCTATCTATCTATCTATCTATCTATCTATCCTATTCATAGTCTATTCATGTTATATATGTCTTTATAATTCACTGATTTCGCATCAATTTCCTTTACTATTTTTTTAATTCTGTCTCATTTCATATATATGTGTCTATCTCACATTTGAAAGATATATCATAAATCCTGTATATTTATATGTTGCAATATTATTTGCATGCGGGCTCTCTCCTTTACTTATCCACCTCCCTCTCATATACACACGCACAGACACTTAATAGATATATTTCCATTAGATATATAATGTCATATGAATTATATTTCAATACACAACTGTATCTATATACTCTAGCGTGTATTTTTGTATACGTAATTGAAACAATATTAATTTATACGTTATCTGTCCACCACTGTGTCTATAAGAGTGTAAATTACCACTGAAATTAAATTGTTTATCTTCTATTGATAATCTATTCTCTTGGTTTGCATGTATGTATATTTATAGGACATTTGACATCACTCACGTGGTTATCGTAAATACCGCATGGAGGATTCGCGCCCACCGTTGACAGCGCAGTAGTTGATTACGAGTCCCTAATGATCGCCATAGTGCCGTTCTAGTTATTATTGTCAGACAATCGGCAATGGCTAAAATTACATTTACATTCAATGCAAAAAGTTCCAACTGCAAATTCATCAGCACAGTTCGGCGTTTTTTTTATCTTCTATGGCATATGTGAACCGAAGAGCCACCAGGTTGCTACTGTTGAGACCACGATACAGGAGACAATTCACCGGGAATCCAATTGAAGCCTGGAGAACTACAAATGTGTCACATTGTTTGATGTGTCCCAGTTCTAGGATGAAGTATGGTACGAGTTTTCAGCAAACCCTATCTACTGGCTTGTAACTTTCAACATCCAAAATAGTAACTTGCCATCACCCTCTAACTGACCCTAAATTCTCACCAGTTATTATGTATTTATTCTGGCTGTCTGGTTAGTATTCCAAAATATTCTCTTTATCGCTCTCTCTCTCTCTCTTTCTCTTTCTCTCTGTCTGTCTCTGTGTAATTATTTGCATCTCTGTTTGTTCTTTTATGTCGTTATACATTCATTAATATTTTTCTTTTCATATTTCCAGCCTAAACAAGGCAATAAAGCCTCTAAGACGCAAGGGGTTCCTGATTATGAATGAATATGAGAAAATTAAAAAAAGAAAAAATAATATTATTATCGCGAAGAAAGTTCTACAATCTAGAATTACGAGAGAAGAAACTGTTAGCATAGAACTAACGGTTCTAGGTATTTCAACTATTAAATGATTGATAAGGCTGCTACCAATGATGTACTGTGTATAAATTCGTAAAGTCTAGATACCAAAGTGTAAAGATTGTCACAACAATTACTATGAAAATATTTATAGAAAATACCTATGAAAGCTACTCTATGGCGATGGGACGATATGCCAGAAGAGATTATATAACATTGCAGACTATTTTTGTATTTTATATAGAATCTCTAAATTCATAGCAGAAGTACCAGACCAGATGTGGCAATAATATTCAATGCTTGGAAGTATGATAGACGTATAAATATGTGAGATTGATTCTGGCGAGAAAAATTATTTTGTTTAACATGCTCTGATATGAAATATTTACTTATGTAAATAACTTTACGAAAATATATCTTCAAACTTAAATTTAATACTATAATTCTATCGATACATTTTTCGATCTTCAATCTATAGTTCTATATTTATACACATTTTTCGAGTAGATATTGTATCGTGACTTTATTCGAAAGAATCACCTTATATCTCTCATGAAAACATTGTTACTGATCAGATTTCAGCTCCGCTCCAGTTGCCAAAGCATGTGTGACCACCATAGCGGTTATCGACGTGGAAAGTGTGATTAGTGCGTCGAATTCAGATTCCAGTCAACGAATTTGCGTTACACGAGTATTTCGCATAAATAGACTGGCGGCATGATATGAATGCATCTCTTCCGAGCGGGACTCTCTAACGTTGTTTGCCAACTAGGCTAAACGTAGGAGAACTCAGGATCCAGAATTGGTTAATCTTCAGATTAGCATTTACAACCGTGTCTAAACATAATTGCTATGTACACCACAGCAGACACAACTAGCATCCTGATGAGTATGTCTCTATACTGGACTAGAGAGTAAGCAAAAAAAAAAAAAAAACCCCTTCACAACTTTTTGTATTTCTCTTAATATTTACCTAGAATATTTCAGCTGAGAAAATATCTAATGGAAATACTGATCATCCGATTTTGTATACATCAAAAAAAAAAAAGAAAAAGTGAAACGACAAAGATATCGGCTGTAACATTCTGCTAAACGAAAACAAAGACCGAGGTACTAGTTCGAAAATGCAGGAGATAATTGTTTTATGTCACGTCGAAGATACAAAATTTTCAGTGTTATCCTTTAGCTGGCTGTTTTTTATCCGTCAATGTAGATTGAGTTGCGTCTGCATGGATCTAAAAACATCAGAGAATCAATCGGAGCCAGTATATAATCGAGTTAGTATGGTTGGATAATTCTCCTTTGCTTGTGTACATTTCTTTCGATTCAGCTTTGGTAAATCATGGACGAATATCCTCATATTTACAGAGCATGGACACGTCCTCACCTTTCTATATGGTCGGGTTAGGGACTCTTCGGTTGTATACGCATTTTTTTTTTCCTGCAGAACAAATTTCCATTTCGTTTTTCCAATACAGCTATCATTATTTTTCATAAAATATATTGGATACGTACATACATACAACATACATACATACAATACATATACATACACACACACACACACACACACACACACACACACACACACACACACACACATATATATATATATATATATATATATATACACATTATGAAAAGGACAAAGTCCGACAATTGTAGTTTAAAGACAGTAAAATCGACCTTTCTAACCGAACGCTCCTCTGTGGCCGAATCTGTTAAGGCACGTCAGGCTAAATGATGGTTAGGTATAGGTTCGATTCATGATCGAGGACGAATATTTTCTATGCAGATTTCTCGGACATTCAGGTCGGTAAATGCTTAATACTGTTTATTATAAACAGAACATTTACTTAAATATTTGTATCTATAAAAATAATGAATAAACATAAAAATGTGTTAAAATAATTGTCTGACTTTGTCCATTTCATAATGTGTCACGCCATTTGTTTACATTTAGATGCGCTTTGAGCAGATATGAATGTACGTGAAAGAATCATGGCAGATTGTAGTTTAAAGACAGTAATATCGACCTTGCCTACCGAACGCTCCTCTGTTACCAAAACCGTTAGGGCACGTCAGGCTATATGACGGTTCCGTATAGGATACAGGTTCGATTCCTGTCGGAGGATGAATATTTTCTATGAAAATTTCTCGGACATTCAAGTCGGTAAATATTTAATACTCTTTATTATAAACAGAGCATTTACTTAAATATTTGTATCTATAAAAAGAAAGTATAAACATAAAAAATGTCCTAATATATATATATATATATATATATATATATATATATATATATATATATATATATATATGTGTGTATGTAAATGAAGTCACGTACACACAAAAATAGACACATAGCGCATACATATATACACGTATGTGTGTGTGTAAATAAGGTATATTTAGTCAGGAAGTATTCAGCCAAACAATTTTGGCTAAATGGAACCAATAAGGTCTGTTTGTTTAAATTTTATTGTGTATTCGTCAATTATGTACTGTTTTTTTTTTACCAATTCTGGTGCGGTGTCGCTCCAAGTAACCGCTACAAATAACGACATTGCAGACCATTTGAAAAATTAAAGCTTTCCAAAAAACATGATGAAGGAAAAGTAATATTGTCTGCTCCACAGTTCTTGATAATCAGTGACGTTGTAGAAAATGTTTAAATAAAGCAATAAAAGAAACATGAACTTCAGACAGTTTACGGACATTTTTGATCCTAGCACACAACAGTTTAAGTCTGTACACATCGGTGACAGTGCGTTTAATCCTTGGATGCAAATGTCAGGCCATGAACTGAAGATTGTCTTTTAAACATGAAAAAGAAAGTCACCGCTGTGTGTTGGCCTCAGTGTCCACTTTTATCATTACTTACACAATACGACTGATAAATATATCAAAGCTTAAAACTATGTTTTTATCATATATATATGTGTGTATATATATATATATATATATATATATATATATATATATATATATATATATATATATATATAGATAGATAGATAGATAGATAGATAGATAGATAATAATGCATACATACATAGAGAAAATAATCCATACATACATAAAAAACGTGAGGGCTACTTTGTGCATTGATATTTCTTAACTGCTTTTTTCGTATCTGTATCATTGAATTCTCTAACTCCTGGCACATTGCGTAGCTTTTTATTGATTTTATGCATTGGAATATGCTTGATATATATTTTGGGAAATATATATATATATATATATATATATATATATATATATATATATATATATATATGTATAATTTGTAAGTCATTAAATGACCCATGTCCCCTATGACTAAATGAAAAGCTACATATTAATCATTTTCGTAAAAAATAATGATCTATTAAATCAGAGGAATGAACTAAGTATAATATATTGACATTGTGTTTACTTCAAAATAGAGTTAATTGAATTTTTCATAAAAATCTATATATCACAATTATATATGCATCATTGTATTATATATAATTGTACATAAAATATTTATTTAATTCCTTGTGTTTTAATTTTAATATTGCCATCTCTTATGGCCCATTGAATATAATAATATTGTATTTTAAGATCAAAATAACATAATATATTACACACACACAAACATGATTTAAACATATTAGAGGTCCCTTTAAGATAGTTCTAACGTATAGTATATACAAAAATAATTTTAAGAAAATCCTAAAATTAACCTATTGTTTACACATACACACACACACACACACACACATATATATATATATATATATATATATATATATATATATATACATATATATATATATATGTGTGTGTGTGTGTGTGCGTGTGTGTGTGTAAACAATAGGTTAATTTTAGGATTTTCTTAAAATTATTTTTTAAATTTTTTACAAGCGTACATATAAATTTTAGATCAAAATAGAATTATTTTCACTTTTCATTTTTCATTCAAAATACTCAAATTTTAGGAATACGTTTTCACAGCGTCGCCCACGTGACGACAACGTGACCATGTTTAAACGGAACGCTGATCATATAAATCTTTCAGTTTCAGTTATCTGTTTGGATAAGTCTTGTTCTTATGTGATCACTCTGTTGAAAAAGGGCAAAGGTGGTGGGGGGAACCTAGATGATTACAGGCCCATAACTCTGCTAAACACAGAGTTAAAGATTATGGCCAAGATCCTGCAGGAGCGTTTGCAGTCAGTTGCCGAGTCTCTGTTGGGACCTGAGCAGACTTGTTCTGTGAGGGGCCGAACAATTCAGAGCAACCTGCATCTGATCCGCACGATCATAGAGGGTGTAAAAGACGAAGAAGCCGCGCTGATCAATTTGGATCAGTCCAAGGCATTTGATAGGGTCGACCATCGCTACCTTGCAGCTGTCCTGCAGGCCGCTGGATTCGCACCCAACTTCTGCCGCTGGATTAGCCTCCTGTATCGCTCCCCCAGTGCGGTGGTACAGGTGAACGGAAGGCTGTCGGACGCGTTCGTGCTGTCTAGGTCGGTTCGCCTCTCCTTTATGCTTTGGCGTTGGAGCCTCTCCTTCGCCGGCTGAAGGACGAGACCGGCAGTCCGGCCCTACGTGGAATTGCCGTTCCTGGAGGGTCTCGAGCCAGGGTTTCCGCGTACGCCGATGACGTATCTGCTTTCGTGTCGTCCCGCAACGACATTGAGGTGGTACAGAAGGCGCTTGATCGGTACGAGAAGGTGACAGGGGCCAAAATAAACCGCGACAAGTCGTCCGGCTTGCGGTTAGGTGCCTGGAAGGGGGTCGCTCTTCCGGGCCGCTTCGGTTGGACAGACGGTCCTGTCCGCATTCTTGGAGTGTGGTTTGGGCCTGACCTCCAGCTGGAGAAGAATTGGTCTGAAGTACGAGCAAAGGTCGATTCCGCCGGTCAGACTTGGAATCGACGGAGGTTGTCCGTGAAGGGCAGGGCGGAGGTGTGTGCTACATACATTTTCCCCCTGATTCTTTATCGATTGTCCGTACTTCCTCTCTGTAAGACTCACAAGAAGGCGCTCGAGCAATCGCTATCCTCCATTTTATGGAGGGGACGCGGGAATCGGGTCGACAGACGAGTCTGCACTAAACGTCCGTGTCATGGGGGGCTGGGAATGCCGCACCTGCCGAGTCACATCCGTGCCTCTAGGTTGGCTTTCCTACGCCGTGCATTGACTGGAGGAGATCCGATTCTGGAGGGGATTGTTAGGGACGCGTTCCCTGGCCTTACCATCAGTCCCCCCATCTCGCGGGTTGAGCGCGGTCGTAAACCCCGGGATCAATCGGTTTTCCTTCGCGAGTGTCGGTCGGCCTTGAGGGCCGTTCCCCGGTCCAGTGACCTTTCTCGGCCTAGGAAGGTCATCTATCGTGAATTAGTGGAGAGGCCCGCGAAGGATCTCCTACGAGATACGCTCGGCTTGTCGGAGGAGGAGTACTGCTCCTACTGGTCTTGGGCGCCAGCGGCGGATTACCTCAGTAACCCTGAGTTTTCGCTTAGCTGGCGATTGGCTCGGAATCGGCTGCCTCTCAACGACAAGGCTTTCATATGGGGCTTGGCGGATTTGCCAGACTGTGAACGGTGTGGCCTTGGCTTAGAGGAAACGGCTGCGCACGCCTTCTACCATTGCCCCCAGGTCCGCCCCTTATGGGACCATGTCGGCGAGCTGACGGCTCGTCTCGCTCCCGAACAGCTTGTGTCCATTGATCGCGCATACGCGTGTGACAATGTGTCGCCCCCGTATTCCGGGATGAAACGGATGGTGTTTCTGACGCTGATGGCCACGGCTCGAATGGTGATTTGGACGACGCGAAAGGAGGAAGTCTTGCGAGGCAATCGTCTTTCTCATTCGGATCTGATTCGATTCTTTGAGCATCAGCTCAAGATGAAGATTAGATCGGATAGAAAACGATTGCATTCGACAGTCTTTAGCGAAAGGTGGGTAAAAGAAGCGAGCTTGCTTCGTGTGAACGGGGCTAGCCTTGATTTTCTCTTCTAGGTCAACCTATTGCACATCGGGGTGGCTTCCTGTGGAACCCTCCCCTTGGTTAGGTTAGACAAGCTTCAGTGTACCTAGTTAATGTGAGTAAGTGTTGTTCCTGGCCTGCATCCCGGCCGTTCTTTGGTTATGATCCAAGTCGAGATTCCCATCCTCCCCAGTTTGTTTTGACCCCCGCCCCATTTTCATCTCGACTGGGTCAGTTTTATATTTTCCCATTCCAGCCTAATATTTTATACTTTTTCCCACTCCCTTAGCGAGAGCGTCTCTTGATTTTGTCCCCTGGGCAGAATACAGCGGCCTCTCTGTTTTATGGGTTGGACGGTCCCTACTAACATCAATTATGTTTAGTTTGTATTTGTGTTTATTTTAAGTTTATTATTGGGTTCATTTCCCTCCCCTCTCATTTTATCATTATTAGAATTGTATATATATATATCATCATTAGAATTTTCATGGTATGGGGCGCGATTTTGGTAGGTCTCCCTTGAGAGCACGTGGTATTATGGTGGTTGAAGGATTGTTTGGTGATGGACGAGTTCTTTTGGTGAATGTGTAAAATGTAATGTACGAATGGGTCGCGAATCTGATTATCTAGGTATAAGATAGTTAGTGTTGACCAGCCTCTACCCCTCCCCTTTATTGGCCTTGTGCCACAATTTGTACTTTTGTTCAAATAAATACCAGTCTTGTTCTTATGTCCATCGTCTTTGTCATGTTGAATTGATAATGTTAATTATATTTTAGGAATATGTCCTGAAGATGGTTTATTAGACCGAAACGTCCGACGTTGACATTATATTAACATTAAAACAGCATAATTGCATATAAGGATTTTTGTTTGTTTTTTCCGTATATTTTTCTTCATACTGTCGGATCTATATCCATATATTTGCTTACATATATATATGTATATATATATATATATATATATATATATATATATATATATATATATATATATATATATAATTTCATTATATCTTAAAATTATATTCTTAAATGGATGTAATGGTGACACGTCTAAAAATGAGAGTTTATCTAGACAAGTATGATTAACAAACAGACACCTAACCACTAACCTGTATTTTTCATTTTTCTGCTTTATCTTTGACCTGTCTTTGAATTAGTCAAACAGGACATAATTATTGAAATCTTTTTAATTCATTAATAAAATACCATACTTTTTCAAAAGTAAATCTTTTTCATGAAACTTTCCCTAACATCGATTGATAATGGAATGAATTTAAACTTAGAAATTTCCGTGTCGCGACGTAAAAGATTTTTTTTAATGAAAATGTTATTAATATATATATATATATATATATATATATATATATATATATATATATATATATATATATATATATATGCAATGTGTATTGGTTTTAGAATAAGATTAATTGTTAAAATTTAGTAATATTAATGTTTATTAACTTACAAAGGCGATTAACGGTTTCAGTTGAATTCTAAATCAAATTAATTAAAATTACATGCATGAATCTAAAAAAGAAATACATCATTTATGCTGCATTTATTTATCTTTTTTTGAGTGAGAATGGTATAAATATTTTCTTAGCTACAACCTGGTATATTTTAGCAACACTGAGATATTAAAGTGATCTTAAATGAAATCATTTTTAAAACGGTTACATGAAGCTCGTTCACACCAGAAATGGATCTATCAGATATGTATATGTATACGTATTATTATTATTATTATTATTATTATTATTGAATATATTATGCATATTTTAAATGATTTCTACTCTCATTAAACATAGTTTATATAATGGTTGCTTCAACTTTAAAAAAGTTTTCTCAAATTCTGGTTCAATCATTGGCATGAATGCTGCGTTTTTGGTATTATCTACTACTATTTGTCTCATGTTAATTGTGTGGCTCTCGTGTGTTGACTGTAAATATGAATTAAGCTTATAAAATCTGACAAAGTATTATTTCTCAAGTGATCTTCTGCGATGTATGCCTTTGAAATCTTCAATAACTGAATGATGATTGTTGTATTTTGATAGCCTTTGATGTGATGGTCGATATGTTCACGAATGCATATATAAATATATGTATGTATATATATATATATATATATATATATATATATATATATATATATATATATATATATATGTGTGTGTGTGTGTGTGTGTGTGTATATATATATATATATATATATATATATATATATAACGCATATGCATATACGATGTACATTTAGTTTTATGGATAATTTGTTAGTTTTCTGACCATTCGATATAAAAATCGCAATTTTAGAATAATTGAAAGCATTAATTGTGACTGAACCATTTTCAAATGAAAACATGTACCAGCTACTCTCGATTTTAATGAAATTATTCCTTTTGATATATTTATGTGATCATAAATCGTGAAAAACAGACCATATTTCTATCTTTACATTCAAACTTTGATCGGCTATCGAAAATCTAAAACAGAAAAATACTTTCAGATCATAATCATAGCATCAAATAAATAAAAGTGATTATTTAGACCTTATAATTTAAGTTCAATTTGTTAACTTTTAAAATGCCTTTGAAATACTAAAAGGATTTCCCTATTAGTTGAAACTTGTTGGTATGTATTCCCAGAGTGATGCCTTTTAATATGGAGAACCTGCTTTTTATTTTTAACCGGAACTGTGTTCTCGTTAGATATTAGATACTTCTTGCTGCAATTAAGACAAGATACTTACACACTAAAGATATAACATGCAATACGAATGAGATTTAACTTAATTTAAAAAATAAAGTTACCCATATTTAAAGTCAGTAGCACGAGCTATGTAGACTTATATTGAACCTAGCTTGAAGATTCTTTAACGTCAGGGTGAAACTCGAGTAGTTCTGGTTTTAATTCTTATTATGTATTTGTCTTGCATTTTAAATGATTTATGTCTTATCGAGTACTCTTTATTACTCGCTTCCCTATAGTGTGTGTGTGCGCGAGGGGCGTGCCCAAGGGGCGTGCGCGAGGGGCGTGCTTGTGTGTATCGGAATCAAATATGGATTAAAATTATAACAATGTCAGAATACGGTACAAATCAGAAACATTTATAAGTTTAAGATGTTTTGCTTTTATTTAAGCTTCATCAGAAGAAATGTTTGAAAATACGTTGAGGAAGATAGCGTTCTTATATTTTGAGTTCTGTGTTTATTTTTCATTGCTCAGGAAAGTTCTCATATTGTTACTGTTACATTTTGTGAGTGAATGGGAAAGAGCATTTTAGCGTCTAGTATTGCCCCACTAGAATATACGCAACCATACATGCATACTTGTAGAAGGTATTTCCAAAAAAGCAGTTTGAAGCTTAAATAAACTCGAAACAGTAAAATTATACATGTTTCTTATTTTCTTTCTTATTCTAACACATACATGGTGTCAATACATATGTCAAATGTAGCTTGACCAAGGCTTCAAGAAACAAAGTCGTCCACGACATAGCTAAGAACAAAAATGAATGCAAGTAAAACATTATATATATATATATATATATATATATATATATATGGTTGGATTGATGCGAGTTTGTGACCCTGGGTTTCACGCTTTTGCGATCGTCAGACAAACTGATTAATTTTTGTAAATTTTGGGTTTATGTAGATTGCGTGTATTGGTGTTATTATGGGAGTGGGGGAATCATCGTCGCGATGTCATCATGCTAACGCAAACATCGATGTATGTTCATACGCCATCGATGTTTGCGTTAGCACGATGACATCACGACGACGTTCCCCCCAACACTTCCATAATAACACGAATTCACGCAATCTACATAAACCCAAAATTTAAAAAAATAATCAGTTTGTCTGACGATCGCAAAAGCGTGAAATCCAGGGTCACAAACTCACATCAATCCAACCAAATATGTTAGCTATCTCTGATGTTGAGCGCTTTCTAATAAGTACCGCGCAAATAATATATAAATAATTATATATATATATATATATATATATATATATATATATATGTGTGTGTGTGTGTGTGTGTGTGTGTTGATGCATGTTTCATTAAAAAATATCGATAAGTTTGTTTATTTATCTTAAGTAAGTTCCATTCATATTGTCTGATAAGCTTAATAACATTATCATCGAAGGACGAAAGTAAATCACCATATTGATACAATCACCATATTGATCTAATTTTTGAATGTAATCGCCGCTAGCGGTGACAACTATCTCAAGGCGGGCGCGAAATGGGTCACACGCTTTGACAACCATGTCATTTTCCATAGCGGCGAACGTCTCCACGATGGCAGCCTTCAGAGAGTCGACCGTGGTTTTTAGTCTTGGCGTCGATCACGCCGCAGCTAGAAATAGTCAAGCGGGTTGCAGTTAGGTGAGGAATGCGGCCACAAGTCCAGCGACCAGTGGTGAGGAAAATTGTTGAGCAACCACACCTTGGTTGTCTTAAGAGCCCACATTCACATCTATTGGTGATCATCCCGGTATCTATCGATAAGACCAAAGTTGTCGATCTGATTAACGAGGTTCAATCGCCCGTCCGCCATCTAGTTCACCCCCTTTTGTTTTATTTGGAGTCCAGGACCGCATTCCAGTTTCCCATTACGACTAAGCAAGACGGGAAATGAAGATATGCTCCGTCCGGTCGTTGGGCGCATAAACCGCAACGAAACGAAACTACTGTTCACGGCAATATCAGCCACGATCAAACGCACCGCCACCGCATCAACATAGACAAGGTTCACCCACGTACCCAAGGTGCGTTTAATCCGTCGGTCCCCAGATGCTGAATAGACAACAGTCGCTAGACAGCACACGAGCATCAAGTTCGCAAACAAATTGTGTATCAGGGATTGCGATCAAATGTATACCACAGGGCAAGAGATCACGAAGCAGGCGGGCTATATTACTTTGATCCCTCAATCCCCTGACATTCACACTGTTTACCTTGACAGAAAGGCGGAATGAAAATATGTAGATGAAAGGAATCAGATAGATTCTCCTTGACTGCTAGTGCCTATATCGGACGTAATTCCTACATCTAGGACAATTCCTCCGACGTCAGTCGGGAAAGTTAATTTGAAGGATGAAGTAACATCGGGACCCTCCCTGCACAAAGTTTCGTTAGATTCTTTAAGTCCTCTGACCCTAACTTCTGCAATTTTTATTTTAGGGAAAGATTTCTGGTCGGCATCGCAAAACCTTTATTTACCGCTTACATTTCTAATTAAAGAAATTACTGCGGGAGTGTAAGGGAAGATCTTAGGTTCCTTCATCGGCTCTGCGAGAAAAGGTTCCTCTCGAGAGACTTCCTCTCTATTCTACAGATAGACATAACTTTCAGGAAGCTGTTCTGTTTTAGCTGGGGGCTTGGAGGTTGGTATGTAGATGGAGATGGCGAAACTTTACTGGAGGAATTGGGGTAGAATTACGTCTGGGGTTTGTCCATTGCCCTCTCCGCCCTGCTTCACCTCTCCCGCTTTTAATTTTTGAAAGTGTTTTCCTCCTAATTCTCCCACCCTCTATTCAATGTGGAAAAGATCTCCTCTACTTCCATATATAAGTCCACGTACGACAACTCCTTTTCCACTGTTCTTGTTTTTGTTGTTAAGGAAACGCATATTGAAGCTGTTCTTATTGTTTCTGTTGTTGTTTTTGTTGTTACTGCTGCAACTTTTGCTGTCCTGGCCGCTCTTGTTGGGGCTGATCTATTTTATGCTGCTCCTCTTGCTGTTGACATTTCTAATACTTTTTCTGATGTTGTTGATTTTGGAATTCAGCTTGTCTTTGCTGTTGTTGTTGCTGCAGTTTATTTTTTACTGCTATTAATGTTGCTGATTCTGATTCTTGTCATCCTGCTGTGGAAGAGGGGTTTTCAGCCTTTTCTCCCTCTTCACAACTTCGTTTCATCTGTTAAAGCCAATGGCGATCTGGCTGACATTGTCTGATCTCTCTGCTACATTTGATGTTGCTGGCCGGGGTATAGTTGACAGGTGCTTCGTGGCACCACAGGATCAGCAGTGGGGCAAACGACCCTTCACAGCGACGTTGGTCGTTCCACCTGCATGTTATAGATCGTCGGGAATCTCTAGGAAATAATTGTGAGACAATGTCACCTGCAGAGTTAAATCCATAGTGACAATGGCCCCTTTACTGTTCACTGACATGACCTCCTCGATCTGCCCATACATTGTGAAGAAGGCCTCCACAATTTCTCATCTACATCCATAGACACCTCATTAAAGTAATCTTGGTCCTTCGAGTGCCCATATATTCAGTTTGCAGCCACACCAACTTGCTGGTGAAGAAGCTTCCGGCTAGCACTCTTGCCTCTTCTTTGGACGTTAGGAGGATGGCACATATTGCGTTCAATCTCCCCGCCATCACATTCATCACAATTTTTAAACACTTGAGCACCTCTTCTACTACTGATATCTACATATTTTCTGGTTTTTAGATCCAATATCCGCGGGGAAATCTTTTCTTTTCATAATAGCCTCCAAGGCCGAGGGAATGGTCAGGATTTCATTCTCTGAAATAAAGTCTTGACACTTATCCAGTACCATTATATAATATTCAGGCCCCTTTTTGATCTGTCGGCTGCCCATAAAGGGGATTTACTGATTGTTCCTGTGGCTGAAAAAACTCTGCTATTTTGGCCGAGGGCGACACTCAAAAGAAAAATTTCACAAAACAATCACTTCACGAAAGAAACCTGGTTAAACTAAAAAAATAAACGATGAAAAAATGAGAAGAAAAATTAAAAACAAATCAAATTGCAATGTTAACATAAAAATTTTTAAAATGATATTTTTCTTACGAAAGAAAAGCAAAAATAAAATGACCGAAGACATAAAATAATAAGTTTAAATAATAATCAAATACAAAAGAAGAATTAAGGAAAAAAAAAAAATAATAAAATATGGCTTACAGAATAAATGGAAAAAATTTCAAAACTTTAGTAAATTAATGTATAAACGAAACAAACAAAAATACAAAACCGATACTGACATTCTCCACAATTTTTTCACAAGAATAAACCTCAGCGGTCTGAAGAAAACCAAAATGTCTTTATCCCAAATTAGTATAACCGGGCTTAAGAGGAAATAAGAATACAAATAAAAGTGGATATTCATACACAGTGCAACAAATGGCGACTAATTCTAGAAGAGCCAAAATCGAAGGAAGGAAATGCTTAGGGCAACACTTTTTTACATGATAAAGAAATATTACTATACTCTAAATTTTTATATAGTTTTTTTTTTCTACTTCACTTTCGTTTGTCTTTTCAGGTAGACGTTTAAAGTGCTTACAAGCCCGCCAGTGTAAGCGAAATGTGTGTTCTGGTTCAAACAGAATTAATCAGACCAAAACAGGCTCATCACGTGAGAGTACAAGTTACGAAAAATATATGATAGTATTTGTGACTGTAGTTTATGATAATCGCCTTGCAGAAAACAAATTATGATTACTAGAGGATCTGTCTTCGAAAATCTAGTGTGGGAATGCGAAAAATGGCATCGAAGTGACAAACTTTATACTTGTATTAATATGTATATATAATACACACACGCAAATACATACACACACGCAAACACATACGCACACACACACACACATATATATATATATATATATATATATATATAAAGAAATATAGTCTTAAGGTGTGGTATATTTATGGGATAAAGTGCTAAATATCAGAGATAGAGCGTATGTAAATATAAAAGTGAACATTAGAGTCAACACTTAGAGGCGACAGGCTGTTTCCTGCTAGACGTAATCATCAGGCCTGACGATTGCGTCTAGCACGAAGCAGCCTTTCACCTCTAAGTGTTGACTCTAATGTTCATTTACATATATATATATATATATATATATATATATATATATATATATATATATATATATATATATATATAATGCCACTTTTACTCTGTTACTTCATACGGAATTTCTTCGTGGAACAAAAAATGTTAGCAAAATCTGAAGGATCCATGTCTTATTGAATCTGGTTTAGAATATTTCTTTATTTTATACGAAGTCTAATGTTAGAGTGTGAGTTACCAGTGAGATGCTTTAATTTCCGGTATTGCAACGCTAAAGCCGACGTGAAAATTAAGCAATCAATAACTGTATGTGGGGAATTGCGTTACTGTTCTAGTGACTCTGGATCCTTCAATGTGTACAACATTTTTCAAGTTGTATCTTCGATTACATAAATTTTATAGCCTAAATGGATGGCTCAGAAAAGACACTTTTATTAAATTGAAAAGTTCCTTGTAATTTTTGACATGAATACATTGGAAGTACATTTCAATACTTGATGCAAAATAACCTTTACATTTTATGTTCGAATTAATTTTATTTCTCTAAAGTTGACTTAATAGGATAGGGAGAAAAACGCCAACAATGGCTTGGTCAGTTTTGTTCAGGAAATAATGTTTCTCTTGAAGATTCCTCATCGATCAAAATACTGCCAATATTGAGATCATACAAATTATTGTCGAGAATTATCTGATATAAACTACGAGAAGGAGGAAACAATTCATTGCAGTCGACATTTTGATCAGAAAATATCATCTCGAAATTTGATTATCACCTGAGTTTAATCAAAGTCTCGCCCTCTGCTCGTCATTAAAGTATAGACTTTGAACCTGATTTTTTTTCTGTGTAGATTCATCAACGGTGACTATAATTCTATCCAAATTAAACGGCAATGATTAACAGAGAAATGATTATCAGTAGAGTCCATCTGAAAACACGATAACACCTGGTTAATGATATGCTCTGTGTTGAGTCGGATATGAACATTGTGGACAATCATGCAATACTGAAACTAAAACAAAACATTGTATATTATTGAATACTTTGAAGAATTGCGCAGAAATTTGTCAAACTATCAACTGTTATCGCTTAAGCTTAAAAATGTTCTACACTAAAACTAGACCACATATCTAAACGAATCATACTTAAAAAAATATTATGGTACAAATATATGCATTTTTTTTTCTATATTAACATTAATTTTTGAGAGTATTCTCTCTGACTATCGTCATTTCTCATCATTGCAAATTTAATTTAATTAGAGATCAACAACTTGCGGAATACGATAATGTTAGCGATACCGAGGATAAATATTATCTAACTCAAAAAGAAGACTGCAATACATACACTCATACGCACGCAACCGCAGACACACACGCATATATATATATATATATATATATATATATATATATATATATATATATATATATATATATATCGTACATTTTGGCAGCAGATCATTATTTAAACATATATAGCTAATTGTTATCGTCGCATAGCAATCTTCTATGACAACATTACAGAATATCATCTTTGACCGTGTATATCTTTGTTTAAATGTTAGAATAGCCACTCTGAATATGCCGATGAGAGCCGAAAGCTTAGATCAAGGAACAGCTTAATTAAAATATATCCAAATGTTGGACAATTATTGTCTTTATTTTCGGCCCAAATTAAACGAACCATACGAAGTTTAGAACGGCTCACGACCAAACATAATAGGCATTAGCTGTCTTTTGTATTTAACAATATATGTTTATATATATATATATATATATATATATATATATATATATATATATATATATATATATAGTTTTTGCGTGTGTTAAAGAGAGAAAGATAGAGACAGATAAACAATAAAAATGGAGAAAGCGATATAGAAGTAGTCTAAAGAAGATGCATTTACTCAAAGTTTTCCAAGTGTGTAATAGAGATATATCGATAGACCATATAATTTTCGATATAATTTATATATATATATATATATATATATATATTATATATATATATATATATATATATATATATATATATATATATATGTAATTAAAATACTGAAGGTATCAGTTTCTTAAGATAAAGTGATATTTTTCATTTTAATTTTGTTCTTGTCGTATTTTCTTTTCTCATCTGCCATGCTGTTTAATATTTATATGTGTATATTCTTCTGTACATTTATGTCTATTTTTGTCACAATGTTTCATATGTCTGCCAATCTCACTTCCTAAGCTTTAATCATAACGTGCATTCAGTTCGTATTCATTTACATATGACCGTAATAATCGCAGTCTATTGACATTTATTCGTATATTCTTCATTTCTATGAACTTAACATTACGTCTGTTTTTTATCATTGTTCGACTTAGTTGCCGACAAATTCACAGATAGATAGATATATGGATAGAGAGAAAGAGAGAGAGAGATAATGAACAGAATAAATGTAATATAACTGTTCTAAGATAGATAATGGATAGATTAGACCTAACATGATTATTCTGAGATAGATAGATAGATAGATAGATAGATAGATAGATAGATAGATAGATGTTGAAGAGGATAGACCTAACATGATTATTCTGAGATAGATAGATAGATAGATAGATAGATAGATAGATAGATAGATAGATATTGAAGAGAATAGACCTAACATGACTGTTTTGAGATAGATAGATAGATAGATAGATAGATAGATAGATAGATAGATAGATAAAAAAAAATAGAATAGATTTGACGTGACTGCTCTGAGATACATAATTGATAGAATAAAACTAACGTGACTGTTCTGAGAAGATAGATAATGCATAGAATAGACCTAACGTCACTGCTCTGAGATACTCATTAGTGTTCATATATACGGTTTATAACAAATACATAGATAGATAGATAGATAGATAGATAGATGTTGAAGAGGATAGACCTAACATGATTATTCTGAGATAGATAGATAGATAGATAGATAGATAGATAGATAGATAGATAGATAGATATTGAAGAGAATAGACCTAACATGACTGTTTTGAGATAGATAGATAGATAGATATATAGATAGATAGATAGATAGATAGATAAAAAAAAGTAGAATAGATTTGACGTGACTGCTCTGAAATACATAATTGATAGAATAAAACTAACGTGACTGTTCTGAGAAGATAGATAATGTATAGAATAGACCTAACGTCACTGCTCTGAGATACACATTAGTGTTCATATATACGGTTTATAACAAATACATAGATAGATAGATAGATAGATAGATAGATGTACAGAGATATATGTATATAGCTAGGTATTAAACATATATATATATATATATATATATGTATGTATGTATGTGTGTGTGTGTGTGTGTGCAATTATATTGATTTTGTTGCATAAAAAAAACTGTTTACTTGAGTACATCTCTTCACATGTGTTGGCCTTCTACTCTTCTCCTCTCTTTTACATTTGGTCTCAACTTTTTTCCCCAATATTTTAATAAATTACTTTTTTCTTATATCATTCATTTTGTTTTCTTTTCCCATCCTCTTATCTCAGTTGTTCACAAAACTCGTCCACCTGCACAGGGAAAGGCAAATTTTAGGCAAACTCATTTCTTTCCAATCCAGAAAAAGCTGTTAGATTAGC
>OZ010584.1:119465934-119475934 GCA_963932145.1 Acanthosepion lycidas | reverse complement strand
TATTCTATTTTATTGAACCCCCATTCAGATTTTGTCCTTTTCTCAAATCCCTCTATACCCAGTCATTTCTCCCATTTTCACTCTCAGTAAACCCCTGCGTACCAGTGACATATCCTATTTGCTTAGTGTGAAATGATTAAAAAGATATATATATATATATATATATATATATATATATATATATATATATATATATATATATATATATATATATATATATATACACACACACACAAGCACTGAGTGGGGGAAATAAATATTCGTACACTTGAAAAATTGTATTTTTATAAATGTAAAAGACTTAAATAGAACAAATCTCGGGACACATGCTATTAAAAAATAATAATAAACTTAATTCTTATTCTAACAGAAATTAATGCATTTTTTTATTATAACTGGTGGAAAAAGTATTTGTACAAATCAATTATTAGAATAAAATAATTAATTATGAAAATATATTCTAGAATGTTCCAGTAATGTGATCAGTAATTATAGTTAACGCTATTAGCCATTATCAGATCATTCTTCAATTTCTAGTCTTACGAGAAGGTTCTAATAATGCCTGAAGGTAAAGAATTAACTATTTCACAAAAACAACGCATTTTCTCTCTTTGGAAAGATGGGAACAGTTACAGTACGATTTCTAACAACCTGAATATTCCTTTAACTACAATTGCTTCGTTCATTCCAAATCTCGCAACAGCGTCGAAAACCAAAGACGAACAGGTGCTCCGATGAAGATTTCTCTAATATCAGCAAGGATATTAGGACGGCAGATCCAACAAAATCCACACGTTACCCGAGAAGAGCTGCAGGATCATCTGCGTGCATTAGGAATTAAATTAACCAAGCGTACAATAAGTAATGAATTAAACAAAAACAGTCTGAAATCACGTATCCCAATAAACACCTCTTGAAACGACACAGAGATGCTAGGCTAAAATTCGTTGGAGAGCATAAGGATAAAGAATATTCGTTTTGGGAAAAAGTACTATGGAGAGATGAAACTAAAATAGAGTTATTTGGTCATAATTATCGACATCATGTGTGGAGGAAGGACGGTGAAGCCTACTTACCAAAGATCGCGTTGCCAATTGTTTGGTGGTGGCAGTATCATGATCTGGGGCTGTTTTTCTGCAAAAGGTGTTGGCAGAATATCAATAATAGATGGCAAGACCAATGCCGAAAGATACCAGAAAATCCTGCAAGACAATTCAATGCGTTCTGTTGGGAGACTTCAGCTACCTCTTGATTGGGTTTTCCAACCGGATAATGATCCTAAGCATACCGCTAGATCTACAATGAAATGGTTAGCTGAAAGTAACGTTGATGTCTTGCAATGGCCAAGTCAGTCCCCAGACTTGAACCCAATCGAGAATTTATGGCGATATTTGAAAATTCAAATTGGGAAAAGAGCACCAACAAATATCAAGAATTTGAAGACAATATGCCAAGAAGAATGGGACAAAATGTCACTCAATGTGTGCAAATCATTAGTTGAAACATACAGGAATAGACTGGTAGCTGTTGAACTCAATAAAGGATATTCCACAAAGTATTATTAGTCCGAATAATGTAAATAATGTATATAAATCAACTATAACAAATTTAGTATAAGGAAAAAGGAAGCCCCCACAATAATGGAAAGAGCGATAACAAATTCTGGACTTGAAATACCCATTTTCCTTAAAGATTGTTTTAAGAGATTTATTTTTATAAATTTCAAACTAAAACAGTATTGGCTGCTCAGACAGTAAATGTCAAATATTTCCTTATAGGGAAACGGCTAAATTACCATTACTATTTTCTGGGCGTCAGCTAACATAGCTTTCCAACACTTCCTGCATTTTGTTGTTCTAAATATATATTAACCTTTACAATTCCACTTGTTCATTCGATATTCCCAGATGTGGAGGCAGATCTACTGGAGTGTGGAGTGGAAGGTTTATATGTCATCAAATACAGTAGATAGTATATTTCACCATTAAGTAAAACAAGAAATCATAGACTACATATGGATATGCAAGCATTTTATTTGGAATGATTCTTCACATAATTAGAAATTGTGGGGATCGAGTGATGGCATATCTTCAACAATTTCTACCGATCTACTTATTATTGTTAACGATATTAATAACGTTATCTGTAAATGTACAATTTTCTCTTCCTAATACGTAAAATTTGTTTATAAAATTGTTGACATTCCCAGATATTCCGATAATTAAGTTTCAATAGACAACATATACCATTTTTACTTTTGTAATATTTTGATATTTACCAACGCGTTTCATTTTCTTTCCGATTCAGTGAATGTCATTCCCTAAACAGTGAGATATCCACAATCAAAGTGAATCGTTTTTATATTTTTGTTTACGATTATTACATCTGTTGATCTGAACATGTTGATCAGTTTCAATTTTAAAGTCCAATAGATTTTATTCTCCTGTAGATCGACTGAGCTATGCCTCATGAATTTGTCATTGTCTGCTCACATCTCAGTGACACACCGTTTCAGTCTTCGAATTATTAAAACAGATTTTTGATCTACAACATCAGTTAGATTTTTCGAACAGGTGACAATTGTTATTTTTGAAAATCTAATCTACACACTTGTTGATGTATTGCTTTCTCACAGACTTCAGCCTTGCATTTTTTCTGCTTGATCTCTTGTTTTTCAATGGAATTTGGGCATTGATTTTTTTATCGTTCTTTTTACTATCTCTGATTAATAATTATTCATAATATAATTTAATATTATTTATATTTGGAATCTGAGATATTATTTTAGTATCACCAAGGAATAAGTAGTAACAAGTCCTCTCAAAGGTCATTTTGAATAATTCACATACACTTTATTAATGTATAGTGCTTCAGTGATTACAGGTATGACTGTCTGAAAATAAAGTTACCATTATTTAAGCGCGGACTTTCGTCCCAAATTTTTGTCGTATACATATTTTGGCCGTTATGAACTCCAGCCTACATCGGGTGCATGTCGATTATTGTGGAATAAAGTGAGGATTCTAGAATAGTCGAATGGATGGAAGCGTTAGTTCGGGAATTTAGTGGCATAGTCACTACTCGAAGGAGTATGTATTAGTATATGTGGATACGGTGCGAGTAATAACTAAGCAGGAGTAAACTGGACGTAATATCCTTGGACGTGGACAGCGGAACTAGAAAAAATTACCGCCTTCCGTAGATTAAATAATGAGTTGTTCGAAATTCCTGAAAGTTACCTTGACTGACAGTCATCTGATGAAATCCGGAAGGAACAACGGTTGAAAAGTGATAAGAACAATAAAGAAAGAGACAACATTGTGTGCGTAAATAATATGACTAATATAGATATCTTGGTTGTAATACTTGAAAATATTTTCGGCTTGTATACAATCAGCTTTTCTTGATGGTTCTGATCATACTTGGAAACTTGCTCGGAAATTAGAAACGAACACTTTATTCAATCTACCGAGTAGGTTGTTCTCATTCTTTTTTACATGATTAGTCAATATTTCTTAATACTCACCAATTTTATTTCATTGTGTCGCTCGTTCGTTTAATCCTCTGAATAATATGTGACATTTTACAAAAATTGGATACATGGACTGAACGCGCACCTGAAAATTAAGCAAATATGTTTTAATCCGTTAGATCATGGGTTGCTTAGAAATGCAGTGATGTAATTTTGGAGTCATATCCCTCATGTCTGTAGTGAAGATTTTTATAAGTGTCTTTATTTTGTTTATGGAATTTCGGAGTATCCATTCTTTCGTAAAAAAAAAGCTTCTGCAAGATCGTGTTCAATTTTGTTTTCGGTCTACTGATGTGATTGTTAGTGCGTAAAATGAACGCTGATACATTCAGACGACATTTTCTCTCGTAAAATGAATACTTTTCGGTTTATCATTCCAAAAAGTTTTTCGTGTACTTTGACAGACATAGGAAAAACGTAGAAATTTGTTGTATTATGAGAAATTAGATATTGTTCTAATTTACACTAAAAAAAATCAGTTGAGGAAAACTGCTTTCTATCTCTCTTCGTTTAAAAACTCAAATATATCTTGTTTGGACATCATCTTTTCATCAGTTTTTATCTGTTACCTTATTTACACTCATAATCATATTCTCAATTTACCGTAAGTGCATCTGTTTTCTCTCGTAGATGATTGGATTTATTCCGCAAATTGAATATTGATTTGTTCCATCATTGTTATTTTAGACATTATTTGCACATGAACTATGGTAGTTATAATAACACGACATTTCCGCCATTCAGGTGCTTGTCGATTAAGGTAAACTTCAGTAAATTTTAAATTAAAGCTTTTATTTAATCCACAGGATTAGATTGTTCACGTTTGGCTGCTCATCTGTTTGGTTATCTCTTCTAGGTGGCATTCTGTACTACTCATCGCTCGCCCTATTTCCCCTGAGTTAAACTTTGAACTACCCAGATGAGAGATTGAACTAACAATTAATATGACACCATATTCGCAACACAACGGTTTAATCAAATTATCATATATATATATATATATATATATATATATATATATAGTTTTAGCCGACATGTTTCGTCCAGTGTGAACTTCTTCAAGGCAAAAAACGAAATGAATGTAGCGTTTATAAAATCAAAATTGTGATTGAATTTATTTTGATTTTAAAAATTCTACACTCATAAAAAGAAAAATAATTCACTCAGATGGAAACTCCTCGAGAATGCCGCCGTTGATTATTATCCAAATATTAATCTTCGCTCAGTTTTTTTTTTTTTCCAATTTCAACTTTCCTAACAGAATCACTACTCTCCCAAGACAACGTACACTTAAATGTCTCTGCTACAAAAGAAACCACATTATTGACCACGCTGATTCAATACCATATAACTTTCTACGGCTAAGTGTTATTATTAGATACGGTCTGGAAAGGTCTATTGTTATTAATAATTATTCTCTTCTAACTACAAAACTTAGGCATAACTAACTTGGTGAAGCGTTCTCACAAGAATACGCAAAAAAAAACATACGAATAAAATCATATTTAATTTGTTTACAAATATAAAGGCGACCATTGAGAGATTACAAATGTATATCAATATATAATTCAGTGTAATTGTTAAATATCTTCGTATTCTCAGTATTTATCAAATATTTTAAAAATAAAACATACATAGACGGAAACTATTGTCAGGCAGTAGATAAATGTTAGGCAGTTGATAAATATTGGGCAATTGATAAATGTTAGGCAATTGATAAATATTAGGCAGTTAATAAATGTGGGGCAGTTGATAAATGTTAGGCAGTTGATAAATGTTATTTAGCTTTCCTCTGTAAATGGTATCTGATTTTTATCAAAATGGACATTTCTGATTTGAGCAACCAATGAAAAATGCATTCTTTCTTTTTAGAAATTGGCTCCTTTTTCCTTTGAATTCCTTTGTGTTATTTACTCTTCCGCTTAGGCAGATGGTAGGCGATATAATTTTTCAATTTTATGGTAATCGGTGAATAGCCATGATGGAACGTCATAGATATTGATCGAAATGCCTCCATGAAATCGATCAATACACCCTGCGTGGGAAGAAAAGGATAATTATGTAAAGATTTGGAATTATTTTTGAGCTTCTTTGTCTTTAAACTTAGGTGAAGAAGTGCTTGTTTCTAAAGTCTCTCAGAAACTAGCACATTCCTGCGAAGTTTTATGTAAACCGAAAAAGATTAAATGTTAAAATAAACAATTCTGATTAATTTATATGATTTTCATTAATGTTTCAAATGCTTAATCTTGCATGAGATTTTAGCTACAATTGACAGAACTGTATTAGTAACAAAAAAGATTTACTTGAATTTTGAAGGGATAGAAAGCTTCAGACCAGGGTTACACAATATACATACGCTGATTTCAAGTATGCCGTAAAAGAATTGGCCACGTTCAAAATCCCATTTACTTGCGGTTACTGGAACGCTTTCATCTAATAATAAGATGCAATTCTGTACAGCAAGTGTTCAATATCACTCAACACATACAATAAATCTACGTCGAGGTTGGCAGTCAGTTTATTATTTTGTGATCTGTTTAAGTTTAAAAGTTTCACATATTAATCAGTGTTAATTGATTCTTCTGTTTACACGATGCCAAATAACGGAGAAAAGAGGTATTTTTGCAGATCTTTGGCAAAAAAATGAATCATTTTTAAAGTAAAGTGAACATCATGAAAGGGGCTGCAAACGTCCTGAAGTGACACGGCATATAGAAATATTTTCAACAAACATTCAGCATTCATTTGCGTATGATCTACCAGAGATCAATACGACTCAATATCTTAAAAAGTATGAAAAATTTTGAGCACACGCACATACACACAGACAAGAGAGAACATTATTTCACCGATAGAAAGAGAACGATATAAATAGACAAAATTCCCTTAATTTCTATTATATTTACTTTAATGTGGAATTAATGCACATTTTTAATTGATGGCCATCTTGAAAAATGGTCTCCTTACTAGCATGCAACGATAATTCAAAAAATAAAGTAGTAAATAATAAGAAAAACAATTGCAGACTAATAGCGCTTTGGAGAGACAAATTGCTCTCCACATTTTTGCTACGTATTCAGTAACAATAGAAAGTTTCATCTTAATCCGTATATCCTTTTTGAGCGATTTGCAATAAGGCAATCTTCAGTGAACTCTCTTTGTCTCTATTTTAAGTTTGTCACTCACATAATGCTGAACATTTCTAAACTGAACAAACATCTAGTTTTCAATTGACGACTTACATGATTAAATTCACTTACGAGTTGCTATAAAATATTAAATAAAAAACGAAAATAAAATATTTATTCAGTGTATAATTTCGAAGGTGCCGACGAAATACATGCATTTTTCTTAAATAAAAACACATCTGCTTTTAAATATTTATTAGACATAGAAGGAGTTATCCGACGTCTATATATATATATATATATATATATATATATATATATATATATATATATTTAATAGGTTATCTTATTAGAAAATTTTTATAAGAATATTTTTTTCTGTCAATTACACTAACTTTCGACAGATTGTGAATCCTTTTAAAATATGGTGTTGATGGCAAATATTTTTAATCTGAAACTGGTTGACACAAACCCGTAATAGGCGAAGATTTCATGTCAAGCAGTCTCAGATGAAAAACAAATATATTCGTCAACACCATATTTAAAAAGGGGTTCACAATTTATTTATTTCCTTGAAATACTGAACTGGGACAATGCCTTAGTAAGCCTTTCTTCGGAACCGAAAAAGTTGATGTATCATTAAAATATTTATAATAATACGCTTTATCACAAAAATGTTTGTAAATCTTTATTATTGAATTTTCGTCGTCGTCGGTTTTATCGCGTATCCAAGAATTTAATTTCTTCTTTGCTGATTGCTTCCTTTATGACTATAGCGTTTATGATTAAACTCACCACCAACATTCAGCTTCCGTTCTAGAAACTTCAAGTTTCATCAAAAAATGCTCCCGTCATTCATTCGCTATTGCCGTTTTACTTTTCAACTATTGCATATTAATGACGTAATTAATTTTAATCATTATTATACGAGTGAACTAACTTTCGAAAATATCCCAAAATTTCAGAAAAAAACATGCATTTTCTAATATTTTACTTTTAAAAAATGAAGAAATGATAATTTTTTTTTTCTTGTTACTTTCAAGTGCTGACAATATAATGAAAATAAGAGATTAACAAAATGTACGGATATGATTAATTTTTTCAGCCAAACTTCTTTACTGTTAAACCATGGACCAAACGCATTTTCATAACATCTAACGCACTTTAGCATTGGATCAAATGCGAATAACTAAATAAGAAATGTTGGAACCTCCAAGGTATCAAATAATTCCTTACACTAAACATTAGAGTCAGAGATCGTTACTCAATTTTACAATCAAATTACCAATCAAACACAAAATAATGATCAAATAAAACAAGAATATTTCGTTTCAGCTTTTCAAATATATTTACCACTGTGTAAGTGAATGTATGAGACGAGGCATAGTTTAAAAAACAAAAAACAAAAAAAAAACGAGAAGATGTCTCTTCCGCCAATGTTTGAAGTGGGGAAAATAAGTCTGCCGTCATTAATGATAACAGTCAGTATGAAATTATAATAAAACCCTATTCTAACTCCCTTTAAATTCCGGTGACCTAAGAAAAAAACTGAAAAAATATTCCCGGGCCTATGGGAAATTTATTTGAAACGGTGAAAACTTGTCTTCATAGACATTAGCATTTGAATCAAGCAGAAAAAAGAAATTAGAGAGCGTATGTAGAAGTCCTTTTGTTATGAAATCAGGAAAAATATATATTAAAAGATGTGTCTGAAGTTATGTGAAATGTGAGTCTAGCGTTGAGGTTTTCGCCAATATCAAATTGCTCGTAATTTGCATTATCAGATTTTAAGCAATGACGAGGTAAAACAAATAATTCCTCTCAACAGTACAAGTAAGCTCTCTTTGTCTACTGTTGAACATATGCAACCGTAATACCTTTTGTGACCAACGAACTCTCTTACTTCTGTTTTAAACATTTTTTAATATTATTTTGCATCAGATCATTTAATCTGTGGTATGAACATTTCCTCTTCATGACAATACGTTAAAACTGCAGATTTTAAGATTTCTGATTTATTATCCTGAAAAGAGCTACTGATATAACTATAATCGAGAAAATTCGTGAATAAATTCCTACCTGTTTTTTTTTTTTTTAAAATTACCCGTGTGTTTCCTTATTATTATCCTCTATTAATTTACCAGGCGCAGGTTAATCAACTTGTCATTTTAACTTCTAAGCCCCACACAACTACCTAAAAAATACTACCTACCTTAAAAATAGATATTGGAAACCATGATTTTTACCGGGTTTCGAAACCGTCTATGCAAGCATCAGTCAATGTAAGCATAGAATATACTATATCAGGTTAGCCAGGATTTCATCATGAAAGCGTAATATTGATAGTATCTGTAGGCACTGAAATAACAGTGGATTTTTCGAGCATTTTATAAATAATTTTGCTAAACGATGGTTTTATGTGATTTTCGCTTCGAGCAGTCCTGTTTTCCATGCGGATAGCCCTTTGATATTCATAACAGAGAACGCTTCTTTGCTTAGGCCATGAAGCAGAAAGCAGCTTTCAAATCAGATCTTTTATTGTTCTTCGAAGAGAGGGATGTAAAAAAACACTACAGAACAACTAATAAAGGAATTATTTAGAATAGGAGCTTCGGATTTCAAAAAGAAGCCGTAAAGAATGAGGAACAAAAAAATAAGGAGAGTAATTTTTGTGAAAAGGCTGGATTTGGACGATATAATTTTTTTTTCTCACTGGGCAACAAACAATTGAAAGGAACGGATAGGAAGGGAGTTATACCAAGGGAAGAATGGATTAGAAAATTGCTTCTATTTTCAGGGCATTTATATGCGACGTTTGCAACTTGGGATCTGCGAAATTCTTTACAAAGGAAACTATGAAAAAGAAAAAAAGGTTAGTGAAAAAAGTAGATCAGAAAGGAGGAACAGAAGAAGAAGAAGAAGAAGAAGAAGAAGAAGAAGAAGAAGAAGAAGAAGAAGAAGAAAGAATGATGATGATTTGAGGGGATATGAATGTGTTCTCAACCATATTGAAATAGAAAGAAATCAATCACTCCCCGTTCGAAAATCAGACTTATTCATCGCAAGAAGACAAGTTGAAGCAGCTGTTTCATCAAAGGGTGAAATAGAGAGAAACTGAATAATATCAGTGCTAATGCGATACTGATGTGCTATATATAAATGTTTTTTTTTTTTAATCTTTTTGAAGTATTTACAATCTCAAATATATATAAAACATTTCAAAGAATAACTAATTAAATTAAATTTAAACAAATAGCATAATTTTCTTTATTATCTTGATATGAACATCTATACTAATATAAAAGTCATTTGTTTGTTTGCCCTTGTCAGAATCACT
>OZ010584.1:119308434-119460934 GCA_963932145.1 Acanthosepion lycidas | reverse complement strand
CCTTCATCCGCATAAACATTACTTTAGTCAAATGGAGTCAGATATAATAAATATATAATAATATCAGGGAATGAGCACATGTAAATACAAAAGTGGACATTGAGGTCAACACCCAACGGTCACAGTCTGACCCGACACTTGATTTTAAGCTCTTCACTATCGAAGCATATCTGAAGAGCTTAATCAAATTCTAAATAGAGTAAAAGAAATTACTCAATGATTGGAATGTCAGCATAGGTTTAAAATTCAAAGAAAACTCAGTACATTATATAAAGGGACTATATACCTCCCAAATAACTTTGAAAGATTTATAAACATTTCTGACTATGATTTTACGGGCAACCAAAAAGAACTACTCAACCTCGGACCTAACTGCCATATATACAAAAAATATAATGGACTACATTAAAAAGTTGAGATTGAAACATTATACCAAAACATAATTAAAGTACGCCAATTGCTGCAAATATTAGGTTGGTGGAAAAATAATGACGGTTTTTGACGTTAAAAAATATGTCAACAACCGTCATTATTTTTCCACCGACCTAATAATTACCCAACAATCCTGAAATACTAATTAAGGAAGCTGATAAAGCAAATATCATTTTTGTTTTAAACAAGTTTAACTACAACTAGAAAACGGAACAGTTACTTGAGGATCACATAAAAATTAGAAAACATACTAATAATACTACTACTCAGCTAAATGTGAAAATTAGTAAATTAATAACAGCTAACAATTCGGAACATGACAATCTAAATCTTACCAAAATAATTGGAGACTATAAACCAGGATACGTTTACCGTTCTATCAAAACGCACATGCCTAACTTTCTACTCCGCCCAAATTCCCACTTCTGTTTACCAACTAACTAAAATGCTTAACCAATTAATTACACCATACATACCTAAAAAATACAGCATTAAATCAACCCTTGAACTTATACAACTATTCAAAAGCGAAAAACACAAAAATAAAACGATAACATCATTTGACGTTGCTAAATTTTTCACTAACGTCCCAGTTAGAGAAACCATTGACATCATTATTAAAGATATATCTAATAATTCATTTCTACCCCATTCATAATTAAGCCTAAACTATTAAGAAAATTACTTTTAACCTGTACCACTGATGATCAATTTTATGATCACAGAAATAGCGTTTATGTGCAACGTGATGGCGTTTCTATGGGTCACTTCTACATAGCCAACCTAGAAAATAATATATTTAGCACCAACATAATATATTAGCACTCTACATCTACCTAAGACATGTAGATGATATACTTATTATTGTGAGACCATGACATACCTGCAGCATGGACTCTTCCAGGACTATATAAAGTTTGCCACATAACACTCTAGGAGAGAAGAAGAGGAGGAGGATGATAGAGAGTATACTAATACCGAAGTATCAGCCGCGTACGACTACCAATATTGGACACTAACACATAGTAAGCTCCGCTTACACTTACACTATCTTTGTAACCTTTTGCTTTATATATCTTTCTTACCTCTAATCCATGTTCCGTGTTTTCCTTCCGTGGTCCCGACTTTGGGCCCACATCAGTGGCGACGGAGAATTCGAGAAACGCACTCACGCCGAAACCTCAATACCTTACCAGTCCGACAACGGTGTCGACGAAGAATTCGAGAAACGCATTCACGTCAAAAACCGCAATACCTTGCCAGTTCCACATCAGTGGCGACAGGAAGATTCGAGAATTTCTTTCTCACATTATCAATAGCGACAAAGTACTCAAAAATAGACAGAAACTCCACGCGTTCCCACAGAAGTGTTGAACGAGAAATTAAGCTAGTATTACTACATTAGCGATTTAAACGCAACACCCAGCGTCTACATATAAAAAAATATATATTCCGATACCAAACAGCAGTGAGGAACTAGCCATTCGACATCTACGGAATATTAAAGTCTGTCCAAATAACATTACGAGAACGATTTCTTACTCACCCACACACACACAAAAAAAATGTTTGTTCATAAAACAAACTGACAACACAAGAGCCGAAGTACTATTTACGACTCAAGTTTTCGAAAAAAAATATCTAAATTTTTTTTTATGTAACTGAATTGAACTCGTGCATAAAATTATTCTCCACTCAAATTCACTGAGGCGAGTTTTCTCTTTGTGTACCTCTATAAAAAAATACATAAGCGTGTTGAAAATGTATACAATTACGTTAATAAAAACGCTAAGCACATAATTAGTTTAGTTTAACTAATTGTCTGTCCATATTTTCTTTTTTTGTAAAAGAAAATAAAAACAGTAAAAACAAACCTATCAAGATTTTTTTGTGTACCTCCCCTTGGTACACGGGTTTCAAAGCAACAAAAAATCGCTGTCATTTTTGTTTGTCTAAATATGGAAGATTTGCAAAAAAGTAATTGTCCAAATGCGAAAATTATATTTGGATCAGCAACAAAAATCAGAAGAAAGACAACAAATGGAATTCCAATAAATTACGCTTCAGAATGCTGAACTACAACAGAAACAACTTAAAGAACTACTCATAAATGCATTAAAAGGCTCAAACTCTGAAAAAGATACAATATTCTCCCAGAGTACAATTTACAATCCAATGGAAACCTTTGAATACGTACCAGAGAACGACAAAACGTCCGAGGATTTTTACAGGCGCTACGAAGATATTTTCAACGTAGACTGTGAACAATGGCCCAGTAAAAATAAGGTACGTCTACTATTGAGAAAACTGGGAACTACAGAACATAGTAGGTTCGTAGACTTCATACTACCCAAGAAAACCACTGACTTGGATTTTTCAGAGACTATTAAGGTCCTATCGGAACTATTCGGGCCTAACACAACCTTGTTCCACAAAGGTTGGAAATGTCTGAACACAGTCAAAGACAACCAGCAAGATTTTCCAACGTTTGCAGCATCAGTAAACAAGCTCTGTAATGATTTCAAACTAGACGAACTGACTGTCGATGATTTCAAGTGCTTAATTTTTGCACAAGGTCTAGTATCAGCAGAAGACGCCGAGGTCAGACGACGGGTACTGACCAAGCTGGAGAACAAACAAGGATTGACTCTCCAAAAACTGGCAGAGGACTTTCAAAGAGTAATATCTGTAAAGTGTGACTCAAACTCTATTGAGGAATCAGGTGTAATAAAATCAGAAGTAAGTGTACCTCCTATTCCCCTCAAAAAGACAAAAGCACATCTCATGTCCTAAATTCCGCAGTAACCAAAACCCAAATAGGTTAAATAAACCGCCCGGACCATGTTACCATTGTCGTAAATGGCATTGGATGAAATTCTGTGCAGTTAAGAACAAAAAATATTGCAAAAATTGCAATAAAAGTGGGCATACTTTAACTCGGTGCTGGTAGGCCAACAGAACGAGAAAACCCAACAATAAAATTAGGCAAGCTCACTCTGACAATATTGTCGATAGGAATTTAAGGAAATATGTAACTGTGGATATTTTCAATAATTCCATTAAATTCCAGCTTGACTCGGGTTCCGATCCTTCAACCATTAACTAGTGTACTTGGCGAAAATTAAACAAGCACACCTTATTAAAAACGGATAAAACAGCAAAATCCGTAACTGTCGAAAAGATTAACATTTTAGGCGAGGTAATACTTACAGTAACACTAAATGGAGTTACCAAAAAGCTCGAAGCCTACGTATTGAAAACTTCAGACAACTTATTTGGAACAGATTGAATAGAAAAATTCAATCTTTGGAATGGCCCAATGAGTACATTTTGTCGCAAGATACAAAGTACAACGTCCAATTTGGTAAATATCAAAAAGGAACTCAAACAACAATTTCCCTAGGTTTTTTCTGGCGGCCTTGGGAAATGTGCTAAAATGAAACCTAAGTTCAAGATGAAGCACGGTGCACAACCGGTATTCAAAAAGAAACGGAATGTCACTTTCGCTGCTCTAGAACAAATCAACAAAGAGTTAGATAGACTCGAACAAGCAGGTATTCTGTCAAAAACAGATTTCAGCGAGTGGGCAGCACCTACGGTCTACGTAAAAAAGAAGTCCAATCAAATACGAGTATGCGCAGATTTTACCACAGTTTTAAACGATGTCTTCCAAGATCACCACTATCCTCTCCCAAGCCCTGGAGAAATTTTCAATAAACTCAATGGTGGAAATTTTTTTTCTAAAATCGACCTCTCGGACGCATACCTTCAGATAGAGGTGGAAAAAGAAAGTTCCAAATTGCTCTGCATAAACACCCATAGAGGGTTGTACAAATACAACAGACTGGCTTTTGGAGCAAAGGTTGAGCCTGCAATTTTCCAGCAGGTCGTGAACGCCATGCTGGGCGACTTTGACTACGCAACAGTCTATTTGGATGATATACTCGTTACTAGTAAAACTACGGCAGAGCACCAGAACCATATAATAAATGTATTCGAAAAGATACACGTCAAATAGCACATGATACCTCCTCAAAGGATCCTAAATACATCTATTATAGAGGGACCAGATACGTGATAACTACAAACAGATGAGAAAATCATAAATAAATCTCATACATACTAATATATCTTCCATGGACCCCAATAAAAAAATAAAATTAATCATATATTATAGAAAATGCATTACAACCAATTTAAATATTCGCAATAACTCCTCCCTGCTATATTACGTAAAATCAACATATATATGTTGTATATATGACAACTACATTAAAAAGACTTTTTTTCGCAATTCGTCCATTGCGAAACATTTACAGCAATATTTCTTATCCACATCCACAGTATAGAAAAAATAATGATTGATAAAACAACTATTCTACACCAAGAAAATAACATTTTAAAACTACAGATACTCGAAGCGATCTACATCAAAATTGAAGCCGACACTGAAAAGAATCAGCTACGAATACAGGTAATAATTTTCTAAAATGTCTATAAAATAAACGGTTCTTCACGCGGTAATGCGTGCATGACTATGACATTCCAAAATAGATCAAAAATTCAATATTTGCCATTATAATAAACGGTAAGCATGACTGTCAACCATTGAATTTAAAAGCAAAATAAATTGATAATGAATAGCAACACATAGTTTTGTATTACTACTAAAACCCCTAAATATGATTTCGGAAGGAGATTGAAAGTACTTGGGAAATAAAAAACGATTTTCACAGTTATAGCACATTCCTTGCATCATTTGATTTTTTAAAACTGCGAAGTCACACGAATGAAACCGAATTTTATTGATCTCGCCAAATATAAAATATTAACATGGCTTTCTGAATTCTCCTATTTGCTGAATATATATATATATATATATATATATATATATATATATATATATATATATATATATATATGAACTTGATTTCAATACTTCTTGAGCTTCCGATCCATAGCTCTGATTAATTATTCATGAAACTGTCATTTTCGTTCATGATCGAATTCATCACGAAATTTCTGTTAAGTTTGGAGAGTAATTACACATTCTTATTGATCAAATTAAAGTCCAATTGTGTAGTAAAAATCTCGGAGAATTACAATAAGATATCTTTAATCATTTTAAAGATAGAACGTTTCAGAGCTTAATCTAAGAAATGGACAATTCTGCATTTATAAGATTTTGACATTTTTGCTGATACAACCAGTATCTATTGTAAATAATGCTAACTCTTCATTTGAGACATTCAGACACGGATTATTCGAACACATAAATTTTATATATTTACTACGTTTAACATATCACAAGGCCACAGAGTTATATTGGATCCAAAATTGGGTGCTGTTAAATTTCCAGCTTTGATAAATCTCCAAATCGATAATGCAGTCTTGTGGGGTAGACATTTTTTCCGCTATGTAATCTTGTTTGAACAAATGAAACATTGCAATCCTATCGGTATTCTATCGCTGTTTGCATGACAAATATTCAGCTGAGGTCCACTCTTTAGTTCTACTAATTCAGCCAATTGCATATAGGCTATTCCATGCTATGGCCCCGGTGTCGAATCATCCTCATTTCTCCCGTATTTTAATGGTAAAAAACAAAGTTACACTCAGAAAACGTTTTCCCAAGAAGGACACGTTACGACACTAAAACTCCACTGACGAGGATTTTGTTAACTCTTCCTTTTAAACTACTTAAAACCAATGTTCAACCTTTATATATATATATATATATATATATATAAATATGTGTGTGTAGTATATATATATATATATATATATATATATATAATTATTTATTTAAAAATATGATTTGGTGGGGTGTTAATAATTTGTATCAGTATAGAGTTACTTTCATAGATGCCGGGTCAGTGTAAGGTGGGGGTGGCTAAATTAACGACGGAGGAAGTTTTCGCATAGTCTGGCTTGAGCGTCTATGGAGATTTATTTATCTTTTTATTTTATTCTTTTATTATATTTCTTTATGAAAGGGATTTGTGTATATAAAAAAGCCGTAACGTTTGTTTTTTGACGACTTCATCTTAGGTTATCTTTTTTTGTAGGGTATTACAACTATGTATATGGGCTATGGATTTTAAAATTTATTTTATTGTATGCGTGTTTTTAGCTAGTTATTCAGAGCGTAAGTTTGGTAGTGTCGGCAGAAAACCATTAATTCATGCCTGTTGTTTAATAGATTTTTATTGTTTCGAAGCTTAATAATGTGTAGTTTCTCATGGAGGCACAAAGGGCATGGGTCATCCCAAGTTTTGCAAGTTCTAGTCCTGTCAATAATTTTCCATTTTACTTTAGGTGTCCTATTTTTTTCTTTCAGGTGCCAAAAATATTTAGATAGAGAGGTCAGATGTCCTTTGTTTATGCTGTTGAAGGAGCATTTATGCTGCCTCCACCTGGTTTTAAAAGCATTTTTCGTGGACCCAATGTATATCATATTATTGTTAGGGTTCTCACTGGATGATATAGTGCATTGGCATACCACAGATTTGATGCAGCACTTATTTTCTAATGGGCAGTCTTCCGGGTTTCTAAAATCGCATAATTTTTCCCTATTATTATCTGATTTAAGTGTAGATTTTTTATTAAAACTATTCAGGTATGGGGGGTTGTTCAGGATTTTATTATTGTGTCTTCTTATTATACCTTCTAGATTTTCAGTGTATCTGTAACTCAATTTTAGTGTGTTCTTATTGAATATATTACTAAGCCTACTTTTGGTGGGGTAGTGTTTATCGATTAGAGCTAAGAACTTCTGTCCTAGTTTAATACTAACCATTTGGTTGAACGGAGGTGTATACCAAATGATGTTTCTTTTCCTGTTTTTTTTCTTTTGGTTATTGCAATTGTCCCTATATTTAATGTTAGCATTTTTATAACCACTACTTTTTAGGGCAGTGTTATAGAAGTCGTTATGTTGGTGGAATATTTCTTTGTTCGCGGAGTTACTGCTAATTCTATTTTCTATTGATGAGGGTATATGTTTAATTGTGGATGGAGGGTGGTTTGACTTCGGGTGTATATATAAGGGGGTTAGCATTTGGTTTTCTATAAGGTTGGTACGTGTTGCTCGGTAAGTCTAGGATTACGTCGAGAAAGTTTACATTTTTCAATTTAGAAGAGATTGTTATCTTTAAGTTTAGATTTTTAAATTCACTAAACATAATTTTTCTGATCTTCTCTATCTTAAAGCTAGTGGAAATCCTCACCACCATGAGCCCGTCATCTCTATACAGTCCGATATCCTGGATATCTATCTCGCGGTGTCCCGTTAGGTTGTACAATATTAAAAGACCAACCAGGTCAGAAGACTCTGCAGAGTCTAATGATAGTGATGTCAAACAGGTCGTTATTGTTTTTTATCCATTGCTCCCCATTATGAATGAGGACGGATTTTTTGCGCTGAGGATTATGTCGGTTTCTTCCTTTGTCAGGGTTTCTACAAAGTCCTTCGAAATTGATGGGTAGTAGTCCACGATATCGAACTTTAGTAAGGTGCAATTTGTTTTATCGTCAATATTGTTGAACCAATTGATTACATCTTTAGTATTGATCCATAATTTTAATTTAAGTTGTTTTTTTTATTTGGTAAGTAATTTTTTCCAGGATCCTTTTGCTGATCTTTCCTACATCGGGTCGGGTAGGGCTAATTATCCTAGTGGTCGGGTTTTCCAGAAAGTCAGGCTTATGGTCCTTAAGGGTTACGTAACATTCCTTTTCTGCAAGTTTGCCTACTCTATCGCTAATTTTTAATTTATCAAAATTATCAAAAATTATCAAAAATTACCAAAAATTATCAAAAATATATATATCAAATATATATATATATATATATATATATATATATATATATATATATATATATATATTACAATGAATCATTCATAGAAAAAGTAGATTAGTGAAGTTAAACCAGTCGATGAATGTTATAATCCTTGTTTTTAATAACTACAAGCTACATAAGTTTTTTTTTTTTGTTTACCAATACATTCAACTGTACATACAGACATCTTCAGGCATGGAAATTATTTTCTTTTTAGTAAATCCAGGTAGCATCAGAGACGAAAGATTGAATGAGAATCGAAATATTATTTTTTTTTCAAATATGTTATTGTTAACGGATAAAAACTTTTGGATCATGCAGTCGCAACGCTAAGGTTGAATTTTTCTGTAAATTTGAGAGAGTGCGTTTTTTTACTAAAATAGTAATTTGAATTTGATATTGAGCACTTTATCCCATAAATATAGCACACCTTAAGACTATATTTCTTCATATTCAGTTCCTGTTAAACAGTAGAGCACTTTCCCTACATTTATAACACGCTATGGACATAGAAAAATTTCCGAGAAAAATAACAGCACATGTGGCCTGACGATTGCATATGGCATGAAACAGACTGTCGCCTCTAAGTGTTGACTTCTATGTTCCCTTTTATATTTACACACGCTCTATCTCTGATATTGAGCACTTTATTCCATAAATATAGCAGTTTCTTGGTTCGAAGCACTTACAAAATTCTGACTAAATATTAGCATTAGAATTGAATACCTTTTGGTCGGGTTGAATACTTTTACGTGCTTGTGTATACATACATACTATCACATATACATGCAAACACTCACGTATGTGTTTGTGCTTAATTTAAAGATGTATATTTACTTATGTCACAATATATCATATTATTCTTATACTTATATATTCACACTATTGCATCTCAACAGAATTACTCCCTACACTAACACAGATGCAGTCTCTTGTTCAATATTTGACATTGTTCTCATACAAAGATATAAACCCAATTATATGAAGGTTTCTGCGTGCACTCATGTATGTGAGTGTCTTATTGCATCTGTGTGTGAACATATATCTATATGTGTTATATTGTGTATATTTGCGTGTAGTAAAGCTCTATCGACAAATCAATCTTCCATCGAAGGCTACCCAACATAACCTTTCTTCTTTCTTGTTCGAATCACAACAAAGGCTTTGTACACATCAAAGGTTCCTCGTCTTAACAAGAGAGAGAGAAACAGGTTATCATTGCATTTCCACACGTTAGCTCTCCGCTGTTCCTTCTAATGACTGCCAGGTTTCAGCAAACGTTGCCTCTTACCAGGGGCCAAATTGGTCATCCCTGCTCCTCTCACTACCTCTAGTTTACATCTATCATTATTATTATTATAGATCACGCTTACCATTTTTATCGTTCCCTTTTCTGATTATTATACTTTCGTTATTTCCTTTCCTATGCCCCCGTTTCACACAAGCATTTGATATTTTCTTCATTTCTCGGGATTTTATTTCTATCTTTGCCATCTTCGATATTTCTGTCTTCTACTCATTTCCTTTTTTTTATTCTTGAATTTTGCTTTCCCATTATCTTTCTCTTTCTTATGTTTGTATTTATTTTTCATTGTTATATAATCGCCATTACTTGATTCTCGGCGATATGAATTTTTTTATTATTATTTTAGTCTGTTATGCCTTTTCTTTTTATCGTTTTCTTTCCTAATTTTATTGCGCCCTTTGCTTTAGTTTCCTTTGATTTTATCATTTTATTTAGCTGTTCTTTTTACTGCAAGTTTTTTATTTCTTTTTCCATTTGTAGGTTTTTGTTTTTTTTTTTTAAATCCTATTTCATATCAACGATTTTTCCTTTCACTATGTTCATATATCTTTACATGATGATGTCTGATTACTATTATTGTTTTCTTTCTATTTCCATTACATACAGGGCAGGTTGAAAAAAAAAAAAACTCCTTATTTAAATTTAATTTTTTAATAACTTTATTAATTATTGGTCGATTTTCATAAAACATTTTTTTTTAATTTTAATTGTAGAAATTCAATACAGTGTTAAACAACTAAATAGGCACCAGCATTATCCAGCAGTGTTTTTTGATCTGCAGAATATAATCAGTACCTTGAAATTAACCTTTAAATTTGGCACAGTTTCAACCAATCTTGAATTTGAAAGATGACTGCTTTTGTAAATATCTACAACAGATCCCGTACTTATGATATTGTAATGACAATTCATGATGGATTTGGCATCTACTAAATAACACGAGGTACAGGAACGTCGCGCTACTATTTCTGAAGTTCACAGACACACACACACACACACATACACACACATACACACACATTCACACACACACACAAAGGCGCGCACGCGGGTCTAGAATTTGTCTTTTTCCCTGATAAAGCGCCGATGGCTTGGGGAAAGTAGCTCGGCTTCATACCAAATCGGTTGGGTTTGAAGCATTCAGCTGTCTAGTCACACTGATGAGCTGTGATACAGATTATCAGGCCTGTACGCGAATGATATATATATATATATATATATATATATATATATATATATATATATATATATATATATAATATGTGGATGTTTAGGCAGCATATTTTCAAACATGTTTCATTGAATAATACAGACATATTCCGTCTATTCATTTTTATAACAATCCTTTTTAGCATTTTAATTAGTTTCTTAATTTAGTAGTTTCTTCTTAACCAAATTTGATCTCTACGAAGATCACCCTCAGGGGTGAATTACAAAAACAAACTTATTTTAACTGTGATCTTTGTGATGTCGATTTAAAAAAAATACGCGTGGAAATGCTCTGAAAAAATTATTTAAAATTTAACATTTATCCGTTGTAGCTATGGATATTTTGCGAAGCAAGCATTCTAATATAAGGGAACTACTCAGAAATTGATAGAAATACAAAATGGCATTAAATGTTAGTTAAATGCATTTCAAAACGTTGCTTCTACACTAGCAATAAATGTTGAGTGTTGCATGTTTGATATTGATACATATCTTTGATATTGAGCACTTTATTTCTTCATATATATATATATATATATATATATATATATATATATATATATATATTAATACATGCACCGCAGGTGAAGGTACGACAATAATTAAAGATACATTTTTGAATCTGAAATTCTTGGTGTAAAATTTGTTATTAACACTTTCTTTTACTCATGATTTGGAAAAGTTATGGATAAAATGAAACCGTTTTCTATTTGTATAGGAATTATGAAATATCACACATTTTAAGATGCACTAGGCATACCTTACTTTCTAAATATTATGTTTAATGGATGCTGAATTCACCTTGGAATATTGTGGAATTTAAGTTAAGTTGTTAAATGGGATCCACTAAGAGAGGCTTTAGTGACATGACATCATCAACCGATATCATCTGAAAGGAGAATGAGCGAAGAAGAAAAAGCGACTAAATGACTAATGAGGTTATCAACATGATGCAAAGGAGACAGAAAATTCCGCCAAGATACGGAACGGAATACAGAAAATTACACAATAAAATAAGGGCCAAATGTAGGCTGGCAAAAGAAGAGTGGCTGAACAAAAATAATCGCAGAAATAAAGAGAATGATTACGAACAACAAAGGAGATAGACATAAACAAATGAAGCCCTTAAAAGGACAGATGACATGCTCGTCAAAAGGCTGCATAAAATCAAAGGATGGAAAACTCATATTAGAGAAGGAAAATATTTTTTCTGCGATGGAGCACGTAAATTGGAGAATTCTTCCACGACCAAAGTGAACAACGACCAATACACAGACCTACTGACGGACCTGTAATTCACAAAAAAGGATGTAGAAGATGCACTTGCCAAATTAAACGGAAACAAGGCGACAGTGCCAGACAAAATTGTAACGTGGATGATGACAGTCTTAGATGATTTCGGCATAGACAAAACGACAGAAATAATAAATGAAAACTACAACAGTTGGGATATACCGGAAGACCTCAGAAGACATAGCAATGCCTAAGAAACTAGGCGCAAACGAATGAAAACTCAACCGAAATATCACCCTAATGAATCACATAACAAAACTCATGATCTGTCTTCTAACGAATAGAGCACGAAGCAGAATCAGGTCAGAGATAGGACAAAAAAAGTGCAGAACAAGGGACGCGATGTTCATGCTGAGAATGTTATCAGAATGAGCAATACGAATGCAAAAGCACGTGTACCTATATTTTATAGACTACTCAACGGCGTTTGACAAAGTACGCCACAAAGATCTATTGGAACTGTGATTTATTTGGGAAAGATATTAAAATAATCAAGAACCTATACTAGTAGTAAACGGATGGCTTGCGCATAGAGAATGTCTTCAGCAGATATACAAAAATAGAACGGGGCGTAAGGCAAGGATGTGTCTTCCCACCGGACATCAAAATATACAGCGAGGAAATTCTGAGAGAATTAGAAGTCCTACCGGGATTCTTCATTGGCGGCCACAATCTTAACAGCATAAGATACGCAGATGACACAGTGCTGATAGCAGACACGGAAAAAAAAATTAAAAACCATCCTATAGAAGATAGCGAATGAGAGCGAGAAGAAGGGACTAAGGATAAACTCCTAGAAGACAGAAGTCATCACTAAAAGAATGAGCCTGAAATATGATTTATAGGTCGGGGACACGAAAATCAAGCCGGTACAGAAATTTAAATATCTGTGATGTGTTTTGCCAGAGGACGGCATGCGCCACGCTGAGATCCGAAGCAGTACGAGATAAGAAAATATCTTTGGTAACAAAGAAAAGAGTACTGAGATGCAACTTGATACGGTCTTCCAATGTTGGACATTCTTCTCAAAGATGAAGAAACGACTAAAAGCAGCGGAGATGTGGTTTTACAGAAGGAAGCTGAGGATATCATGGAGCGAGCGTGTGAGCAACGATGAGTTATTGGAGAGGATGCAAACAAGGAGGAAGCTTCTACAAACATCACGAAGAGACAGTTGAAATTTCTATGACATGTAATGAGAAAGGAGGTCTTCGAGAATCTGATACTCACAGGTCGAATAGAGAGATAGAAAGATAAGGGAAAGCAACGCATAACATACCTAGCGAGATTAAGCAAGTGGATAACAGAACATGGCATCGGGGAAGTAGCAAAGATACAAATGTTACTGAGAGCTACAACGGATAGGGGTAAGTGGAGAGCCATGATCCATTTTACGTCCTAAAAGAACACGACACATAAAAAAGAAAATACATGATACGGTTAAATTGTCATAGAATTTTTATGAAATAATTGGATAGAAAAGACACTTAGAGTAACGTTGTATCCAGGATTGTAGATGATGAGAAGGCTAATGTTTTAATACAGGTTTTCAGCCCTTCCTATTCTCTTTTGACGGCTATTAGGACAACATTCTGCCTATTTCCTGTCCAGGATCATCTGCTCATGTTTTATGTTTTTACCGATATATATATATATATATATATATATATATATATATATATATATATAGAGAGAGAGAGAGAGAGAGAGAAAATAATAGATTATGAAGCCATTTGATGGAGACCCTGGGAAAACATCTTAGCAGTGAGATTTTATTCTCAACAACGCCAGGGCAGACTGTGTCTTATAGTCTTGATTTGCAACCAGTCTATCGCAGACAGAAATCACAAACCTACCAAGGGAACATTCTTCTGTCTAGTCAGACATAAATTGAAAGAGACATGATCGTCCAAGCGTGTATCATGTATATCACTTAACTGACTGAGTGAATGGTGATATGTAATCAAAATTGTATGGAACAAAATGAAGATGAAACAAATTAAAAGCAAAAGTCTATTTTCTGGGTTCATCCCAAAGATATAGCATCAATCAAGTTTTAGGTTTTGCATTTATTTATTACCGATCTTCGATGTTGTCGCTTAAAAATTGGACATCTGCATTTTATGTGTCATCTAGATTTGAATATCGACAACTGACATCAGGAATAAGTCTCTTCCATATTGACAACTGGAATCACGAAATAATGCATAAAATGTGAAGCGATTGTTTGATCATTTGACAGATAACTGAATATTTGACGGAGAGTTTTGACAAGAACACGGTAACCTGAAATTAAACAGAAACAGAAATTAAAGACAATAGAAACAATCACAATGAGGAAACTCGTCCAGTTAAATCACTGACAGGATACGTTTCCAAAAAATGTCTCTTGTATTTTTTTCTCTCACACTTTTCAGTCTAATAGAACTGTACATTCATCTAAATTCTTTTATTGTAGATTTTAAGTAGAAAACGAATTCCTCTAGGTTCTTTAAAAAAAAATTGTTTCTTTCGCTATGCATCGATTTCAAAACCTTTATTATTTCGCCATTTTATTTTCTCAATGATATTTTATATTTCTTACATTATTTCAGGATGTAATTTGTTTGTAATTTATTTTTTCCAATGTTAACATTTTTCATTTTGAAGATTTCAGCCTAATAAAATTACATTTTCAGCTGCAAATTCTGTTTAAAATACCGACATTACGTTAAATGAAGAGTTTCTTTTTTTTTCAATAGAATAAAATAGGAAGACATACATGTTTATGCAAAGTGAAGAAAAGAAACCATTGTGAACTGAAGGCAAAATATAAACTCACAAAAGAAAGACAAATATGTGACATAAAAACAACACATAAAGAAAATATATTGATGTTATGAACGAATGTTAGAAAAATCAGGACTTATAAGAAACGCACATTTATCCTAGCATCTGTTGATTAACTGGAAAATCAATAAAATGATAGAAGTTAACATAATTATTTCCGTATGAAAAATAACTTATTTCGATCACCACAGTTTTATCGTCAGCAAACATGTCTCATGATACAATATAATAACGTAATCATTAAAAAAAATCTTTCACTGCATTCCAAAATTTTTGATACTTTGTAAAATTATACTAATATTGTGATAAGGTTGATAGAATTTTTCGATTTATTAACCGTCTAATTTATAGCCAGAAAATATTTTCAGGACATAGGAAAAACATGGTTCTCCACAACTTCCTATCATTTGTTTTTACTCTCAGCAAAATATACTCCGTTGTATTTTTTTGTCCCTATGGTAGTTGTCACTTCATCGATTTATTCAAACAAATGAAATAGGCTGAAACCGGACTTCCCTGTCTTCTGCCTTCGAAGTGGTCTGTAAATGGTAAATGATTTCCTCGTTATATGAAACGGTTCATTATTTCTTTGTTGTTCCTTTTCCGATAAAAAACAAAAAAACAAAAAACTACCTCATTTGTCAACTATCTGTATATATTCTTCACATTTTTTTAATGAATCCACGTGTTGGTTTCATCAAACCTTTCCTGAATTTATAGCATTTCCTTGTTTTCAACATCATAAGAAAGATGATACATTACAGAAAGGTGATTAACACATTCACTTTTTTTAACATTATTTTCATAGTTTATAGTACCTTACTCAGTTACTAAATAACTATTTTATGTATGCGATTTCAGATTTGTTTATCAAAATGTACGTCTTCTGAAATAACTATTTGATGTAGAATTTATGCATTTGGTATACTTTGGCGTCTCATTCAGCTGCAACTTATATATTCATTATATTTTCCTGCTTCTTAGTTAATAAAATGTCCTTTATTCTTGCTTATGTGTATCATTCACGGCTCAGACTACATTGTTAAGTTTATCATTTTTCCACCTGTGTTTAATAAATCTTAGAAGAGAACACTTCCTATTTTTTCGTTTCTTTCTATTTTCTTTGCTTTTTTTATTCACATTTAAGCTTTATGGTCCAGTACAGCTTGCGGATTAATCGTATATCATGATGATACAGATTTTTCAACATGCTATAATTCTCATTATGTTTTTTTCAAAATCCTCTTGTGTAATATAAGAAACACAGTAATGTTTTTCTATAGTTCCATTGTTTGTTCTGACAACATTCTAATGTATTGAACAAGGCTGTATGATTCGTCTATTACAAGGGATACTTTAAAGTTTTCAAGTCCTTATAGCCATACAAGAGAAGCATTAGTTATATAAGCAGTTTGAATAATATTTTTTTAAACACGAGACTATATTCAATCTGTCTTATTAAGTCGAAATAAATTTAGATAATATTATTAAAATTTTATTTTAAAACCACAGTTCTCCAAGTGTAGACCAAACTAACTGAGCTAGAGACAAGCTTTTTAAACATTTCTCCATGTTGAAATAATCGAAAATAATAAATTAAACTCGTCATTCACTGAAAGAATTGTTGGATATTAGAATTTTTTTTTCAAATTCTTTTTTCAGCTAATTAGACTTCTCAGATACTGTAACTGCTGGCGCTCTTTCTAGTATTGATGAGAATTATTCATTTATTTTTTCTAGTATTGATGGGAGATATTCATTTATCATTTCTACTATTGATGACAGTTATTCATTTATTATTTCTAGTATTGATGGGAGGTATTTTGCAAAAATGTTGTTAATGTTATCATTTTGTATATATGTTTATTTTATTTTCTAGTCACTTTTACTACATCTTTGTTCAATTTCGAGTCATGTACTTTTGAGATTTTGTATGGCATATTGTTTCTGATTCTGTTGTGGCACAATATAATGTCTAAAGAAAAAAAAATAACGTTTCTTTATGACCTAAACGAATAGTGAAGAAGGTTAATCATCATTCTGATACAACGGTGGTTTACAGATCATAGTGTAGACTATTATGAACAGTTTGAAACGCATATATGAAAATCTAGTCGGGTTGAGGTTGTTTAAAACATAGAATCTCTGTAACTAGCTTACCAATCATTAATCCAAGACTAGATGTTTTAAGGTATCGTAATTTGGCGCATTGTCATAAGTGTGGAGCACAATGTAAAGGATCGAAAATATTTCATTAGTTACTATTATGTTTAAGCTAACTACTGTTCCACACCGTGGTACTTTTCTTCTCGGTTTATAGATGAATGTAGCCGCATAGCACTCGTACACTATACAATTGTAAGAGCGATTTCAATAACAAGCCACTCCTATTCTCCTTCCGTAAAATATCCTCAAATCTACGCCTGTTTGCGTGTGTGTGTGTGCGTGTGTTTGCGTGTGTGAGTGAGGAGAGAGAGAGAGTGAGAGAGAGAGAGAGAGAAACCGGTGGTGGAGAGAAAATGCGGTGGTGGAGAGAAAGCGGTTTTCTTAAATCTGACATGCATCAAAAAAGATGATGTAAGGCAAATGATTCATCGAAATGGCGACCAGAAATAATAATGGCCGAGTTTGGTTGGGGTTGATTCGACGAATCGTTAAAGAAGAGAACAGGAAGGGGTTAGGGAGTTCACGATGAGCAGGAAAGAGCGCGAACCAACAACAGGTAGCCATGACGACGCATTCGCGCCCTTATCCTCCTCCCGCCTTTCTTTGTTTTTGTCTTACCCGCCCATTTTCACATTGATTCCCCCTTATTGTCTCCCTGTCTATCTTAGTAGATTTTCATGTTTATCTTTCTTTTTTTCCTTCCTTCCTTCATTCCTTCCTTTCTTCCTTCCTTCCTTCCTTCCTTCCTATATGTTCAGATTTTACTTTACTTATTTCTTTCACAAGTTCCTTGGATTTTATTGATTTTTCCTTTTTCATTATTTTCTCCTTAATTCTATTTCTTGTTCATGAAATTATTTTCGTTACTGTATTATTATTATTATTATTATTTTAATTAATCCACTTTCTCTTATCAATCGTTAAACCCCAATGTATGTACTTTCACTTCCATGTCTCTTCTCTTCATTGTGTTCTCTTCCTCCTTCTCCTCCTCCTCCTCCTCTTCTTCTTCTTCTTCTTCTTCTTCTTATAATTATTATTATTAGTAGTAGTAGTAGTAGTAGTAGCAGTAGTAGTAGTAGTAGTAGTTGCCGGAGGACGATGGAGACGAGGTCCGCTTTCTCATCTTATTTTAGATCATTATTTTCTTTTCACATTCACTGTTTCTCTATTTATTCCCTTCTATATTGCGATCAGTTTTTTTTTTAATTCGATATATTAAACGAGTCTACTACTATGAAGAAGAAGATGAAGAGAGTGAGTGAAGGAAAATGCCGTCTGCCTAAAGGGATGACAAAGCATAATAAATGTATTAAGGAGAAAAACGGTAAGAATTACAGAAGATTCGCAAAAATTGATAAATCAAGAAGAAGAAAAAGAAGAAAGACAATAACAACAACAACAACGACAACAAAAATGAACTGAATATAAAAAAAGAAACACAAGGCTGTTAAAATAGATGCGGTAATGACATGAAAAAGAAAAGAATTAAGAATTTTTTGGAAAAAATAAACAACAACAACAACAACAACAATAATAATAATAATAATAATAATAATAATAATAATAATAATAATAATAATAATAATAATAATAATAATGATAATAATAATGATAGAAGAAAAGAAGAATAGAACAAACAAAAAAGGCAGAAGGAAAAGTAAAATTGTTAAAAAATCCGAAAGGAGGAAAAATCAAAATCAAACTAGAAGCATAAAATAAAAATGGAAATTTAAATAGACAAACAAAATCTAAAAGAAGAAATTAAAAAGGCATAATTCAAATTGAGAATGAAAAGCAAAGACCAAAGATGAAATGAAAGGGAATAGAGAGTAACAATTAAGTGTGCTCTAAAATAAAATCGGAATATTTTTCATCGTATTGGAAATATAATTTTAGAAAAATGGTGAATGGAAATTGGAAGACTTAAAGGAAATCCCAGAATAAAATAGAAAAAGGGATTCGCCGGATGAATCGAAAGATAGGACACATAGCAAGACACTCATTGAATGATAGTCAAGAAAGACAACCAACTTAAAACAACAAAAGACAAGAAAGACTTGACAGAAGGCAAAATGAGTGAAGAAAAAATGGTTAAACAATGATGTGAGAACAAAGTAGAAGAGAAAAAATGGCGGAATGTTTCAGAAAGAATGAGATATAGACTAGGAAGACAATGAAAAATGGCCTAAAAGTATTAAAACAAGGATGAGAAGAAGAAGTAATATTTATAATTATAAAATATATATAAAGGAAGCTATCATAACACCATATTTACCAATTTTGCCTAACAAACCAATTTACTAATGCACTGTGTTCAATACTTAGCGATGTTATTAATATGGCTACATGCCTAAATAAAGTTTTTTTTTTTTAAGTATCTATCCAGCTTTGTAGCTGTATACAAGTATACAAGTGATAAGAAAAGAGTGTGCCGTGTTTTATCTCATCCAAATTAGTAAATATTCAGGGCAATAACCGATACATGCAGTTTGCCTACTTGGAAGATTGGTGCTACACAATCATTCGCTTTCGTATCTATCCATAAACGGCCCGAGTCTGGATTAAGTAATCCTTAGAAAATGTCAGTAAGAATGAAAAAATAAAATAAGAGTTATCGATAGAAAAGAAAATCGTATCATGAGAGGAAAGAGTTAAATACAGAAAAGGGAAATATATGAAAATAGAAAGATAAATAATTAAGCCTGGATCTTATTGCTTCTTCAAGAAACACTTTATAATGTTAAAATTTTCATTCATCATTTTTGCTATATTTTTAAATATTATTCTATAAAGTTATTCCTATTTTCTTTGAGACTTCATCGCAAAACTTCTCTTCCTTTTATTTCCATTGATCTACCTTTTTCTCTATCATGGATTTTAGTTTGTATTTTTATATTTTTATCCTAAGCATCGAAACTTTTTTTTTTACTATTCTCATTCTCTTTTCTTTCTTCATCTTCTTCTTTTTCTTTCTTTCTAGGACTGTCACTATATATGTTCTTTTTTATTTATCATTTTATTTCTCTCGTTGTTATCGTTCTTCTTTCTTTTCTTTCTTCTTCTTCTTCTTCTTCTTCTTCTTCTTCTTCTTCTTCTTCTTCTTCTTCTTCTTCTTTCTCCTCCTCCTCCTCTTCTTCTTCTTCTTCTAATTATTATTATTATTATTATTATTATTATTATTATTATTATTAGTACTTTTTTATGCCGTTCCTTTTTCAATTGATTATTTTTCTTTTTTTTTATTCACCCATTCTATTTGTTTTTCCTTGAATGGCATCTTCTTCATCTTTTTCGACTACTACTACTACTGCTGCTGCTTCTGCTAATACTAATGCTAATTCACTTCATATATGTATTCTTTTCATTCAAATCCCTTCTCATTTCTTCCTTTTCTTCTTCGTTTTTTTCTTCTTTTTGATCTTTTTTCGATTCGTCTACAATTCTCGTGGTCAATACAACAATCTATTTGTTCCTTTCTTCTACTTCTTCTTCTTCTTCTTCATCATCATCATCATCTTTCATACATTTTCACTGAAGACAATTCCCAATTTATGTCTGGAAATGATTCCCTCCCCCAACATATATCACATTCATTGTTATCCTTTCCTTATCTCTTCTATTCACCCTCTTTCCCGCTCCTTTTCGCTCCTTTTCTGTCACTTCAGCTGTTAAAACCTGCCTTTTTCCTTCATGAAGTTTTCCAATTCTTCCTTGTGCTTTTCTGCCCATATATCATTCTCAAAAATGCCCAACCTTTTCCACCCAGTGACTAAAGCCACTTAATCAAAATACGCCATCTTTATCCAACCGATCACTTTTTGGTCCTTTTTTCCACTTCACCCACTCATTATTTCGCCCATTTCACACACACACATTCATATTTTAAACATTCACTTGCCACCTCTCTACACACCTCTTGGAACAATATCAATTCTACAATCAATGTAGTTTCTTTTTGTTCTTATTCATATTCCCCTCTCCTCCAACGTCTTCTTCTTCTTCTTCTTCTTCTTCTTCTTCTTCTTATTATTATTATTATTATTATTATTATTTATTAATGATTAGTTCGTTTTATTTTGTTTTCAACTCAATAAATACTATCCTAGTTATCATTTATCTATTAACATCTCTTCAATAAATTTTCACATCACTTTTGTCTTGCCGAATTCATGAAGGCAAGTGATAGCACAATTCTTCCCCTCATTGTTATATTTGCCATTACTATATGAATTTCAAAACTAGCATTGTTCATCAGATGTTCTCTCTATTAAATGGCAGAAAATTGATGCAAAATCTCAATATTTTCTTGAGTACTCAAACTATTTTCAACTGTTTCATCATTTCTGGGAATTTCTCCCATCTTCGTATTTTAGATTCAAGACAGTTCCTAGAGCTCATGTGTTTTTGTAATGTATTTTTTATATATTTATAAAGATATTTTTCCTGTCGTTTGCATCTCTTATGTGTACGGTTAATCTGTTGTGCGAAAGATATTCATGATCTGCTTAATGTCATCTGTTGCTATATATGGCTAGGTGGCCTCTCTTTTCATCTCGAGGTTCTCGGCAACATCCAAAGACTGATATACAATGTGATCGGTCCTGATTTGGGGTCTCGAATCCCGCCACTTCTCCACCGATGTAATGTGATTCCCTCTGTCTTTTCTATGAACATTTTCATGGCATCTGCACTGACGAGCTATTTTCACTGGTGCAACGACTGCATGAATTTAAGTGTTGCTACTAGGCTCACATCTCAGTCCTGTCCTTTTACTGTCGTAATAGTGAAATGTAATCGCATCTTCTACTCCAACAGCTTCTTCTCTTGCACTTCCCGACAATGGAACTCCCTTCCTCTTAATTGCTTCCCTGAATTATAATCTTCAAAAATTTAAATCTAATGTTAATCGACATCTTCTAATGCTTTGATCTCTTCTTTTTATCTTTGCCCCAACCACCTGCCCCTTTCCCCCTTAATTACACTCTATGTAGCCCCTTGCGTACTAGTATAACGCCCACCTTGTTTAGGGTGAATAGCTTAAAAAATGTAGGATGTTATGACCTTGATAGGTTAACTTTTTTCTAAATCCAATATCATGAAGAGTTTTACTGTCGCAAAGCCAACTTATACGCATTTTGCACATAAGTCAGTTCGAGATTCACTTGCACAATTCATGTTGGTCTAACTTTTCCTATTCCGTTATTATTATTTCCTGGAATTTATGTTGTATACAAAATTCAATGAACGTCCCAACCAGAGATCTAATATCTTCATTTTCTACAAATCATTTTTGTAAAAGAAAGGAGAAAACCTAAGATCAGTCACATTTTGCATTGATTAAGCGTTTCGTAATTGTTAAATGATATTTTTGAGTATAATGTTTTGTATATTTTAAGGCATGAGCTACCAGGAAATCCCTTCAATGAGTTTATCTGACACTTTCCAATCAATCCGAGTGCTCCAAATACAACTGAAATTATTGATAAAGTCTTGTGCCACATTTCTGAGATTTCGATTTCAAAATCCTTGTTTTGATATTTATATTTTTGAAAATCTTCAAAGGTACATTACAATCTTCAGAAACTGCCATGTCAATAAGGAGGCACATAAAATTGTTAAAGGTCCTATCTCAGTAACCTGGTATGGATGATGTACCGACCAGTTCATTGCAGGTTCCGACTAGTTAAAGTGGCATATTTTCCAGTGCAGATATTGGCTCACTCTATCATACTGAGATTTATATATAGTTGGATCCAACACTGTGTAACCTGATATAAATTGTTTCTGGATAATTATCACAGAATCTGCATTTAGGATCAACAAAGTTTTTCATAATGTGAGCTTGGTTATTTCTAGTTGGTAAGCATCGTTCCCGTGCAGCAAGAATAAAACCTTCCGTTTCAGCTTTTAAGTTTTGCTACATCAGCTGGTTTGGTGCGGGCAGAGGATTGACAATGAAGAGGCTTATCTTAACATTTTTTTTTTTTTTTTTTGCACCTGGTACATTTCATCATCATCATCATCATCATCATCATCATCATCATCCTTCTTCTTCTTCTTCTTCTTCTTCTTATTATTATTATTATTATTATTATTATTATTTTCTTTGATTTCTGGCGTTTACACATTTCTTTCCGGGTCCCGCCTAGGGACCTAAGTTTAGAAATGGCATCATGACACTTTTCACTGACAAAAAACAAAAAAAAGAAATTACATAGATAAAGCCCTTCGTAAAGTGTGGGCTGTACTTGTCAGAACAATTTTTTTGTATCTCCTTGAGGCATGGACTTCCAGGAATCCCTTCAATTAGTCTACTGCAATCTTTTCCAACCAGTCCTAGGGCTCCAACTACAACAGGGATTGTTGATGTTCCCATATGCCACATTTTCGAGATTTATATTTCAAGGTCCTTGTATTTTGACAGCTTTTTGAATATATTCAAAGATACATTGCAGTCAGCAGGGACTGCCACATCAATAAGGAGGCACCGTTTTTGTTTATGGTCTTTAATAACAATATCTGGTCGGTTGGCTTTGATTGTTCTGTCAGTGTGTATTGTGTAGTCCCATAGAATTGTAACAGGTCCTATCTCCGTAACCGGGTTTGGGTGGTGTTGGTACCAGTTTCTTTCAGTTTCCTTCCCGTAGAAGTTGCAGATTTTCCAGTGCAGATATTGGCCCACTCTGTCATGTCGGGTTTTATATTCAGTGGGTGCCAACATCGTGCAACCTGATAAAAGATGATCAATCGTTTCTGGATATTTATCACAGAATCTGCATTTTGGGCTGACGCAATATTTTAGCATATGTGCTTGATAATTCCTAGTTAGCAAGCATTGGTCCTGCGCAGCAAGGATAAAACCTTCAGTTTCCGCTTTCAACACTGCACTGCGTAGCCACTGATGGGTACGGGTTTTGTCTACATCAGCTTGTTTCATACGGGCAGAGTATTGGCCATGAAGCTGTTTATATTGCCATCGCTTCTGTATCTGGTCGGTTGCATTCGTCTTTGCTGTCTTTTTTAAGTATTTTGCAGTTTCAGCCGGTGTATTGTGCTGTAGTTGCATCTCTAAGCCCATTTCTAACTCCATTTTGAATTTGTTGGCTTCTTTCATTACGCAGTAAAGACGCTTACTACTTTCATGTTCCTTGACGCATACCATCATCCAGTCTTCTGTAGTTTCCAAGTATCTTTGGAGGCCAATTGTTGTAGTTTTGTAGGACAGTTCTAGTTGAACTAATCCTCTGCCTCCTTCGGATCTGGGCACATACAGACGATCAACATCAGCTTTGGGATGATGCATGCGATAGCAAGTGAGAAGCTTTCTCGTTTTGGCGTCCATTCGCTTAATTTCAGCTATGGTCCAGTTAAGGACATTAAAGCTGTATTGCACCACTGGGACAGGCAATGTGTTTATAGCTGATATTCTATTTTTTGAGTTTAGTTCAGTATTTAGTACTAGACGTAGACGCCTGTAGTACTCCTTGATTATTTTTTCCTTCATTTGGGGGTTTTGTATGCCATCTCCTTCGCTAATTCCTAGGTACTTATAAACTTCTTCATGCTCCAATTCCCTAATCTTTGTGACAAAATCTAAATCTATTGAGGGTGTTTCTGTAATTCTACCTTTCTTGAATGTTACTTTTGCACATTTATCTAATCCGAAATCCATACCTATGTCGTCACTGAAGTATTTTACAATATTGAGGGGGCCTTTCAACTCATTGTCGACTTTGGCAAAGAGTTTGAGATCATCCATATAAAGTAGGTGATTGAATATTTTCTTATTTATTTTGTAACCATAGCTACTGTTCTTCAGTTCATGTGTAAGAGGGATTAAGAATAAACAAAATAGAAGGGGTGACAGAGAGTAAAAAAAAAAAAAAAATTGAAAAATTCCACGTCGGATATTCAGACGGTTGGTTATGTCAGTGCCCCCGGTGTGACTAAGGTATAGTTTGGCGTTCCATATTCCTATGCTGTGCTTAAGGAAATTTAATACCACAGGGGAGACTTTGTACATTTCCAAAGAATGTGGAACACTATCAAAGGCTTTACGATAATCAATCCACGCTGCACTGAGATTTCTGCGTCGTCTCCTGCAATTTTCCAGGATCATTTTATTTATCAGAAGTTGATCTTTGCAGCCATATGAACCTCTTCTGCATCACTTCTGTTCCAGTGGGAGAATGCTGTTTGTTTCGAAAAAGGAATAAGTACCGTTCGTCAGTACAGGCGTGATCAACTTATACGTTGTGGAGAGACATGTTATCGGTCTACAATTTTTCGGGTCGTCTGTTTCAGTTGTTTTTGGTATGAGGTATTACCTTCAGTAACCCATTCCGGGATTTTATTGGGATTATTTACAAGCGTTGATAATGTTTTTGCAAGAATTTCATGGGTTGATGAGAGATGATAGAGCCAGAAATTAGGCAACTTGCCATTTCCTGGGGATTTCCATTTTGGGGATTTCGTTAGAGCTTGCCTAACATCATCTGTGGATATATTTTCCCATTCTTGCAGAGGTCTATCCAGAATTCGTTCTTCTTCACGCCGGATCCATTCTGCATTTGGGTTATATTCCTTTGGGCTGCTCCAAATATTTTCCCAAAATGTCTGTACATTATCAATCGATGGTGGCGTTTCGACATGTATAGGTGTTTTTCCAATTTCGCTGTAAAATTTCTTAAGATCTATTCGGAATATTTTATTTTGGCGATAGAATCTACGACGCTTCTCGTATCGTCTTGTTCTCTGTGCTTTTAGCTGAAGTTTCTGTTTTAGCATTTCCTTGATCGATGGAATATCAGTTATGGATTTAATGCTATATTTCCGTTTGATCTTTTTGGATTTACGTGTGGAAATATTAGGGTTTCTGGTGAGCTCATCAAATATAGAAAGCTCACATCTGATTTGTTTTATTTCTCGTATCAATTTGGTTTTCCAAGCTGGTTCTCTGTGTCTTTTAATTTTATTTATTGTCTTGACCCCAAGCTTCCGAGTCGCTGCTAGAGCTGTTGCGTATATGACGTTGTTAACTTCTGTGATGTTTCCCGGTGGTTTATCTGTTAACAGTGTTTCCAGGGCATCATTGTATATTTTCACGATGTGCTTGTTGGAATTCGTCATATGGATTTTCGGGAGCTGGTCTCTGTTTGACAATTGTATGAAAGTTACTCTGCTGAGTACTTGGATGACGTCATTTTTCGCTTCGGTGATTTCAGCTTCGTGGTTTTCAAGGAATTCTAACTTAATGTACCTGGAGTCATCTTCAGTGACAATTTCTGGAAACTGCAGGTTGTGTCTAATGTAGAGTCTTGGGTTTCATTTCCTGGGAGATTATTTCGTATTTCATTCGCTTTAGCGTCCACCTCATCCTCTGTCGCATTCCTTATTTCCTCATTCATCTCAATAGAGGTTGAATGATGGGTCATAGTATTTTGTCTTATATCTAATTTTAACTTATCTATTTCTGCCTTTGAGTGTCTGTTGTTTCGCATGATATCCCTACGGACATTGGCAAGCATGTTTGGATTGAGGTTAGGTCTGATATCATTTCCCACCATACTTCTCCATATTTGGTCTGTTTGATTGGTGATGTTCTTTGCCGGGTTTTCGAGTGCAGAGAAGAAGGATGTCATGACTTGTCGATACTCTTCGCGGCTCCATTTCGTTCGTTTACTTTTTACTAGTCGATGTGTCACTTGGTCCAATGTTGGCGATAATCGGGGTTTGGTGAACTAGTGTCTCTTCGTGTGTGGAAGAGTTTGTTCCAGTGACAGACTTTTCGTCCTCAGACTACTTCCTCTCTGAGGGACGCAGCCCTTGTCCCGGTTGACGGCCGATCCGGTATGAAATACTATGCGTATTCATTGAAATTGGTAGCGATGCGTTTTAACCTTGACTGCCAAGGGGTAATTATGTTCAGGTTACCATCTTTAAGAAGAAGATCCAAGAGCACGCCCAGACAATGAGATTGTGGGTTTATTAATATATCGAAGTTAGAATAGTTCATAACAGTGTGTGGTATTCAGTGGGGTAGACAATACTAAGTTTTAACTTAGTATAAGTCCGAGTGACCACTCCAAGGGGGTTAATTATATGTTAGTATATAGACATAAATTTAAAAAAATAATATTTTAGTATATAGACAAAAAAAAAATGAAAAAGAAAGGTGAATTGCATGGCACAAGTGACTTTCCACATATGTTCAATTTTCCGTCGCCAACGACAGATACTTATCAAATTTTATGGGGTAGGCTGGACTTATACTACAGATTGGTAGGGGGTGAATATCAAAGAATTCATTCAACAAAGGGGTAGGAGCAAGGGAATAAAAGTTATACTTTTCCGGTCATCTCTCAACCTACTAGCCGCTAAAAGATATATTTTTAAATTTTCACTCAAAGAGATGATAGTGTGTTGATATATATATATATATATATATATATATATATATATATATATATATATATATATATATATAGAGAGAGAGAGAGAGAGAGAGAGAGATTAGCAAACATGTACATATACACGAGCCGACAGAGATATGGGATGCCTAGGGTAAGAGAAAAACATTTTTAAAAAGAGAAAAATGGACACGGATGTCCACTTAAGGTCGGGGGTGGCTTAAAAATTGAAATACAAGTTAAAACAAAAAAAAAATAGAGGAGAGAAAAGGGAACTGAAAAGAAAGGAATTAACTTGAGTCAATAGGATTTAGAATCATATCAAACTACAGGAAAACTATCATTCAAAGATGCTACATTTACCATTTCTTACAACTTCGGGGCATGGCACAAGTGCCTTTCCACAAATGTTCAATTTTCCGTCGCCAACGACAGATACTTACCAAATTTTATGGAGTAGGCTGGACTTATACTACAGATTGGTAGGGTGGAATATCAAAGAATTATTATTATTATTATTATTATTATTATTATTAATTACGCACCAAATGTTCTGTAATTATTTTAGGAGATTGGGTGACATCCAAACCCTTTATATTAGCAAAAACATATTCATGATAATATTTGATCCAAGCAACGTCATTATCAGGGTACTCTCAGACATTCTCCTCACTATCTAATGATATTTTGTTGTCTTTGTTATTGTTAATATATCTGCTCTGATCTTCATCACATTCATGTTATTTCTGAACACTGCAACTTTGTGCTTTCCAATGATTCCAACTCTTCTCCAAATGTTCATTTCCTCTATTCTTTTTTTTTTTTTTACCAAGCTCTTCGGAACAATTTCCAATGCTTTTTTTACCATATGACACAAAGATTTCTTTCACTTTCCATATTTTCCTCATGTTTTTAATTTCATTTAACCCTAATTTTTCATCAGTCGGAAGAGAGAAATTCACTATTTGACAGTATTTGTTTCTTGTTAACTCTTGAAGTGTCCGGCTTGTTTGTGTTGAATATTTAATGTTTCAAATCCATTGTCCCAAAAGATTTGAAATATTTCATACACTGGGACACGTTCTGCTTTTTCTATATACAACTGAACGGTATAATTTAAATTATCTTTACTTGCACAGTTCAACGTTGATCACATTTTCCACTCAATCAGGTTTTGCGCCTGCTTTTCTTGGTGAGATTGTCAGATTTGTGGTTCACTGTTTTATATTTTACATGACGTAGTTGAAATTTGTTTTCATTCTGCATCTAGGCTTTATATTTGTTGAATTCTAACGTATAGTATTGCGAGGATATTATGAGTGATTCATTTTTTAAATAATCATTTCTTTTTAAAAACATTTTCCTATCAATTTATCTGTGATTTTAAACTTCCTTCTAAAGTAGTTATGTTTGACCGTTTTTCTATTCACATCTTTACGTTTCTAGTGCGTATGTTAATTTTTCTACTCGGTTTGTATAGATTTTATCATTTGAAGTAAGGCTTTCCTTGATCTGTTTTTGTGTATTGCGCGCGTCACTTAATTGCAGAAACCTCACAATTCTCGATGTTAGGTACTTTCCACTTCCTTCTCCTCATACACCTCCTCCATTATTTAAACATCGAAATCGTTTTCTATTGGAACTTTTTTTAATTTATAGTCAATTCTCTAATATTGTCGTCTAGTTTTCTGAGTGTTTCTTTTCTCATATTGATGGAAACTATATATATATATATATATATATATATATATATATATATATATATATATATATATATATATATATGCATGTTCCCACTCTCGCACAGAATTATAAACTATCTCCACCTCAAGAACTCAGATTAAAAAACTTTTGTCAGGCCGAGATGTACTCACGTGTTACGCATACTGCTAATGTTTACTTACTGCTAGAAAGTACAAACACCATAGTAGTGTACTAAGAAAATATGAATTAATAACATTCCCAAGGGTATTTGTGAGAAAGTTAATATAAATAATTCGACCGGGACTCGAACTTGGATCGCCGATCTCTCTTCCTGAATATCTAACCGTTACATCATCCGCACTTCCTCTAAATTCAGTCTTGCCTCGTATGTTTCGCAGACAGTTTCACTTGCACTAATTTATATTTGTTTGAATCTCACTCCTATTTTGAACAGATGCTTCCCTTCACAATGAAGAGGATATTATATTTACATTTTTTATCAAATAACTTAATTATTGTCTGTCTCTACTGCCATGTATAAGATCTGAAACTTTTATTATATTAATTTTTGATTATCTCATAGAAAACGTGTGTTAAATTCTTCCAATAATTCAAGGAATTCGTGTCTATTTTTCGTTTGGACGGATTGAACTTTTTCAAAAAGATTCCTTTTTCCCTCTTTTATTTCTTTCAGGTCCTCTAGTATTAAATGTGTTCATTTCATATTTCACCAATTATGCATCTGTACAATAATGGAACAAGGAACCTGACAATCAAACATATAATGTTATCAGAAAGATCAATACAAATGCAGAAAGACAGTTATATGTTTTTTTTAATATATTATGCGAAGGCTTTCGATAAAGTACGCCCCACATGTCTGTGAGTACTGTTCAGAAACCGTGACATATGTGGGAAGAATATTAGAATAATCAAGAACCAATACTAGCTGCAAATTCCTTGTATACGTACAGAAAATGGGTTCAGTAGATAGAAATTTAATAGGAATGGATGTAAGCCAAGGATGTTTCTTCTCATTGAACTTATTGAAACAATACAGCGAGACATTTCTGAAGAATTATATGTCATACCAGGATTCATTAGTGACGGTCATAATCTTAAAAACATAAGAAATGCAAACAGAAGAGATGGGAAGGAAACTGCAAAAGTTCCTACAGAATGTAATTAAGGCAAACGAGAAGAAAAATTTAAACAGATGTAAGAAGACAGAATACATGGTTGTTAGCAAAAGAATGAGCCCAAAATTATAATTCCAAATCGAAGATAAAAAAAGTACGAAATCTTGGGAGTCTTCTAACAAAAGACGGAAACAAGGAAATCCGAAGAGGCATTGAGAATGGTGATCCAAAAGGTATTCAGAGTCCTAAGAAATAGAAAAACTTCGGTATAAATAAAGCAAAGAGTACTGAACTGTTACCTGATATGTATCCTACAAGGCAGTGATTACTGGGCAGTCTACGGAAGGGTGCAGATGAGACCTGAAATGACACAAAAGTTGTTCTGCAGAAGGATGCCGGGGATAGCATGGACGAGTTTTTTTTTTTTTTTTTTTTAAACAAACCAGAAACTTACACTTAAGGACGAGAGGAAAGAGGGCTTGGAAAACCTGATACTCACAATGCAGAATGAGGGCAGGAGGGACAGACGAAAGCAAAGCAATACATACTTTATACACTTGAGTCAAAAATGGCGGAAAAAGTGAATAAGAGAAATGAGAAATAGTTAAAATTAATTAAAATCTCCAAAGGAAAGGACATTTTGGAGAGCCATGATTGCCTATGTTGTGAGGTAACAGGACACATAAAGAAGACAAGAGTTAATTTAATATTTCACAATTTACACATCGACACAAGTGTTAACACCTTATTTCATGATATACACGTTGTCAAAACAGTTAACTTCATATTTCATGATTTGCAAATTGGTATAACTGTTAACATTTTGTTTCACAGTTCAGCCACCAGTTCAATTTTCATATTTCACAATCTGTGCGATTATTTGACAAAGTTCGGTTATGGATCTCATTGCATTTTTCTTTCAATTTCTTTAAATAAAATGTAACGACCATATTAGACATCATCAGTCATGTGTTCTTTATTTGATCATGGTGCTTACTTTTGCTTTGAATATTTGTCATTCCGAAAAGACGTTTTACATTTTTCCAGGACACTTTTTTCTTTTTGTTTCTGTTTTATGTTTCGAGTAGTTACCACCATTATGGCAAATAAAAAGACATTTGAAATAAATAATGAGGAATGAGCATTTTGAAAATCTTACACTTACAAGACATAATGAAAGAAGACGGAATCATCAAGTAACCGAATCAACGAGGTAGGCAAAACAGAAACTAATGTAGTTGTGGAGAGCCATGATCTCCCGCGTGCTTAAAGGATAGTCCATAAAAGATACCAAATATATTAACCTTCTGTTGCTTCGCATTATTATTATCATTATTATTATTATTATTATTATTATTATTATTATTATTAGTAGTAGTAGTAGTAGTAGTAGTAGTAGGAATGGTGGTGGTATTTCTGCCTCGTTGAAGTCATCGTGGGCATGATTATTATCAATTAGTATTATCATAATTAAGGTATCTCCTCTCATTCAACCCTAAAGATTTGCTGGAAGGACGTGCTGCGTTGGGCGGGAATGCTACTCGAACGGAGGCGTTACTCTCATAGAGGAGCGGTGCCCTTCTTATCTGTTGGTGGAATGTGGTGTGGCGGCGATCGAGGTGGTGATGGTGCGCGTAATAGTGACGATGCTTTTCGGGTAAGTGGCGTGGAATTCAATGAGTTGAAATGGTGATGATTCAGGCGGGGATGCTAGCAGGGTTGGTGTCGATGAGAACCACTTATGTTGATTCCCTAGAATCGCTCGCAATACTCACGTCTTTGTCTTAAGGGTTTTGACAATTATTCAAACGATGCTGGTTAGGGAGTGTCCAAAATTCCTCACCTCTACAATAAAAGACTACATTATACAACCATAAAGCAATACGGCGCGTTCACACGCAAATGTTTTCAATGTCAGCCGGATTCGCTGAAAGAACTGGGGTAGATTAGGGTGAGATTTGCATTTCAGCAATACTCCAAATGGAAAATATCTACGTGTCTTCAAATTCACCATTCAAAAGATTCAATTTTATATAACACGAACACTAAAGAATGACACTCTTGGAAAGCATTCGATTTTCAACACCACTGAGTAAGCAGCATACACACTCACGTACGCGCATAAACGCATGCAACGTTTATAGAGGAATGGGATAATATATATATATATATATATATATATATATATATATATATATATATATATATATATATATATAGCTAGTGAAGTGGTTAAAAAGTTGAAATTGAAATTTCTCACCATTTTTTCTCTGTTCCCTTCGCACTAACGATCTTGGAAAAGGTAGAATACATTTTCTTATATTTAGGGATTCAGTTACAAAGAAGACTAATCTTGAATGTTTTTTAATGGACAGTCGAAAAGAAAGACAACTTTGCATTCAAACCGGTGCCGTGAATGGCAATTCTCTGTAAATGACATTTTACTACTTATTATGATGGTCACCTTGCTGCTTGTTTCTGTAAGAGGATCGAGAGACCGACTTGGATTAGTCATTAAAAAATACACTTCAGCACCAAATGTATGTACATGAAGGGAGGCATCATTATCTTGAAAGGGTGAATAGTGTGTTTCATAGTATGTGTAGTTTCATGTACCCTTATAAAAATATTATATCAGGAAAACCTGACAATACGCCCTAAAACATATTTAAATTTCCGTAAAAGAAAAAACAATACATCTACAGATTAGTATGACTGAAAATTGCTCATTGTGGATTTATCATGATCTTTTTTTGCTCCTAAATGTTCACACAACACAAGCCTCCAAAACCCCTCAAAGCAGAGTATTACAATGTATGGTTATTGTAAGAACAAGAGGAGAACATAGGTGTATATTATGAGGATATGTAGGGTAGATGCTGGTTGACAATGGTTAAGAGTGTAATGAAATACTCTAGAGTGTTTGTTCTAGTTTTGTACGTGACATGACGCATCCTAGCTGTAAAGATTTGAACTGGTGGAACTAAGGTATGTATTCCCTCGGAACTTTTTCCATAGAAATAGCGATGGAGTAGCGATTATCTTGTGTCATTTCGTCTGTGATAAATGGGCTGTTATTTTGAAAATGGCCATTTCGTCGTTTGTTCAGACTCTTGTAAATATAGAGCATCACAGGAAGAATGTGGTATATTCTGGAGTTATACATGGATCCGTATCTTTATTGATGAGTCTTAGGTCTGAAGTGAAGACGTGTTCATGCCAAAAGACTTCATTAATACAACTGCTCTTCATGACTGAAGAGAATAAAGGTGCTGCAATTTGAGGATGAAACATTATTCCTTGGTCTGATGGTTATTGGATGTTTCCAAGCCAGGTTTTATACCATTGAGGTGTTAAATAGCTGTAGGTCAGAGGAGAGATCAGCTCCCGGGTCAGTCCTTGGTCTGATGGGTATTGGATGTTGGACATTGGAGGCGCTCATGGATCTGAGAATGTTCATTGGAAGATCGTTAATATAAAGCAGAAATTAAGACCGAGGGAAAATCTTTTTTAACGACTGAATTGATCTCATGAGGTTTATGTTAACAGGGTAAAAAGAATAAGAAATAATTTTTGCCATTTGCAACTCCACCTCATTCGTTAGGCTCGTAACATGATCTTAGTTCATTAGAACTGCCATCGAAATGTTAATCTGACTTTCCTCTATTTCAATCCAATTTGTTATCTGCAATTATATTCTTCGGAGTTACATTGTTTTAATATTATTATTTCAAGCCGTGCAAAATTTCACAGAATTTTCTACTTTGAATGCAACATAAAAAATTATATTTTGAATTTAATACATCTCTCCGTGTTATTGTTAGAGATGCTATAACTCTCTGAGTAGATTATCGATTCCTCATAAAGATGAGAATTCGGCTATCGACTAGAACTGCCTCGTTTACCAAATCAAAGTATTGATACAATAGCTGTGTTTATCTTAAAGGGGAGAATTCTTGCGTTGCATTTTGAATGGATTTCATGCTGATATGGTTATGAAATGGAAACAAAATTACTTGATCCGTATCATTTCAGAATTCTTTAATCAAAAGTTTTTAAAAAGCCGTTCTATTCTATAAAAAACGAATCCTTAATTTCCTCAACACGAACGATAGCTACCTGTTTTAATTTTATATTCAATGAAAAAATTTGAATTAAAATTGCAGATTTTGTTTTCTCCCGCCAAAATATTTAACATATTTTTTTTAAATGATCAAAGAGAATTAGAAGTGTTATTTTTTTATTACCTAAAAGAAACAACCAAAGCCTTTACATACATTAACTGGTTTCAAATGGCATAGGTACTAAATTAAAACCGAGAATAATATATTATTATTTTGCCTCGGGTCTCAATCGGCGTTTTATGAAAATGTAACTGTGTTTTAATATTTTAATGTATCCTACTTCTGATAACACTGGTTTCACAAACAATTAATTAAAAAAAAATGGTAATGGAAAAAATAAAAATCTATTTCTTTGATCTGTTTTGCATAACGAAATTTTCCACAATTTTTCTATTTTTATTTCTTACGAAAAACAGTGTCTTGGAGGTAAGATGTAAATTTTTTAAACGAAACCACACAATTTCAAATCTGTTTGAAATATTATTTAGTTCTTTTGACTACCGAATAAATTGTGTCGTAAGTGAACAGATTGAAAAATACAATATTACAGAGAGGGATGTTGATATATCCTGACTACATTATAATTTAGAGATTTGTACTCAACCTCAACGAAGACATTGGAACCAATAGAGTCATTATGGACACTAATATTTTCATGTTTGTATAATATGTTATCCGCCAGAGCTAGATGCGATTTCATTCATTCAGCATTTCCCTTCCCATAGACTGGTTGACAGCCTTGGCTTGAGAACACTATCTAATTTTCTACATGTTATAACTGGGGAGATTTAAAAAACACAACAGAAAAAAATTAAAGGTATTAAGCTAAAAGAACAAAATATAGGGATAGATGGACATAGATATAGATTTGAGAAAAAATATCTAGCAACCGAGCCAGGTAGACAGAGAAAGTGAGAATGATAGAAAGAGAGGTGTTCATATATACATGCATACACTGATATTTATTAATTTAGACAATTCTTGCATTTTATATAACTATTTTAATTGTGTTTGTGAGATTAATGTTAATAATTATATACTAGTTTGTACAGATAACAGTCATCAGGAATAATTCCATTAAATTCCCATAATCAGTCAATAAATCAAGAACAGCCTCCGTCATTGTGAAACCCGTGGTTCTTCCATTTTATCCACAGGCGTATGTACTTGAACAGAGAAAGAATCAATTTTTAAATTCACATTTCTCATTCTCCTAAACAGGTTGCTTCTACTATTAAACCCATAGGAGGGAGAATAATGAAATCTTAACTTGTCCACTAGTATTTGCGCGAAAGTGAATAAAGCCGAAGTCTACTCGGCTTTCCGAGTACTCGTCCCCAGTCGATATACAATACACTTACGGAATATCATAAAACTCCTTTAAAAACAGTTATTTTGTGGTATTTAGATGCCAGCCCACACACAACTGGTTTTATTTTCTCCGACTCTTAAACTGGATTAATCATCAATGTCACAGAGAACAAAATGTCTTGCTATTTAATTAATAGGGAGGAGGAATTAGTGCGAAAGTAAATGCAATGAAATCGGACAGAATTTGAACTCGGCAAATCAAACGGTAATCGCCGACATCTGCTACTGTCCGCGCACATACTAAATATTTCAACAGTCGAATACATTTCTTTATCAGCGTATGCCTTTGCAAGTAAATATGTTTGTATATAAAATTTAGAGGAATGTGCATGCATTTTCGTGTGTACAAGCATTGTAACTAGTATCTATGCGTATCTGTGAACGTGTGTGTGTCTTGTGTGTGTATGTGCGATGAGAAGGTTTTCTTGTATTTGTTGATAAGGAAGATAAATAAAAATGAAGATGACGTAATTAAAGTCAAGTGTTTGCCGACGATGGCGACGAGGACATAACTTTCAGGGCCACTTTTCTTGATAATTGAGACTGATAAAGCTGATGAAGAAGAAAGCAGCAACAGAGAAGGGAAAGGCAGGATAAAATGAAAGAGAGCGAAATTAAAATATGCGATATAACACGTGAGACGAGGAGGAAGAAAGGAAAAGAGAAGAAAAGGAATATAAAAGAAAGAGGAAGAAAAACAAATATAACAAACATAGGAGCCGAAAACAAAGAATGACATATAGGGGGGGGGGAGGAAATGAAGAAGAGAAGAAAAAGGATTGAAAATAAAAGAAGTAGATAATGATGATTCAAGAGAGATAGAAATCGAATGAAAAAATAGATGAAAAGTGAGAAAACAAAAAGAAAGAACTAAAGAAAAAAGGAAACAAAGAAAGTAATAAGGAATAGAAAAAATAACTGATAAAAAAAAAGAAAAAAAAAAGAAAGAAAAAAAAATCTAGTCCAGGGACAACTGAGCGGCGAGTAGCGTCATATTAATGAACGCCGTGACTTTTCCTCTGAGAAATAAGATGACGGTCTCTCTAATTACCAAAATGAAGGCAACGAAAACGAGATAAGAGCAGAAAGAATTTTTTTTTTTCTATTTGCTTCTGACGAACTGAAGAGCAAACATTGAAAACAAGGTTTTCTCAAGGGGATTCTTCTGAAAGCACCATTGCCACTAAGACGGTAGTCAGTACCATTACGATACAACATAGACGAGGAGCGGAAATTCATTAATAGATCATCAGATTGGTAACCGTGAGCTCCAAGTTCAGAAAGAAGACAAAATGATAATAAAAGTATTTACTTGTATTGTTATTTATTCATTCGCTTCATATCTTTTAAAATTGAATTTGACTGATGAAGATTTGACAATTCATTAATTGTCTCTCCATCTTAATAAGAGTTTCTAACAATTTTATTTTTTAATTATTTATTTTTCAACATCACAGCTTGTACTCAAAATATCTATTGGAGGAAAGCTTTCATAAGGATATGTCTACATGCTTCGAAAATTTAGAAAGCACTTGGAAAAATACAATAAATTCCACCCCAATTTTCTAGAGATGATCTTAAATGAATAAAGTGAAATTCTGAAAAACCAAGAAGATTAATTATACAAAGGTCAGCTGAAAAGTTCATAGGCTGACCAAGATATAAATGTAAGTGTAACCAACAGTTAGGGGACTAAAAGTCATGAAAATGCACCAAAATACAATAGCTGATCGGATGGTTGTTACATTCTGGTATATTTGCATGTTATTTTGAAGTCTAACATCTGATTTGCCTATTTATATATTGGTCAGCCTATTAATATTTAGACGACTCCCGTAGTTTAATAACCGTCAGTTTCTCATTGACAGCCGTACATATATGCAATCCTCGCAACTCAAGAGTCTCGTAAATCATAAGCTTGTACAATATGTACTTCAACCAAAGAGAAAAGATATTAAACACACACATACACACACAAATACGATACACTCAATGACAATGAATATTATTAATATTTGAAGAAATAAATAGATATACAAAACAAAAGACTTTATTAAAATTTCATCCACAGAAAAACCAGTATAAAGATAAATATTATAAATAAAAAAAAAATACAACAAAATAAAATGAAAAGTTAATGGCCACGTAAAAATATTCGAATATCTAATGATCGAAATTCAAACTCAGAATATTGCATCACAAGTGTAACGATATAAAAATCAAAATACAAAATATATCGGAAAAAAATAAAATAAAACTAAACGCCGTCAAAAGCAAACATGTACGTTTATTGAGAACATTTTTCCACCTGAAAGATGTCCAAAGCGCTTGATTGTAACTGGGCCAATAAAACCCCATACCCCGTCTATAATACTGATCTACCAACAAAACAAATAAGCATAAAACACACACACACACATATTCACAAACTTGTGTCTGTGTGCGTGCCTGCGAATGTGTGCGACGTTTCAATCATATACCGTGACCTAAGAAACGTTTTTATCCAGGATAAATAAACTACATCCCTACTCAACATAAATAAACAGTATTTGGAACAAGTATAAAATAGGTCCTCCATTTGCTAGTTTCAGTGCTTGTATTCGATTTTCATGGATTTGATCAAGTTATTAACAATCATCTGATCCATATTTTGCCGCTCCTTTAGCAATGTTTCTTTAAGGATTGCCATTGACGTCATTTTGGTTGCTCGCTCTCGAAGTTTTTGGTGAAAGTGCTCCCAAACGTGCTCTATTGGATTCATGTCAGGACTTTGGGTTACTCATGGCAGTAACTTGATTCTTTGCGATTCCTTCTAGGCCTTTGCTACTATGCTCGTTTGATATGGCGCTCCATCATCTTGATAAAGGTAAACATTCTTGTCATTCTGATTGTTTTCATATAGTTGGAGTGTTGCTTTCTCTAATATTTGACAGTATTTTGGACCATTAAACCGTTCACCAACAGGTGTCAGGTCAGATTTCCCTCCAGACCAGACAGCACCCAACACCATTGCTTCAATCCCTTCATGTTTCACGGTCGCCTGCATGCGTTCAGTGTTCCAAGTCTCATTCTGATTCATCCAAACATAAACCTGTCTTGAATTCGAATATTGGCAGAATTTATTTTCATCTGACCAAATTAGAGACTGCTAAAATTTATAATCTTTGCTCTGGAGTTCTCTCGCCCAGTCCACATGCCTGCTCCTGTTAACCCTTGAAATCAAGATATTCTTTCTTGCAACTATTCTTTGATAGCCTAGCTCTTTCAGAGTCTTTCTCCCCGAAGGTTCCAACTACAACAAGTATTGTTAGTGTTCCCATGTGCCACATTTTTGAGATATCGATTCAAGGTCGTTCTATTTTAATTCTTTTATTATTATTATTATTATTATTATTATTATTATTATTATTATTATTATTATTATAGCATTTGAAACTTATCCAGCCTGTTTACATTTATGTGGATAAAAAAAAAATATCGTTAGAATTATACTATTCCCTGATCTTTTTTATGGACTAATCAATTAATATATATTAAGCAAAGCATAGTATTAGTAACGCTAGCCGAAGACATGGCCGCGCCAATGTATGTTACTTACATTTCCATGATTACATGTCTTAAGAAAACATTCGAGTCTGAGAAAATTTTACCCTTGTAATCACCTTTATTCTTTTTTGCTTGTCTATTGTCATTTCTTTTCTTTTAAGAAAAGTTTTCTTGGTTGATTAAAAAGAGAAGAACGGTAATTAAATTTTTATGCATCTCAGAATAAATTTCATACCTGGTTATCAATATTGCGGCTTTCTTTAAAACATCGTCAGGTTGATTATGGAGGCCGCGTTTCAAGAAATTATCTACATCACTCCGCATAAAAAAGAATAGTCAACCTAAGTAATTACGCAAAATACTTATATTAGAAAAAGATAATAAAGAAAGTAAAACTAAAACATTTACGTTTAGACAGTTCAAATAACAAGGTCTAATCGATTCTCGTAATTGTAGCGTTTTTCAGTCGAGAATAATGAGTGGTTATTAGAGATGATTTCCCGGATCGTCTGTCGAGTAAGTTTCGTACAATCTTAATTATTCTGTTTAAATTTCCTTTGCTTGTGTTCAAAACGAAATGAACACCTCGATTTTGAATGCTGATTTTCATGGCTACACATCAATACATCTATGCTTAGTGTCATATAATTATCTTAACACAACAACTTGGTCTCATTAAATTCTCTCCTGTAGGGAGTTTAGTAAATATCGTTAACAATTATTTTTTTATTTTTTTGCTGTTACGTCAATGAAACAATTTTGCTTTTACACAAAACCACTTCGCACTTCACATTACATGGTATTTTCTGCGTGTTTAACTTCAGTTATTAAACAGTGAATTAATAAAAGCAGGGAAAATAATAAACAATAAAAAAATAGGATTAGGATTTCTTTTGACAATACCTGACGTTATGGGAAGTTGGTCTGACATTCGTTTCTATATAAATACAATATTAAAAATAAGCACATAATTTTGAGATTTTTAATTTAGTCTCTTTGATAGTAAAAGCAAGCAATAATTCTATATGAAACATATTTGTTTACAATGCAATACTTTTCATTTATCTATAATTTCTAAAACGATTTGAGTGTAGCTGCATTTAAGTAAAATGATGCCCTCCAAGAAATGTCAATTTCTTAGCTATGTCGATTGCAGATGACATCGTTGTAGGCCGTCATTAAGCTTGCACAATATATGCCTTCATTCACGAGATTCTCTCAATAATGAAAACGCATATGCTCTTGAAAACACTGGCAAGGGCTTGAAAACGAGTGAAAGGTAAATATTCGATAGAATAATGATTAAATAGACTTTTCTGTCCAGAAGGAAATCTCTCTAAGTATTTTTGGTTATGCGACTTGACTCGGGTTAATTCTCACCTGGCTAAATGACTCACGTTAAATGGGGTTGAGTGCCTTCGGAAATATCTTAACCTATGAGATCAGGGAATGACATGTGACGGATTCGACACTGATAAAATCTGGTATTGTTGACGTTGTTTACGGACTTTCTTTTGTTGATGACAATATCCAAATTGTCCCATTGATCCTACCTTGGATGTCTACAGGAGGCTTTACGATAAGAATGCTTCTTGAAAAATGTGTTTGTCAGAGACGATTTGCTAAAGCAAAAAAAAAAGACAGAAGATCTTTAAGAGTTTTTGTCCATTCCCTTTCGTTTTACGCTTTTCTGTAGGTTCGTCTATATTTCAATACGAAGCAACTTTTTTTTTTATAGGAACACTGATATTTGAACGTGATGCACTCCAGTAATTTACTGCACTAAATGTGTTTTTTTATCTGTGTTATCATGCATACACGTTCATACATATTTACAGATGTATATATTATAATGATTGACAAGGAGAATATATATATATCTGGTATTTGAGGATAGAGTTTATGGATTAGTAAAAAAAACTTGCTGAACAAAAGAATATAATTATATTTGATTAAAAACAAGTAAACATGAAATTTAGTTTTTATTTAATTTTATTCAATAAAATCATCACGAGCATCAATAACACCGTCTAAACGAGGTCCAAATCGGCTACAAGCTCTGATTAATTGGTCCTTATTTATGTCAGACATTACTTAAACTATTGCAGTTTTAAGACAGCCTTTGGTGTTATGAGGCTGTTTATTAACCTCCTTCTCAACAACGCTCCACACATAATAATCTAATGGATTGAGATCTGGAGAGTTAGGAGGCTAAATGTTGGGTGTGATGCGGTCGTATAAATGGTCAGCCATCCATTCTTGTGTTCGTAGAGCTTTGTGGGATTGAGCCGAGTCTTGCTGGAATGTGTATTGCCTGTCCTTGCATATGTTGTCAAACCAGGGATTGAAAACTGTTTCTAGAACATCAATGTAAGCAGCAGCATTTACTCTAAGACCTTGTGGAAAAAGTGTGGTGGTATAACATGTCCTTCAATGCTAACAAAACCCAATACCATAACACTTCAAGGAAATTTTGTTCGCATCACTCTTGGCACCTCAGAAGGATCTGAACTAAGCCACTTGGAAATTTTTCATGCAGCAAGGGCAGACTATCATTGTTGTTTCGTCCGTGCGTTGTTTGATTTATTGAAATTGTCATCTTTGATAATGGCCTATGTAAGCCGAAAGATTAGATTGGATTTAAACATGTATCAATATGGTGTTTTCCTTTCGTCTTTCAACGATAATGTGTTTAAGCTTATCAGACAATATGAAAGGAAATTACTTAAAATAAACAGACAAACCATGTCTATATTATTTAATGAAACATGAATTAATATATATATATATATATATATATATATATATATATATATATATATATATATATGTATGTATATGTATATATATATATATGTGTGTGTGTGTGTGTATGTACATATATATATGTGTGTGTGTGTTTGTGTGTGTGTGTGCATGTATGTATGTATTTATATACATATAATTGTCTATTTGGCGAAGCATTCCCTCCTTCATACTAATTTCATTAAAAACACGTGTGTTAGTGGCTTTACTGTCTTGCATAGGTTGAACTTAAACATAAGTAGATAGATAGATAGATAGATAGATAGATAGATAGATAGATAGATAGATAGATATTCCACGTGGAAGACAAGCATACTCGGCAGCCGGGATGAAAAGAAATAAGTCCAACTGAACAATTAAGCAAGGACATGTATACCCATGCATAAGCGTCCATATTTGAAATTGTATTATGAATTATTTTGCAAACTTACCAATTTCACAATGAATGCCCCATCACGGTGTAAAATGAATGACTATACGATTTAGAAGTGTTAAGCGTGGGATTGTTACGAAACTTTTTGTATGGAGCAAACAGGTTTCGAAAGGTTCCTATGTATTGTCATCAACTTTGTCAAGCTCACATGTAGTCAATAAAAATAGATTGGCAGATATAAACGGACAAAGAATTTCGAAGGCAAGACTTGAGTAAATTCGATGAATAGATTGAGAGAGAGAGAATTATTGATTCATACATTCGGACAATGATTGGCAAATAATTGCAGACATGCACAAAATGGACATACATGAATAGACTGAATTATATTTCGATAGAAAGAATTAGACACAATTGCCGACATTCATCCGTGGAGTTATTTTCGAATATCGAATGAGCGAGCCAGGCTCAGAGTCCACCCGTGTCTGTTGAACTCATTTCTCACTAATAGGTCAACGTGCAGTCCTCACTGCACGTTGTGTTACAACCGGAGGAAGGAAAACTCTAAATTCAAACTTGTTGGCTGTTCACGTGATATAAGAATGGATTTCCTTGCTTTTATACTTGGTCAAAATATGCAGTGTTTTTGATCCTCCACAAATGTCCTTTATCCAACTTTACAATGTAAAGTAGAAATAATGTCGAGTGAGTGTCTATGAAGCTGTACAACTCCGTATATACATAAAATATCTAAATCGGAACAAGTAGTTCCTAAAAAGGAAATATTCTTAAATTCTAAGATAGATAGATAGATAGGGAGAGAGAGAGCGAGATAGAGGGAGAGAGGGGGATAGAGATGAAGACTGTGAGAAAAAACTAGATAGATATGAGCAGTGTGGAATACACACGCACCCCCACCCACATCCACCAACCCCCCACATATATGTATATATATATATATATATATATATATATATATATATATATATATATATATTTCCTAGAAAATAAATATTATCAAATTCTAGGATAGATAGATAGATAGATAGATCATGAGAGAAAGATGAAGACTGAGAAAAACTAGATAGATATGAAAACTGTGGAATACACATAGACACACACACACACACATATATATATATATATATATATAGAGAGAGAGAGAGAGAGGGGTTCTAGAAATGAAATATTATCAAATTCTAGGATAGATAGATAGCTAGCTAGCTAGATAGATAGATAGATCGAGAGAGAGAGAGATGAAGACAGTCAGCCAAACTAGATAGATATGAGTACTGTGGAATACACACACATATTTATATATTGAGAGAGATAGAAAGCGCATGCTCTATGAAGAGTGTGAAACAAACTAGATAGAAAGAAAGAAATAACAAACAAAGAATTAGGAATACGGCTCTAAGAATACATATATTTGATATTTGTTAGATTTTCTTGCAAACAATGACTGGCGGAGACATTTTCTTAATGTCATCTGACATATTCGATATATAGTGAAAGTATCTCAGTTCGCAAATTTAAAAGTTCAGTTTCCATACCATTACACTGATTCGCCGATCATCAAACTTCAACGCACACATAGACAAAGAACTAATCTTCTTGAAGTGAATTGATGATGACCAGTGTCTTTGGCTATCAATGCCAACAAGAGACATCGCTTAGAGTTGATTGAATAGATGTGCCTGTTGAACAAAGGAAATGACGCAAGCGAAAGCGACGTGGAAATAAAGAACAGAAAGGAAACAAAGATTTTCTCGTTTGAATGCTCATCAGTTTCATAGTGTTTTCAATTGTTGCTTCATCAGGAATGGCACTGACAATTCTGGGAATCTTCTCTTTGCCCAACAGTGAATTTATTTCTGAGGTAACAGTATATTTAAATTGTGCAAATTTAGAATACACTAATGCATGAACTAGTGCATGAGTTGAGAATCGGATCTATCAGGCGATTAAATTTGATTAATTTGGTTAAATTTAATACCATAAAAGAAAAGAGCCTTCATTGACAGTCATAATCTCTAGTGTCTGTTGTTTTAATTTCGTAAAGTCAATAGTAAAGCACAGACATCGATTTCATAGTTTAAATTTGTGCCTTCGAACTCACATCTAAAAGACAAGCGAATAAGCCTTAAAGTAATCAGCATCACATGCAAATATATAGAAACAACCTAAGCTATGTGGACTTAGATCTCAAGAGAATTTGGTGTTCACAGAAAGCCTTAACGTAAAACGTATCCGTTAAGTATTTGTCTCAGATAACAAACTAGAAACTTAATTTCATCGCCGATTTTTATCAGAGATGGGACACGGATAAGGCCTGCTCAAAATTTGAAAAATACAATTCTATATTAATCAGAATATTATTACGTATGTTACGCAAAACTCTGTATGTGTTACGTCGGAATTTACCATCGCATTTGAAATAAGCAACAAAACTTGACTGAAATTAACATATATTATCTCAAAGTGGGGTTCATATATTGTAACGGTTAAAATAATGTAATAATAATAATAATAATAATAATAATAATAATAATAATAATAATAATAGGTATTATAATTATCATCAATATTATTATCATTAACTCTCTATATTTACATTATGTGAGTTGAGTTAAAAAGAAATAGCTGAAACTGAGGCATGGCACGTGGATTTAGAACAACCAACTCCGGTGGACGAAATAAAGGGTGCGGTTCGAAATTCCAATCATCTGATGAAGGCTGAAGCGTACAACGGCTGGTACGTTATGAATATAATAACACTGATGTTGTGATGACAACAGTACAAACAATGTAATTAATAATAATAGTTATTATTATTAGTAGTAGTGTTAGTATTAGTAGTAGTAGCATTGCATTATCTTCTTGTACAGAGTTTTTCAGCTGGGCGTAGAAACATGTAAGAGCTTTCACAAAATATTTTCAGAGCCAAGCAACACAGATTTCTGAAGCGATCGGTTACTAGGATTTATTCCAAGTTCAGTGGTATAGACCCCCCCCCAACGACTCAATGATAACTGATTATTGTCGTTTTTATTATTGCTATTATTTCAATCGTCATGATGCGACATTACTTTTGTAAATATCTTAAAATCAACAGTGAAAAAGAATGGTGAATCATTTTGTAGGTTGTAATTCATGCGCCGTGACTGCATAAATGATTTACTAAGCAAAGTTGTAAACGGGCAACATTTAGCCTTCTGATAAGCTTCACAGTCGAAGATCATCCGTTGTAAACGTTCTTTTAACGCACACTTTCATCAAACTTCTTCAATTTGTCAAAAACTCCTAGTATTTCTCGTTACAAGAAGTAAAAGAAATAATCCGAAGGAGGAAATTACTCTCCTCGTGAATTCCCATGAAAGAATTTGGAACAAAAGAGACGGGAAAGTATAATCCACTTAATAGAATTGTTTAAAATTAGTAATTAGTCCACAAAAGTTTAAGAAATTGAAAAATAGTTGCCATCACCCGACATCAGACGAATTTAAATCATGAAAGACGCAATTGATTCACATATTGTTTTGTTAATCATTTTAAGAAACATAGTTTTTCATCTATTAAACGAAGCTGCAGCGAAAGTCCATCTACCATAGAGAAGAGTATATCAAAACAATTTCCATGAAATTATTTATAGAAAAGACAGAGATAAGCTATATTACGGCGGTGGAAATGTGACTGAAGGCGAAATGCCACGTCAAGTCCGATGACATTGCAGATTCTCTTTTGCATTTTATCAAGGATCTCTAAATATATAGCAAGAATAAAAGACCAAATGTGGCAGCAATATTCAAAGTAAAGAAGAATGTTAGACTAAATCGGTACGCAAGAAAATTGTCTAGCACGACACAGTGAAACAACTTTCATAATATCAAACCTAGTGAACGTTTCAATATAATCATTTCACTTCATGTCAGCGGAAAATGTTAGTCAGTGAAAGCGCAATGAGTCACTCTTTTGGGGGTTAGCATCAGCCATACTCGCTCATACTATTAGAAGAGAACGGTTTCGTTTTTACTATCAAGACAACGATAAATGGCTGTGTCATCAACATAGATATCGAGTTGAAAATTGATACCATCAAAATGAAATTTAGGAACAACCTGGGTACAAAGATAGAGCCCTTGAGGACGCCTGCCTTAATACAAAAAGATCTAGAAGAGTGGCCATTAAGAACAACTTTCATTTCGCAATTTGAAATAAATGAATGAATCAATTCAAAAATTCATACAGAAATACCATAACCTATAAACTTGTGAATAACATCAATATATCCAATCCTGTCAAATACTGATCTATAATTATTGTAAATAATACTGATATTTCAAAGCTTTCTACTCCGAATTTTTCACCGATGAATCGGCGTCATTAGAAAATTGGATTTTATTTCAACAAAATCTGCATTAGCAAATTTGAACGTGATTAACGTTAAGTTTTATAAGGGCTTGACTTTTATTTAAATAAATCATTTTAGAAAGTTCCTTATATAACAAATCAGTATTTACTTTTTTTATCTCCATATTTATATTTATTTCTGTGTTGATTTAAGTTAAGGACTTCTTATATTTGACACTTCAAGTATACGTGATAAACTGAAATTGTTTTTCTCCTATATTAATCTATATTCACAGAGACTTTGCATCACATTTTCCCTTAAAATTAAATATTAGCGCCCAGAAATTATTGGAAGTATTAAAAAGGACTTTTCAAATGATTCCTGAAGAGAAACTCTAAATGTTCTTGGTCGAGAATCCATTAAAAGCGATCCACGTACTTGAAAAGCTTAACGAAGCCTAGAATCAAAGAATTTGAATCTGGTAATGATTCAACCATAGGAAATAATTAGAAAATAATTTTGCTTTCTATGCACTCCCAATAATATATACAGCCACTATTAATATTTAGAATATGTCTTCCTTAGTTCTTGTACTGGTTTTTGTGGGAAAACATCACAGCAGGAAATTTTCTAGGCTTCCAGCTCAGATTTACTGTTCGAACGCAGGACGCTTCAGGCCTTGAAAGAAACGAATAAAAACGTGATGAAACTGCAGGTCGATATCAATATAGAGGATTTTCAAACTGTTGTGTAAAAACAATCTGCCTACGTGCAAGTATGTTCAGTAGCAAGCTGTGTACTTTGAAAGAATGAAAACATAATTGTGCTCGGTAGGCCAGTTTTTCGTCAATATTAAATGCTTGCATCATTTCTGGACACACCTTGATCGTTAAACAATATAAAGGCCAATGTAGATTTATTTCTGTTTCTATTTTCTTTCCTCAGAAACGAAAAACGATCGTCGAAAATATTCGGAACAGAAGGCATAATGTACCATTATAATAATCCCATGATATCAAATTTTTATTCCATACCAGGCTGAACTCAGAGACCCTCCATTTTATAATTAATAGAAAATGTTTTAAGGAAACATTTGCAGACCTGCAAAATCCCAACCAGATAAATGTAAAAGAAAATAATCGATATTAAGTTTGTAGAATTGTTCAAAACAATTTGAAAAAAATTATAATTTGAAATAGTGCCCAGTGTTGAAAGCAGAGTTGGGATAAATTTGCATAAAATTTATGAATAAATAAATAAATAAAATGAAACAAACATTCGATATTCACAGCCAAAGCAAACATTCTGGCTTTCTCTGACATGAATAGTCTAGCAGGCAAAACTTTAGTAGTAAATGAGTAAATATTGCTGCTTTTTTTTCCAGTTTTATCCTAGCGTGTGTGTGTGTGTGCGTGTATATATATATATATATATATATATATATATATATATATATATATATATATATATATATATATATTTCCATCTGATCTTTCCACCTATATTTTATCACATGCGTCTGATGTTTTTATATTTTCTATTGTAACATTTAGTCTTACCTTGATTTCAGCTCTGTTCGGTGAGGGCGAAACAGGTTGACTGGTCATTTTTTTCTTCCTATTCTCATTTTAATCATGATTGTTAAAGCACCCCTTGCCATTTTTATTTCCATAATAAAATTTTTACCCTCAAGAATATATATATATATATATATATATATATATATATATATATATATATATATATATATATATATATATATATGTGTGTGTGTATGTATGTATATGTATATATATATATATATATAGATAGATAGATAGATAGATAGATAATATTAATGCTAAATATACACATATATATGAAAAATATATAAATATATATACATACATGCATACACATACATATATGTTTTGTATAAAAAAAAATTCCAAGTGGATAGAATCCAGGTAGAACTCAATGTCCAGGACAGAGTAAAGATATAATAAAAAGGCTTAAACACTAATATTCGTTTTTAAGCCTTTTTATTTCATATATATATATATATATATATATATATATATATATATATATATATATAAACAGATTTCTAGTACTGCCAAATCTAATCAAACATTTGAGGAATAAAAAATATGGGATCATATTAAACATAAGATACAATAATATCCACGTTTAAAATGTAAGGTACCTTTCGACCGACACATTTTCGAACACAATCGTCGGTAATCTAACAATAAATTTTTTTTATTAATACCGTAATAAAACAGGATGGTAGGGGGTGAGGAAATTGTTTTACCTCAAATTATGTAACCGTTTCCCCGAATAAGGCCAACTTAAACTTCATCTCCCGTTGTACGCAAAGGGCCGGGCTACGTATGTTGATGATAACAGACTCCAAGATGTCGATGTGGAGCCTGTTCCTATCCCTGTGCAATACCGAAAAGAAATGGGGAGAATACTCAGTCCTACAAACAACAGAATTTAATAGATGTTCACCGATAGCAGAGGCATGAGTCTGCGAACACCCGGATGTCACAAGCTCATGCCTGCGCACACACCCCGGGACATGTTGGGTGATTCTAACCTCAAGCCTCTGGATAGTTTTGCCCACATAGTCGAGCCCGTATCGACATTTAAATTGATAAATAACTAAATTATTATGGTAAGTAGTCAAAACATCCTTACGGCAAGGGGGGAAAAGCCCTCCTAGTAGTAAATATGTTCCTGACTGTAACGGCATTGTAACACCGTTTAATGGATGAAGAGATCTTATCGACGTACGTCTGACTCTCAGGACCAATCCAAGGGAGCCTGACATATATAGGACATTTGGAAGGCCCGTATTTCTTAATTTCATTGAACTTCCTGATCTTACATTCAATGACAGTTTTAATAACTAATTCGGGGTAACCGTTCTTAAGAAACAATTTCTTAATTGTTTTCAATTCAGCATCAAGTCTACACTCAGAACAAATCTTCAATGCCCTAAGGGTAAGACAACTTATAAGGTTAACCTTTCTGGCTCTGGGAGCAAAGGAATCCCAGGCCAAATAAAGTCCTGTAAAAGTGGGCTTCCGGTACACGCTCGTTAAGAAACCCGAGGGAGTTCTCTCCACAAGGACATCAAGAAAAGGTAAACAATTGTTCTCTTCAACCTCCATTGTAAATTTAAGTGCAGGATGGAGGTTATTTAATGATGAAAAGAACACTTCCGCTATTGCACTATTAGAAAATGATGCGAACGTATCATCAACATAGCGGAAGTAACAATACGGTTTGTTAACCCTCTCAATATATATATATATATATATATATATATATATATATATATATATATATATATATATATATATATATATATATATAATGAACTAAGATCGACAAATATTTTTTTTTATACTTTCTGTTTATACGTTATTTTTATAGATACAAACATTTAAGAAGATATTTTGTTTATAATAAAAAAATATTAACTTCATTTGGCGGTCCCGGTCTGAATGTCCGAAAAATTTCATAGAAAATATGTGCCCTTCAAAAAGGATCGAGCCTGTAACCTACACAGAACCACCATACGTGCTATACCATTTAGCTACAGAGGCTATATGACGGTAGGGTTAATTCCCTTGCTCATTTATATGGGGAAAAAGACGTAAAGTGCTCAATATCAGAGATAGAGTGATTGTAAATTTAAAAGTGAACCTAGAACCAACACTTAGAGGCAACAATCTGTTTCATGCCAGATGCAATCGTCAGGCCACGAGTGCTATCATTGTTCTCGGCTATTTATATATGCGTGTAAGTGGTGCATTAAATTATTTTGCTTTTTTTATTTATTTTTTTTTATACAAATGTTTTCTACGTTAATAAAAACAATGACTAATTAGAATTTAAAAAATAAATATATAAGATAAATAAAAATAAAAATAAAAATAAATAAAAATAAATAAAAACAAGCAAACTAATTTAACGCAAATAAGTAAATAAAAAAATAAACTTCCGGTAAAATAACCGACAAAATAGATTACCCATAATGCACCACTGACCCGCATATATAAAATAGCCGACAAAAATAACAGCACTCGTGGCCTGACGATTTCATCTAGCATATATATATATATATATATATATATGATGAACTGTCCTGTCAATTTCAACGATTGAGGATCCGATAACTCATAGTTTTTATGTTTGTGTCGTATGTAACAGTTCAGTCCAGATATTGACCGGCATGCACGTCTACATTTTGTGCAACAGCCTAGATCTCCGGATAGAGCAGTGGGAAGATTTCCTGACGCTTTTCGTCGTTTTCTTAACCCGTCAATACGACTGATTTTTCAATACAACTCTGGCTCAAGTATTTTAATTTAACTCTATCCAGGTCAATTCATTCGAAATTAGTATGCGGCACATTGCCAGCTGAGATTTTAATATTTAGTTGTCTTTGTACCAGAGCCATGGCCGTCCACCATCCCTTTGTTTACACTGTTAAACTGGCTATATATAAGGACTTTATATAATCTATCGTCAATCCTTGCAACATGACCAGCCCAGCGAAGCTGTGACAGCATGTCAAAGGTCTCTATTCGTCTTATGCTGCATATTGAAAGGAGATCGGCATTGGGCACCCTATCGTCAAAAGTGTAGCCACAGTTCGCACAGAGAAAACTTTTGTGGTTGTCATCTAGCTAAATGATATGTGACTTATATCGGGTCTATGATTCTGAGCTATACAACAGTGTGGTCAAAACGGCTGCTCTATTAACCCATATTTTGATGTTTACTTTTATACTTTCTCATTCCATATGCGAAGCTTCCGACATGCACATAGCACGGTAGCGATCCGATTTGTTATTTCGTCATAAAGAGATGCATTTCCATTCATCTTACTTCTTGCACAGACCTGTTCATTGTGGGTGCGTAGCAACCGATAAGCGTAGAGTTTATGTTGCGATCTCGATCAAGTGTCATCGTCATGATACGGTCTGATAGGCATTTTGGAATGGAGTTCAGTTTCTTTGCAAGGTGATATTGGATTGCAAAGCCAACACCTGACTGGGTGGCCATATACGTAACAGAAAAGAAAAAAATGTTGCGATTAGCCAGCTAGACTGGTTTTGCTGAGAGAAGTTTTCTCAATGTTGTATGAAATCAGCTCATGATAACCTAATGCTGTTTTTTTTTTCTAGCGCTTTTGGAGCGTACATTTCAAAAGCCAGGGTTCAATTTCTAACATTTCTTCTTGTTCCGACTGCAATACTGGATAACTTGATACCTGCCGATGGCGGCCAAGTTGAGAGTTTGAGCAAGTAATATGTAGGGCTTTTTTGTCCGCCTCCTCTCCGGAGTGGGGAAAACAGTGCTGGCATCTAAATAGACTTGCTTTGTAACCACTTGGAGGACATGAACAGCACAACTGATCACGGTTTTTTTTTTTTTTTTCTAGAAATGCCATATATAAGATATATGACTGCATGTTCTGTTAGTTCAAAAGGTTAATATAATTATACTCTTATTTTGTTGCTAGATAGAAGCAAATATATGTCTCCGGTGTAACCAATTTGATTAGCTGTTCTCTACCCTGTTCAAACAACATAGCCTGCCAGTGGCAGCATATTTCTTCAGATACTTATCTTTGGTTCAAATTGTGGAGCATATTGTTGCTTTCTCTTCATCCGCAATTTATTGTTTACTAAAATGACGAAATAAGTTCAAGTTTTCTATCATATTTCAGCGTTCAGAGTGGTGTCTTCTTTGTGTATAGAAGTGTCTGGCAAGCATATCGAGAAAGTACACATGGGGTAGTTATGAGCGATAAGCGCAGCCAATTTTTATGGCTGTTGAATGTTTACTGAATTTTTCCAAAAATTTCGATATCAATTTTAATAACTCTTTTTCTTATTCATTTCGTCGTTGAATAATTTTAATAATAGCATATATGACTATTACTTCATTCTTAATTATCAATCTCATGAGACTGAGCAATAATTTATTTCTTCAGCATGGTAGCCGCTATGTTTTATTCGATGTCTCTATGTCACACTACAGAGCGTAAAAAAAAGAGATTATATGTGCGAGAGAGAGAGAGAGAGAGAGAGAGAGAGAGATATGGGAAGCAACATTTGGGAGGAGCCAAAAAGTACAACCTTTGTATACTTTGTTATATAATGTTTCACATCAAAATTAATTGTTAATCGTGTCTAAGCCCATAAATGTTTTGTAAAAGCATTTTCTGCATTTTCTACTAATTTTCTGCATTTTCTGCATTTTCTACTAATGACAAACCTGAGTTTAGTAAGTACAAAATATATCTTGTTTCAATATTGTTGCAATAAAAGGTTAATATTTCAAAATGAACTATATAGGTTGTTATTATAATGATATCTACATGTGAGCACTGTAAAATTTTGCAAATGTATATCAAAATGTGAAATATGTTTATAAATAAATAGACACAGCGTTCAGACAAGTTACATTTCTCAAACGCCCAAGTTTTGATGTCAGGGCTGCAGAAAATTTGTCATTGTTAGAAGTAAATAACCGATTTGAAAAAGTCATCTCCCGTGTTCGAAACTTATTTTTTATGTTTAAATAAAACGATAATTATCTAAATCCACTTAACGCCTAGATTGAAAAACTCCAAAGACACGGGTACCTATATTTATTTGGTACTATGACACATGACCATAGTGCAATATTATTATGATGTTAAATTCGCGTGATTGTTGGCTCATATTAACCTGGTATTAGTTTGGTGCAAAAATAATGTCTTTTTTCTTTTGAATTTGAACGTCAAAAAACGACCTAATAATATAAATGGTCATGCTGAGATACACAATTCCCGCCTAGACACACTTCACAAAATCAAACCATATGACAAAACATAATAATTCTGGGAAACGTAGCTCTTTCGTGGCTGGTATTTGCATTTTTTAAAAACTTTGATATATTTAACGGGCCTCACGGAAACTCATACATTATTGCTACAACTGGGCTAAATTTTAAGAGAAGTGTTTATTGGATTTTCAAAAAAAAATAAAAAGAATATATATTGCGCTTTGTTGGTTAATGAACGAATATTTTATTTTAAGAGGGTTAATCACTCGAGACAGGAAAAATGAGTCATTGTTTGATGAATTTCACATAGCGCCGACAGGCTAACGATGATTGAGAACCTTATTAGTAAATAAATGGCGCCAAAAACGGCGGAAGTCCCGGCAGTCTCTAAGATTAACTTCCACATCGTTCCAGAATCTCACTCTTTGTCACCAACCAGCAGTATATTCCCCTCCTCCTCTACTTCCAAACGGGTCGATGAAATCGGCGTATAATATTTAATCAAGTGTTAGAAAGGAGGAGGATGTGAAGCACGATTGTGAATTGGTCGGGGGTGAGAGAAAGGACAGAAGACAAAGGTAAGCGCTTCAAAATCGCAGTTTTATGACTCAAATATTTACTTTCGTTTTTCATGTACTACCATGGACTCGATCCATCAAACACCGATAAACTAGCGATAAAATGTCATAATGAACATTTCAGTTAAACTGATTGCTCATATGTAAAAAATTATATCTATAAACAAACATAAAAACAGAATCATTGTAAAATTTTAATATCTTTAGGAATTGTCACTTTATCTGAAATAATTAAATTCTAAAACGAAATGTTGAAATGTCTATCACATATATATATTTAAAAGTCGTTTTACAATAGGGACACTTACATTGAATAATACACATACGTAAAAATAATTTTAATGTATCCCATGAATGCGAGAAAAAATTAATCTCTACTTCATATTGCAAGCTACTCCTTGTCTGAAGTTATTAAGCAAATCATATAAACTTGAATAATTCAAATTTGGTTTAAAAATAAATTGTCAAATGTTAAACTATCGATGTAGACGACAAAAGAAAGCTTGAGTTAAAATTTTCGGTAGTATCAGAGTTTTATTGAAGTTATTGAAGATGTTTGATATATTCTAAAAACAGCCGTATTAAGTTATTCGGCAAAACCAAATTTTAAATTACGAAAAATTCAATAAAATCGTCAAATATTGACCAAAATCTATAATGGAACAAATACCAAACATATGATAAGTCTTTGAATCATTTACATTTTAATATAGTGACACTTCTTATCAATAAACAGCCAGAACTCTATTATACATTGATTTTTTTTTTTTTTGCTTCAGCATGTTCAATTTCCGACATGTTAGTTTTAATTGCTCGTCATAGGTCTGCTTTGCTGTTTTATTGTCTGCCACCTTCATATAATTTCGTTTTCACAAATGAACATAGATCTTTGATCGAATTCAGATAAGGACTTCTCTCCTGTGAAAATGTTATGTTCAAATAACTCACGGGGAACCGTAAAGAAGAAGCATTGTCGTGAATGAATACAGACTTCTCTTTGAAACTCCGAGAGTGGAACTTGTAGCTTGTAAATAAAGTGTTCATAAAATTGCAGTAGTTAGCACTAGGCAGTTTAAATGCTTCATCGACTTTGAATGACCAAATAATGGTTTGGTCGACAATTCCAGCTCATTTCATAACACTACTGACTTCTTGTTGCCAAAGGTATGTGTCTGAATTCGATAAAACCCACCCTTTGGTCAATCTATCAGGTTCATCAAATATCACTTAAGATTCGTCAGTGAAAATTACTTTAGAAAATTCAATTTTCATGTAATATTTGGTCTCATTTTCACGCTTGAAAGTATTTGCTTTATTGAGATGACGTGGCCTAGGAGAGTTTTTTTTAAGATCCCAATTCACAAAGTATTGCACACCTTTTGTTCTTCTTGACATTATCAATTCCAGCCTTTTCAAAGAACTGAGCGTCACTTCAAAGTGGTCGTTTCGCTATAACTCGCTTCAGTTTAAGATCACCTCGAGAAAGTAAGTCCTCAACATATTTTCAATAGCCTTTTTTATCGTTCAATGATCTCTGCAAAACTCATTTGATACCTCCAATATGTTTTTCAGCAGTTGTTCAATCCTTTCCTTTACCCATGTTTTAACATATATTATGGACAATAGTTTTTATTAGATTTCAAAGGTCTGAAGCAAATATTAATTTATTTGCATAATAACTTCATTCAGACCATTTTCGTAAATTCCAAACATCTCAAAAACTCAGAAAATGTAATTACATATTTTATAAGAGTGGAAATAAATGAGTTCTAAACATTTGTGAATTAATTCTTGGTGAAATTTCCCGTCCCCATAAACTTCCAGAAAATGGAGTTCAAAGCGTACAAAAACTAACAACGTTTAAGGAAGATATTAAAAGGAGGAAAAAATTATTAAGAGGAAAGGAAAATGTGGAGCGCCATAATCGCCAATCTCATGAAGTGTCACGGCATGTAGCAGAATAAGATTGATAGAATCATTCACATAATAATTATGTGTGCCTATTTAGTTAACTAACACCGGTTTATGGATGTTTTTGTTTTTTTTGTTTTTTTTTGTCTGGCTCACATTATGGCTTTTTTAAGTGAAACCAACAGAAATTATCATCTGGCATATATTTGGAGGAGAGTTGTAAAGATGCTGGCGGAAGTAGAATTGTGGGTTAATATTGTAATCTTCATTAATGAAGTCGTTGCTAACATTTTGACGTGATGAGACTTAAAAGGAACCCTCTCAGCATTTGCTTTTATTATATTTGTCAGCAGATTTCCTTTCATTAATAAATGTAATTATTAAGCTACTTAATATGACGGAAGTCACTATGACGAAATGAGAAAAAGCTTTCTGTCCGATTTTCCCAGACAAGATTTTATTTTTCTGCTAATGATTTTATCAAACAAATATCTTTATGGAGGCAGGTATGAAAGAAAAGCGACAATAAGTCAGAGATTTACAGAGAATTCAAATCGGTACCTCACAACATATTGCTTGAATGTCGAAAACCTGAACATTAACCATCTTAAAATAGTTCATCGAAATAATGCATTTCTGTAGATAACAATATTTTTCTCATTGAGTGACGTTTAAAGATCAAAATATTTCCGAATAGCTAAAAGCAAATTTGCATTGGAATCTAGCGATAGATTGGATATTTGCTGTAACGGTTGCAAGAAACATTCACTTAACGGAAATGTTGCTGATCCTATGGTACTGTTTATGAAACAAATTCAAATGTAAATTGCATCGGAAAGGTCATTCTACCTGAAATTTGAAAGAATCAAAGCAGCAGTGGATAAGGATAACAGGAAAAATGCAAACGTGAATAAAGGAAGAAAACAAATTCATTTCTATATTAAAAAGATTATTCATACCATTATGTGTTAAGGCACTGACACAATTGTCAGCTGACTTTTTGAGCTGAGATTTTCCTTGTAAAATGCTGGAAAAAAAGAGCAATTGTAAAGAGATGGATTTTGTATTGTCAGTGAATCATTTTAAGAATACAGACAGACACATAAATATAACGAAACCGAGAGAGGTAGCTAGCTAGATTGATAGATATGAATAGAGTGAAACAAACTAGACAGATAGAGAGTTACACACACACTAACAGACATAAAAAACTGAGATAGATAGGAAGAGATTGAGACAATAATAATAATAATAATAATAATGATAATAATAATAATAATAATAATAATAATAATAATATTGAATGGAAGAATCGGTTTAAAATATTAGACGCCAAGATCAGAAAAGTTCTTATACAAATGAGGATGTGCCACCCGAATTCAGATATTAATATTAAAACTCAAGATCAACTCCATCTACAAATAAACTGCACTCTTCAAGAAACAGATTAATATACCTGCAATCCTACCCACTAAAAAAAACGAAGCAACTACCATCTAAGCCAAACGAATGAAGCAAAATCAAAACAAATTCAGCAAATGAAATTACAAAAAAACTCGAATGACAAGGCGCTGCATGTTAAATACAATTCAATAATTTCAATTTTAATACCAGTGTCGGAGGTAACATCAACATACAATTTGCCCAGAATATCGCCGTAATAGGAACTTTCCATATACTAAGAAAAGTGCTATCAAGTATGTGCCACATCTTCTATTGGGTCCAAGGACCATAGTTTGGACCTCGGCACTACGAGATACAAAGCAGAAAACATTGTATACACAAATAATAATAATAATAATAATAATGATAATAATAATAATAATTATTATTATAATTATTATTATTATTATTATTATTATTATTATTACTATTATTATTATTTATTTATTTATTTATTTTCCTTTTAGTTTTATTTTATTTAACTTTATTTTTCATTAATGTTTAAAAATGATTATTTTCGTGATAACACCCAATGAATATGCACCTGTCATTGCATTTAGTAGTGGCCAATTCGACATATACTAACTTAAAATTTGTTATAGTCAATACCATATTCATATCCATATCTTATCACTCTAATACAGGTAAGAAATGAACACTTGAACCCTGGTTATCTGTATATAACACCCTATTCCATGGGTATGACGAGCTCTTCAGTCTTGGTCGACAATCTTCCTAGAGGTGGTATCTTGAACAAAATTACTCAATTGCGGTCATAGATAAAACGCATAAAAAGAAAAAAATCAAATAAATACACATATCAGATCAGCTGTCAAGCGGATCAACAATGACTACTTCACACAGAGAGGAATCAGTATGAAGCCGAAAAATCTGTCACTTGAACAAACTATTCGAACAATGGTGATAGCATGTCAAATCCAGACTAATTCAATTCTTTGACCCAATGACTCAATGCTAAATCAATTAATAAAAAGGAAGCGAACCACATGGACTAGCAATTTGTATCAACATGCCATGACATCCTTTTATACCGCACTCCAATATCCACAAAAGAACATCACGAATCAGATATACCAAATATGGTGAACTATGTATGTTAAGACATTAAGATATTTTACAGGGAAAGTGAAAAAAAAAGTTATAAATGTCAAAAAGCCAATAACTATTGACAATATGCAAAAATTTGAGGAGAATACTTGAAGCAGCCCAAAGGAATATAACCCCAATGCAGAATGGATCCAACGAGAAGAAAGAATGATAGATAATCCTCTATGTTACTCGAAGAATATAACATTTCCTCAACTAGAACTGTATTACAAAACTACAACAATTGACCTTCAAAGATTCCCGAAAACTATTGAAGACTGGATGATGATATGAGTCAAAAACATAAATGTAGTAAGTTACTTTATTCAGTAATAAAGTAACCAACAATTTCAAAATGAAATTTCAAATGGGTGGAGAAATACAATTAAAGCACAATAGACCGACTGAAGCTGCAAAATACTTAAAAAAAGAAACCAAAGGCAAATGCAACCAATCAGATACAGCAACGATGACAAAATAAACCGCTTCACGTCAATACTCTGCCCGTACCAAACAAGCTGACGTAGACAAATCTCTTACCCATCACAGGTTACGTAGTGCAGGGTTAAAGCTGAAATCGAAGGTTTTCCTCTTGCTGCACAGGACGAAACCTTGCTAAATAGAAATTATGAAGCACACACACTGAAGAAATTGTGTTAGCCCAAAGTTCAGATTCTGCGAATCCAGAAACAATTGACCATCTTGTATCAGGTTTCACGGTATTGGCACTCACTGAATATCAAACTCAGCATGACAGAACGAGTCAATATCTGCACTGAAAAACATCCACGGAAAGAAAACTGCAAGAAACTGGTATGAACAGCACCCAGACTCGGTTATGAAGATAGGACGTGTAACATTGTTGTGGGACTTTTTCAACAAACACAGGCAGACATATCAAAGCTAATCTCCCAGACATCGTGATCAGAGACCACAAAAACATAATGTTCCTTCTTATTGATATTTTATACACTGCAGACTTTGAATATCTTTAAAAAAATCTATCAAAATACAAGGATCGATATCTGAAAATGCGACACATGAGTACATCAACAATTCCAGTTGTAGTTGGATCCCTTAGATTGTTTGAAAGCATTCCAGTAGACTCAATGAAGTGATTCCTGGTAATTCACGCCTTAAAGAAATATAAAGAAATTGTACTTACGAGTCGACACCTTACGAAGGGCTTTATCTGTGTAAAATATGTTTGATCTTAGATTTTTCCCCTCACAGACTGCCCAGTGAAAGATGTCATGATGCGATTTCTGACCGTAGGTCTGTGATTGGGACCCGGAAAGAAATTAGTTAACACCATAAATCAAAGGAAAGAAAGTAATAATAATAATAATAATAATAATAATAATAATAATAATAATAATAATAATAGGCTCTCTTATATACCAATCACATGGTAGCAAAAAGTAGATTATGTGTCCATACACAAGTTGGAATATGTCAATATCAAAGTTGGACATCTTAAAAAATAAAACTTAAACATCCATTCATCTTTTTTGGCAATTCCTTGTTTATTTTTTTTTTTGTTTTATTTTTTTCGTTTCGTTGAATAGAGGTGTTTGCTATTTTATCCACAAGAATGGAAGTATCATTTGAGGAGAGCAAAACAAACAATGTAATTTGCTGGGACTGGCATAGCGGAGGCACATCTTCTAAAACACTAAGTTAATGGTAGAATTCAATTTAAATAAAAACAGAACAGAAAAAATCGGCAAGAAATAAGAAAAGGAGAAGAAAAAGAAAAAACAGCAAAAGCAGAAATTAAAATAATGAAAACTGGTCGTCAGACAATGTGATACTTTCCGCTGAAAGATGAAAAATGATCTTCCGCTGGACTCATCTGACACCTTAGCCGTGAAATTTGGCCAGAGGCAGGCGCGCACGTTCGAATCCCTTCTCCCCCCAAACTTCTCCATAGTAAAAATGTCTGTGCTATCAGTGGAGAGCGAAAAAATTAAGTTGGGGGAATAGTTGAGAGACAGATCTAAGCATCTCTTAGTCACATTTTATCTACGATTTAACGTGACGTGGAGTTCGACAGAGGAAATAATGCAGTTTTTTGGGTTTTTTTTTTTTACTGAAAATATAATCAACGTCATCACTAATAGTATAGCAAACGCATTAAAAAAGATGTTCATTCAGAAAAAAGACAGCATGAATCCCCGGAAAATTCAAAACGAAGAAATGTGAATCCAGTGTCGACTCAGATCCGAAACCCTGAAACTATAGCTGCTGTAAATCTTCAGGGTCTTCCTAGATTCCCCCAACCACAGGAGAGAGAAACGTAAAGCTTTTTCCGAAAGTACAAAACATCCCGAGCTTGCCAATTGACCAGATCGTATAACATTTTCATGTTAAGTCTGAAGCGATAAAAAAGCTTTTCAGATGCCGTCTCCACTGGCACACGAAACCAATAAAATCTTGAAAAGTTTAAAGTAGCTTTGTTCGAAGAAGGTACATTCAACCTAATCTTATTATTTCATAAACTTGTCAGCGACAAATTGGTGCGAGTTCGTAAAAAGTCACATCAATGCTGGGGCATCTGTAAATCAAGCTAGCGGTGGGTTCTGACCCATTTCTTGCATGATTTTTTTTTCTCACCTGAGCAACTTTTTCTTCTATGTATATTCTGTTTCTGTGAAAAGGTTAATATCGAAGCTTTCATGTTTTCCAGGTGTATTTCTTAATGTTGTCTGTCCATTATATCCGTTCTTCAAATCACTTCTAACTCCGAATGTTGTGGCTGAACGCATTCCTACGCAGAATTATGTACCTTGGTTCTGTTACCTAGGCGAGGTACTTTGGGTATAGCATTATATGAGACGGTAAATAACACTGTCCGTTGGATTGCACATTGTTTCATAGAAACAGTCTCTTCAAACAGACAGATTAACAGAAAAGAGACTACTCACTGCCTGGAAGATTGCTGACTGTCAGCTGTAGAATAATTGGTCGATGGTGATGATGAAATTCTTGACTCTAAATAATCTACTGTCTTCAAGGTGTCATTCCTTGAATATATGTATCACATGTCATCACTTTCTTCCCTTACTAATTTGCTTTCATCGAATCTCTTTGAAGAAAATACCTATGTGAAGATGGGTGGGAAGTAGGGAAAAAACTTTGTGTAGAATATTAAGGTAACCATTTAAATAGAATAGTCGTTGCGCTGAAGAAACGATTTAAGATTGCCTAGTATTGTTTTTCATTTGTTAATGTCATTTAAATTAGGTGCTGCATGTTCATTGGTCTCTTTTATACGTCTTCTCATTCTTCTCCCTATTAGACGACACTAGGTAACATTCTGATGTTACATATGAATGTTTCATTTTATATATTATTATTATTATTATTATTATTATTATTATTATTATTATTATTATTATTATTATTTCCTTTGATTTCTGGCGTTTACACATTTCTGTCCGGGTCCAGTCGAAGGACCTAAGTTTAGAAATGGCATCATGACACTTTCCACTGACAAAAAAAAAAAAAAAAAAAAAAAAAAAACACATAGATAAAGCCCTTCGTAAAGTGTGGTCTGTACAATTTTTTGTATCTCTTTGAGGCATGGACTTCCAGGAATCCCTTCAATTAGTCTAATGGAATCTTTTCCAACCAATCATATGGCTCCAACTACAATAGGGATTGGTGATGTTCCCATATGCCACATTTTTGAGATTTTCTTCTTCTTCTTCTTCTTCTTCTTCTTCTTCTTATTATTATTATTATTATTATTATTATTATTATTATTATTATTATTAAATTTGTTCTATATCCTTGTGTGGCAACTGGTCTAGGAGAAGGAAAACACTAAATTCAAAACCGGCCTGGAGGCAAAATATGATGAGCAGATACTGGCTCTGGAGCTTTGCAAGTTAACCTATCTATGGGAAGGTCACTCTGAAATATAACTTGCATCCTTGCACGTCGCTTATCTTGTGGCATCCCTTGCATCAGAAAGCAGATGGCGTACACTGGACGAGAGAGTTGGGACTGGAAATGAAATGCACAAATATTTCTGACTTAAATAAATTTCAGGTGCATGTCATTCGACGACATTAAATGCATTTTTTACTCTCACGAAAGGGACCCAACGGTAATGTGTCGATCGAATACTCAGGCTTTGGCTCACAACGTCAGAATGCATGTAATTATTATTGTTGTTGTTGTTGTTGTTGTTGTTGTTGTTGCTGTTGTTGTTGTTGTGTGTGTGTGGTATCATCTTGTCAAGAGGTAACTTTAATTGCCTACTTATCAAGTCCCTTAAGTGGACTATGAGTAAAAATTCAACTCTAGGAGGGTTGTCTATGCACATTTGGAATGTTTCGATTAGATGGAGAGTGTTTTGTAGATGGCATGTGTAGTTCCGCACAAAGTAATCTTTTGTAGCTCTGGGATGCTGATGTGTCCAGGAATTTTATTCACATGATTTTCGGTACCGTTCTTTACCCTACACAATGCCACTATCACAACAGGGATAATTCTACTTCTAATTTACTAAATTTCTGTTAATTAAAATTGCAAGTAATTATAATTTGACAGTTGTTATTATTATTATTGTTGTTGTTATTATTATTATTATTATTAACACATAGAGAAGAAAAGAGAATGTTCAACAATATTTCCACTGTATATCTGTCTTCTTCATCAGGTATTTAAAAATTCTATACAAGTAAAAAATACATTTAAAAATCTATAAAATATTACTAGACTTTGTACAAACTTCGTTTGTCTTGAGAAAACATCTGTACCGATAATCAATGCGTCAAAATGAATGAAACGCTGTTAGCGTGAAGGAATGAAGCTGATAAGTCCGTAATATGACAGTGATCGTGTCCATATTTGAATTTCCTGTTCGTTGATTAGCTCCTAAGAGGAATTAATCAAACATCTTAGGACAAGTTTCATGGAACACTTCTGTAATTCTCTTCATTCCTCTGGGGTGGGAAGTTAGTTGTTTGCATAGGTAGGCATCCTCATGCGTTTTTAGGGTGAAAGAGTCGGTAGAATCTGATTATTTTTCAGAATGTGCACCTTAAGACGTTTGTCGAAATTACAGTCCCTTGTAATAACATTTTCTGCAAGCTCCGTTGATGTCACAATGTTGTGTCAGACATCATACCTATGGCCATTTAATCTTTTAATTAATTTTTACGTTGTGTAACCTACACGAATCATTAAGAAGAAGCCAGGTATTTCGCAAATGGACGACATCATAGAATCGAAATGGTAATATTAGCAGTTTCCTTATAAGGAAACATTCGGCATTCATTCACCGAACAGCCAGTATTACTGTTGGTTAAAATTTGATAAAATATTCAACTTAAAACAATTTTTCAAGAAAATAAATTTCTGTACTTAAGCAGGTCGTATTGCTCTTTCCAGTATTAAGGAGGTTTTCCTTCCTAACCTTTTGTTTGCTGTAGTGTGGAACGTCAACATATTGATTATGTCATTATTTTCTTGTCGTATGCCATACAATATCTATAACTGATAGCAATTTTATATCTTAATTAAGGCCTGGGAATAAGAATAACGTAATCACATGTTTTCGGTTAACGTCGAAAATTCAGTAATTTTAGTAAATAGGAAATGCATTATAAAGGTATGAAAGGTTTGAATGTATTCGTGTATAGTAATGATAATTCATCAAGTCATAAAAACAGAAATCTGTTCGATATTTATTCTACGAAATACAGGAATTCCTCAATTAGCGCGGCCAATGTGTACATTAAAATTAACACGCTAATCAAAAACGTATTAATCGGTTATAATAACTTATAGGAAATTATGTAATTTATACCTCAAATTTTAATGTCATTAACAATTAGTTTCTAATTTGCTTACTTTTTAATTAAAATATAGGTAAATTCAAGAAGATAGCATAAAAATGCTATGAATTAATGATTATTAATCAGATTTGTTTAGAAAAAAGAACATTTTAGAGAGGTTTGCCTCTTCTTCATATAACTGACTGTACTGAGAAATTGCCCCTTCAAATTTTTCAAACATATAATCATTCGTTTTTTAACTTGAAAATTTGATGTATACTCTTTCCATAGTAAATGCATATGTCTTTTATATTTCAATAATTTTATTTAAAAAAAGTAAATTCCTGTATTTAATTAAAACGTTCATTTTTTAAGAAAAGATCAGAAATTTCCTTAAAAGGACCTTCAAAATAAACATGAAAAATTCAAAACAATCAAAAAAATTTAATAGATACAAATATTCACATATGTAATTTTATTATCAGCTTATATTATAAAATTGATCTATTTATAACCCTTCATTTTTAACATTACTGTAATTACTTAGGTAACGTAATTTTTGACAAACAAAATAGTTACCCATGTTCTATTTTAAGATTTTAGAAAAAAAAAAATTAATTAACTGGTAAATATAAAAAAAAAACTCACTTTTCAATGACTATGGTTAAAACTGAAGAATGTTTTACAGTACTAATCGAGTAGGGGTATATAAATATTTTAGCGCACTAATCGAAAACGCATTTCACTTTTATTAGTACACTACATATTTATTGTAATATCTCCATGACTTCTGTGAATTGGTGTGACAATATTGGAACTTTTTAACTAAGTATCAAGCATATTTACTTCTTAGATATAACCGCCAGTATCACGGACTCTTTTATTAAAAATATTCTAAATCCCATCATTTGAGAGAAAATGATCTCAATTATTCTACAGTGGAACTTCCAATTTGAATGTTTCGAAAGTCAAAAATTTCAAATTTTAAGATAAAGAAAAGAGTCCGGAAAACATAAATAAAAAATTAAAACAAAATATATTGGTAAATTATGTTGGGAAATATTTCTAAAGACTGGCTTTTATAGAAAACATGTTTGTGTTTCCATAGTTTCTACAGGGCCATGTTTGAAATAAATAAATACCAACATTGCTGTTAATAACGTTACCTGTTTATTCTTATTTGTCACTTATGACAAGAAAATGTGTGAGACAGCTATTCGGATAAGTTGCCATCTTCTGTCCTCGTGGTATTACACTGAATTTCAGTGGGTAAGTCTAGATACTTGACAACACTTGTCTCTCTACATAACAATTTTGATGGTGACATGGAAATGCTCTTATGAAGATATGACTTGAGATAGAAAGAACACTCAGAAGAATTGAATTCTTCGGGAATAATACATCAATGTGAAACTGAGATTAACCAAGTGAAGCGAAAAACAGTTCGCTTTTTTAATTCATATCTAAAAAAGGAAAAGCAAATCATGACTAATTTTTCTACGCTCCTGTTCTTACCACTGAAAAACTCTTTTTAAGTAGCCATTGGTTACTTTTGAAGATCCATCAATAGTAACTTGCTGGTATTTACTAAACATAAACTAAATCAGTAGAGGTATGTCAGGGTAGGTTACTAGTCCACTAAAAGATTACCCATATATAGTTACCGTTGCTTAACTGTCTTAAGACTTGTTTCGAATATGTAGTTTTTCCTTTTGGTAGACTTGGTGCTCACTAACAATAAAAACGCCATGTTTACACTTCTATTCACAATTATTTTTATTATTTCATATTTTTTTAACATTAATATTATTTGTAGAATGAATATTATATACTATTTTATGCACCTCTTTTTATGGGGTTAATTTAGTTTCTTCGTGGACAGAGTTTCTTTCATTTCTTCTATTTAGCCGGAATCGTTTCTCGAACATATATATTTCTGGTAGAACCAATGACATTGATATTAATGTTCCAATTAAAGTAAATGTTGAAAGATTAAAGTTATTTCTTGGCGTTTCGTTTTTCCAGAGGAAAAAATCTTTGGTGACCTGTTATCCCGAAATAATTGATTAAAATATTCCCAAAGGATAAGAATAAATAGCTTTTTTCGGTATTTATAATTCTCTGGAGGGGAGTTATTGTTAGCAGAACACCTCAGCCTACACTGATTCTGTCGTTGAAGAATCAGAGTTGACGATAATGGATCTCTTATCAAAATGACTTTTACGCAAGCTATTATATTAATGCCTCGTAGGAATTGACGAAAAGGTCGGTTAATACGGTTTGTAAATAAATGGAATATGAATTATTAAATTATTCCATAATTAGGAATAGCTTTTTCTGCTATCATTTCAATTGTAGATTATTTACGGCTTTAATGTCCACTTTTACTTCATAATTATATAATTTACACTTTACTCCCTGAAAATATATAGATATTTTTAAAAGGAAATATATGTTTACGTAAATAATAAACATGTAGAAAGAATAAACGTATTAATAACATTTACAATAGAAAATGAAGCTTTATTGACTATAATAAAAGCCTTAAATATTTCTAAACTGGTAAAAAAGGCTTTTTTTCAGTCTTGCATATATTATTTAGTTCATCCGAAGAGAATTACAACGTTAAATTAATTGATGCTTCATATTAACCTTCTTTCCTGGTAGGTTTAATTATGATGTTTACTGTAAATTGTATCTTATTATATATATAATTGAGTTGTGTATCTTTCGAAGCTCTCACTGGGGAATTTTCTATCGTTCTTGTAATTAATAAATATCTATCACATGTGTTATATTGTGACAGAAAAACACTATGACTTTTTTTTTTTTGATTTTCGACAAGTGATCATTTTTTTTACCAAATATCCATACCGATATTAACAAAGATCACGTATAGCAAATAAAGGGTTAGTCTCTAGCGAGAGTTAAATTGATAGGATTTTTCCTCTAGAAACTTATCTTGGCGAAGGAGCTGACTTGGGTCATGATTACCTGCTAACTGCAGAGGCTCAAATATAATAATAGCAATTTCGTTATATATTTTTTCGAATACAAGTTTGGCTGACATCTCTAACGTTTATTGATATACACTGTTAGTATTAACTATTGAATTTGTGAATAGATGTACTAATATAATGTAAACATTAACCTTTTTTATTTTATATAATCTGTTTATATTTTTAACTACGTTTAGCAAAAGCTCGCAAATTCATTCTATTGCAGTTAAACAGCAAAGACAAGAAATAAAGAATAAGCCATTACCGAGGCTCAAACTCAAGCTCAAACGAGTCGACTACATATATATATATATATATATATATATATATATATATATATATATATATATATATATATATATGTAGTCGACTCTCCCATCGAATTCGAGGTATGAGGGTCAAGCAGATCAGTTCCCAGGAAATAAATATATATATATATATATATATATATATATATATATATATATATATATATACTAGCAGCTTGTCCCAGTGTTGCCCGTGCTTGATTCAAAAATCGTACGACTCATTCAGCAATCGCTATCACTTGACTTACAATATTTTCGCCATTTCTTGCCTTTAAAGGAGTGCCCTTTGCCATGCTGATATTGCTACATGCCTTACTTCTTGCCTATCTCACACTGCGAATTTTTTCTAAGCTCTATACTATTAGGTTGGTGCAAATGTAATGACGTAATAATGTCGTTTTTGAACGTAAAATAATACATCAAAAAACGACATTATTACGTCATTATTTTTGCACCAACCTAATAAACATTAAATCTGTTACGAAAAAAGAACTAAACAAAATGAACACAAAACAATCAGCTTCAAAAGTGGACCCGTAACTGGAAAAACCGAATGAAAAAAGAATTTTAGGAACAAATACTTTTTCACGTCTAACCCAGTTCTGCTGAATCAGAATCAACGTTGAGATTAAGCAAGCGAATGAGCCAATTGGAGTAAAGTAAAATGCACATTTAAATGTTTCCCACTTGTGACGAATGCAGCTATCGATTTTTTTTTTTGCATGCTAGCATGCTAGTTAACATTCGTGGCAGTCAGCTGTTGACTCTCACGCTGGCCAATAGAATCTTCCTGCCTATTCGTGGTAGCGAGCTATAGGCTCTCACTCTGGCCAGTACAAAATGGCCGCAAACTACATGAAAATTGCCGTAAAAGCATGAAAAAATCGATTATTTCCACTATTGATGGGAATTGGGAAATGCAAAGTCGGTCTTGGCCTTCCCGCAAACTTGGAGCATGTGCATGTAAATTTTGGTGCAAATCCATCGAAAATTGCAGCCGTGCATTCGTTACACACGCACGCACACGCACACATCTTGACATTTATTGATATATATATATTTATATATATTCCTCTAAAAACAGAGTGAAGGAAAGAAGGCGTTTCATAACTACAAATGTTTGAGCGAAACCGAGCTAAGCATCGTGATTTACTGATGTAAATATTAAAAGAAAATGTTTCTCCTCTCGTTTATAGACTTTTACCGGCGACAGTGGCTTTGGTGCTCGCAGTAAAGAAGGCCTCAAATACTCGAGAAAAATAGCTCAAGTTATGTCTATCCAAAAGTTTGCAAAAGAGCTGCGGGGCTTGGGAGCCACATCCGTGTCTAAAGGATTTGGCTTCACTTTATTTTACTGAGACCTCCTTTTTCATCTGCTATTTCTCTCTCTCTCCATATATATATATATATATATATATATATATATATATATGTAATGAAAAACAAACCACTTTAAGGTACCATTACGATAATTTATTTCACCTAAATCCTTTTTTAAGGATTCAGGATCATCAGGTAAAACTTCCAACAACGAATTGAGAGAAAAAATGGGATCAGAAATTGGTGGGTAGTGTAATTTTTGTAATTTAATAGAGGGTGTTGAGAGTGGTAGTTAAACAGACAATATAAAGTATAGGGAGGGGTTAATTTTATATCTCTCTTAAGTATGTTTTATATTGGAGTAGGAGGAGTGACAGAACCTTGACCTCTTTAGATGCTTAATAAAACGGAAATGAATTGTAGAAAATGTATACAAGTGAGTCTTATGGTAAAGAGAGAGATAGGGGGAGGGGGAAAGAGAGATGGAGTTGTTATAATTTTGTTTTAACAAAATTATGTAAAAGATAATTTACAATGTTTGATAGAAAATTCGATGTCTGAAAAAGAAACTTTGTTATTAACTTAAATCTTTAATTTTTTAAGTAAAAAGTTTAGGGACTAAATATAACTATTATTGTAATAAACATATTTATCTAGGACATAAAGAAATATTTAAAATTTTAATAGTTTATTCACCCGACTAATTGTATTTCCACAATATAAAAAAAAAAAAAATAAATAACAATAATATCTATTTTAATATTTAAAATTAATTTATGAATGTAATTTATTTATTATATTGGTAAAATAAATTAAAGATTAGGTTTCATTATTTAATAGAATTTGAGGGTAATATTAATTTTCATTTATTCATATATGTCTCACAAATGTATTCATGTGAATCCCTACATACATACGATCATTAACAAGTCCAAAAAAAAAAAAAAACACTTCAGATAATTTGCACAAAAATTCATTTATCCTCGTACATAAACTATATATACATTTTACAATTTTTTTCTATATTTTAATATTTGAAATATATATAGATTTCACAGTTAAAATGTAATTTTATCAATGTGATTTCGGAAGTGTTTCATTTTAAAGGAATTTAGCTAATATTATTACTATTATTAATAGTCAAAGAATGGTATATTTAAATTTAAATTATCAATTTAGAAATGAAACTACCTTCAGAAAAAAACAAAATTTAAACTATAGAATATTACAAAAGAAGGACATTACAAATTAAGAAAATAAATTTAAAATGTCATTAGAAAGACCCAATATTTCATTTAAAATCAATTCATGCACGTACGCACATATATACATACACACACACATATATATATATATATATATATATATATACATACACACACACACACATATATACATATACATATACACATATACATACATATACAATTCATATATCCATATACAAATCTATATATCAAAAAATTAATCTAACCATTTAATCATCCGTATATATATACATATATAGAGAGACATACTCATATACACATACACACCCTTAAATAGATATACATTCATATATAAGCACAAAACCCTACATACAAAAAAAAGATATAAAAAGAATACATATATACACATATATATATATATATATATATATATATATATATATATATATATATATATATATATATATATACATACATATACATATACATACGTACATTTACCAAATATAAATTCTAAGGTAATTACGTCTATATACATATATAGATTACAAGTAGTTAAATCCATAAAAACACACATGTTTAAGTACATGTACACACACATATACTCGTACATACAGATATAATATACATATACATACAAAACAAACATAAAAACATTTATACATATACATCCACACCCATGCAGCATACACGTTAAAAAAAATATATAATCAGTATTCAAACATGCTTCATATTAGTATATTTATACTCACACATGTGTATATCTATTTATACATATATATCCATACTACCATACATATGTGTCTACAATATAAATACATAGTTACCCTTATCTATAATGTTCATATATATATATATATAAATAAGTTCACATATAAAAAAAAAATTAAGTTCCACAACACATTTATCAAAGAGCACAGTGTCAGTATTTTCATATATTCATTTAAAACAATTTACATTTTCTATTTATATATCTACACATACTTTGTTAAAATGAAGTGATTTTTATGCCTACATTTACAAATCAACTCATTATGTCTGTTCAATAGTATGTCAGGATCCTTATGTTTTATAATTAGTATTTTTTCCATAATGCACAAATTGCATCGGTCTCTGAAATTAATCGGAGTTTTGGCTCTTAAGACGATTTTCCATTCTATTTGTGGGGTTAATTTGTTTTCCAATAACTCCCAATAGTGCTTTGAAAGTGCAGTTTGGTGTTTTTGATTCATTATAAAAGGAATGGCGATGGTTGTAAAATCGTTGTTTCCAACTTCCCGCCGAAATTCCTAAGAATAAGGATCCGGACATACTATTGAACAGACATAATGAGTTGATTTGTAAATGTAGGCATAAAATGTAGGCATAAAAATCACCTCATTTTAACGAAGTATGTGTAGATATATAAATAGAAAATATAAATTGTTTTAAATGAATATATGAAAATACTGACACTGTGCTCTTTGATAAATGTGTTGTGGAACTTAATTTTTTTTTTTATATGTGAACTTATTTAGATATATATATATGAACATTATAGATAAGGGTAACTATGTATTTATATAGTGGACACATATGTATGGTAGTATGGATATATATGTATAAATAGATATACACATGTGTGAGTATAAATATACTAATATGAAGCATGTTTGAATACTGAATATATATATTTTTTTTAACGTGTATGCTGCATGGGTGTGGATGTCTATGTATAAATGTTTTTATGTTTGTTTTGTATGTATATGTATATTATATGTGTATGTACGAGTATATTTGTGTGTACATGTACTTAAACATGTGTGTTTTTATGGATTTAACTACTTGTAATCTATATATGTATATAGACGTAATTACCTTAGAATTTATATTTGGTAAATGTACATATGTATCTGTATATTTATGTGTATATATATATATATATATATATATATATATATATATATATATATATATATATATATATATATATATATATGTATATATGTATTCTTTTTATATCTTTTTTTGTATGTAGGGTTTTGTGCTTATATATGAATGTATATCTATTTAAGGGTGTGTATGTGTATATGAGTATGTATCTATATATATGTATATATATATATACGGATGATTAAATGGTTAGATTAATTTTTTGATATATAGATTTGTATATGGATATATGAATTGTATATGTATGTATATGTGTATATGTATATGTATATATATGTGTGTGTATGTATATATGTATATATATATATATATATATATATATATATATATATATATATGTGTGTGTGTGTGTGTGTGTGTGTATGTATATATGTGCGTACGTGCATGAATTGATTTTAAATGAAATATTGGGTCTTTCTAAAGACATTTTAAATTTATTTTCTTAATTTGTAATGTCCTTCTTTTGTAATATTCTATAGTTTAAATTTTGTTTTCTTCTGAAGGGAGTTTCATTTCTAAATTGATAATTTAAATTTAAATATACCATTCTTTGACTATTAATAATAGTAATAATATTAGCTAAATTCCTTTAAAATGAAACACTTCCGAAATCACATTAATAAAATTAAATTTTAACTGTGAAATCTATATATATTTCAAATATTAAAATATAGATAAAGATTGTAAAATGTATATATAGTTTATGTACGAGGATAAATGAATTTTTGTGCAAATTATCTGAAGTGTTTCTATAGGTTTTTTTTTTTTTTTGGACTTGTTAATTATCGTATGTATGTAGGGATTCACATGAATACATTTGTGAGACATATATGAATAAATGAAAATTAATATTACCCTCAAATTCTATTAAATAATGAAACCTAATCTTTAATTTAGTTTACCAATATAATAAATAAATTACATTCATAAATTAATTTTAAATATTAAAATAGATATTATTGTTATTTTTTTTTATATTGTGGAAATACAATTAGTTGGGTGAATAAACTATTAAAATTTTAAATATTTCTTTATGTCCTAGATAAATATGTTTATTACAATAATAGTTATATTTAGTCCCTAAACTTTTTACTTAAAAAATTAAAGATTTAAGTTAATAACAAAATTTTTTTTTCAGACATCGAATTTTCTATCAAACATTGTAAACTATCTTTTACATAATTTTGTTAAAACAAAATTATAAAAACTACATCTCTCTTTCCCCCTCCCCCCTATCTCTCTCTTTACCATAAGACTCACTTGTATACATTTTCTACAATTCATTTCCGTTTTATTAAGCATCTAAAGAGGTCAAGGTTCTGTCACTCCCCCTACTCCAATATAAAACATACTTAAGAGAGATATAAAATTAACCCCTCCCTATACTTTATATTGTCTGTTTAACTGCCACTCTCAACCCCCTCTATTAAATTACAAAAATTACACTACCCACCAATTTCTGATCCCATTTTTTCTCTCAATTCGTTGTTGGAAGTTTTACCTGATGATCCTGAATCCTTAAAAAAGGATTTAGGTGAAATAAATTATCGTAATGGTACCTTAAAGTGGTTTGTTTTTCATTACATATTAGCTTTGTCCTAACATTGAGCTCTCAGGATTTCATCCTCTTTGGATTTACCAATTCGGTTTACCAAGTTCTTTATAACTTAATTTATATATATATATATATATATATATATATATATATATATGTATGTGTGTGTGTGTGTGTGTGTGTGTGTGTGTTTGTATATATATATATATGTATATATATATATATATTATATAAGTTATATAAATATAAAGGTGAACACAGAAGTCAACACTTAGAGGCGACAATCTGTTTCATGCTAGATGCAATCGTCAAGCCTTATATATTTACTTTTATATTTATATATGTTCTATCTCTGATATTGTGCACTGTATCCCATAAATATCGCACATCTTAATATATATATATATATATATATATATATATATATATATATATATATCGAATGGAACTTCAAATCTGTAAGAATAACATTTAAATAATAAAAATATGAATTACACCTTTTTGAATGAGCATTTTAGAAAATCTGTGTGTATAATAATATGAATTAATCGGTGAATAAACCTGGCAAAATTTTTTGCCATTGAAATCTTAGACGTCTCGGTGAAAAAACCGATGTATACTTTTGTTAGCACCCCACCTAGAATTAACTTAACTTTGTAAGTAACATATATTGGATACAGATTCTGTCTCGGGAAATTAAAACTCAACCAGCCCTAAATTAAAATAGATTGAATTTTCCTTATCCTTAACCACTCATAAATTTTGTTATTGGAAATTTATTCCTAACTTCGGATGACAATGTAATCTATGGATTTCTTTATATATATATATATATATATATATATATATATATATATATATATATATATATATATATATATATGCGCGCAGTACTTGAGCAGCGTAACCAAATACCCAGACAAATAGGACTTTTCGTCTACCTGTGTGTATGTATGTATGAAGAAGTCTAAGTTTGTCTAAGGGCCTGCTCTTAGTTGAAAGGAACATCGCTATATATAATAAAAGTTACGGGCCCGTCACCAAAATAGAATTACAACTGCTTATGCATGTATGTTCGAACGCATGGTTATATATCTCCGCCTAAACTCGGATTGTCTATATGGATGTATTTGTTTGGACAAAACTTCGTAAACGTTTATGCATTTGAGTGACTGCGCTTGAGTGTGTCATCGAAAACAAACACAGAAGTAAATTCTCACTCTCACCACTAAACATAGTCAAACAAGCATAAATAGATGCAGTTGTAAAATATAACCAAGTTTGTCTGCTGATGGTAAAAACGTGAAAGCTATACAACTGTATATATATATATATATATATATATATATATATATATATATATATATTATATATATATATATATATATATATATATATATATATATATATATATATATATATATATATATATTATATATATACAGGCATGAAGATTGCCTCTAGCATGAAACAGCGTGTCGCCTGTAAGTATTGACTTGAATGTTCACTTTCATATTTAGTCACGCTCTATCTCTGATATTGCGCATTTTATCCCATAAATATAGCACAACTTAAGAGTATATTTATTCATATATATATATATATATATATATATATATATATATATATATATATATATATATATATATATATATATATATATATATATGTAGTACTAATAACGTTCACGTCATATTGTCTTATATTTGTGAAAAATATTAGATCATGCATATCGAGATTTTCGAATAAGTTCATCACGCATCTTGCTCTATATTATAGTAGCGTGAGAGTGAAAACGCTGCGCACGATCAGGAGGTATTTCACTTTAAATAGTGCCGGGAAGAATTCCTATTCAGACAAATTTTCTTGCCTGAGTATTAAATAAGATTTGAGATTACTTTCTGATCTATGTTTCGAGAGAACATAATGATTTCTACTTTTCGAATCTTTCCAGGCCCTGTTAACAATTTCCTAGACAAAGTGCTTCACAAACCAAACGACTGAAATTAATATGAAACATAAAATTTGTAAATCAATATCATCCAATATCTTCAAATTATCCTCAATATCTTCTAATCATAATTTTTTTTTTAAGAATAAATTCAAATTATTTTAATTTAAAAAAAAAATTAGTTTCTGTCAAAGGAAAAGTATTATATGTATAATGTTTAATTTGCTTACAACAATTGTAATGGCTTAAAGATTTCCCGACGTAAAATTTATTCAGGAAACGCAACGTTTTATCCCATTACACACAGAAAACCATTATGCGATTATGTCTGAACATATTTTTCGCATTTGAACATAAGCAAATTAATAAAGCCTTAAAGACAGAATGACAAACAGAGAGTGAAATAAATTGAGAAAATGTTACTCGGGTGAGGCAGGACAATAAACTAACAGGATTCAAGAGGACGTAAAAAGGAGATAATGACGTTGCTTTTAAATTTTTAGAGATCGAGTTGATAGGAAAGCAAGAAGACTGAAGAGATTAACATGAGTGCTAGGGAAGAATCTATTCGCATAGAACTTACGGTTACAGCTAGCAATTTCGCCAGTAAATTTATTAAACCAAGCACCCAATATAGTACTACGTTTATGTTCATAAAGTCATGTCAGTTTTCAGGTCCTATTCGTCAACACTTTTAATTTCAGGGAAGTTGCTATTTTGAAGGGTACGCTTGATATTGATAGTTTCTTGTTGCTATATATCTCAGTTGCTGAACATTTATTAGAACGTGAAAAAATTATCCACTATGGAATTCTTTCTATGTTATAGTGCCATGGTCATGCGCGCATTGTCAAAAGTTTTGCAATTAAAAGGATAAAGAAAAAAATACGGTAATGGATAACAACGCACGGCATTTTGTAAACACTTGTATTAATGAACAACATATAGTTTGTAATACTTGCACACCTGAGATGAACTTGGAAGAAGATCGAAAGTACTTGAGAGATTAAAATAAAAGAAATTTAAACTGCTATAGCATATTTTTCTCATACTTTAGCATCAATACACGGAAGGCTATTCGTGAGTATGAACGAATTTTACTAAAAATTAGCAGACATAATGCCTGTAATTTATTCAATCAGACATGCCTAAAAGAGAATTTGTTGCATAAATACGCACATACGCACACACACACACACATATAAATATACTTATGCTTGAGTGTGTGTTATTGAAATGTTCCATGGACTAGCTCATAAGAAAGAGATAATCGCAAGAAATATAGTGAAATATAATTTATAAGAACATAATATTGGAAACTGGGAAAATGATTGAAAAGAAGTCAAGGAAAATTCATGAAGGAATGGTTAAATTTAGTCAAATTCGAACTAGGAAAAATATTTGCCTAAAGGAATAAAAGTAATTTATCGCAGAAATATTAAGAGTAATAAACAGGAACAGTTAATTCTTATGTAAAATATTATTTGAACCTGTTCTTCAGATTGTAAACAAAACTATCAAGAGTATTAATATAAGCAAAACCACTAAACTAACATAGTTAAGTAAACCCCAGAGAAATGATGTCTAAATTAGGAAAAGCGGTAAAACAATAAATTTTAGCGATGACTGTATAGATTCATTGAATGGCCATGATATATTAACTATATTTTGGATCTTTCATATAAATACACAACCAAAACAGGAATTAGAATCTTTTGGTGCAGGTGGATCTAAAGATAATATAAGACAATTCTCCTTCATATTCTACAAATTTAATTTTTTTCCAGATTGCCAAAACGATTTCCATACAACTGCTTAAATGAATGAATCAAAATATCTCCAGATATTAAACTAATTGTTGTGTCGTGGCACAATAGTAAAAATAAGAAAATCAAGTCGAGGTTGGTTTAAGGAACAAGTGTATTTAACATCACAGATACAAAGGTAGGAAACGGGTACTACTCAGCTAGGCAGTTGTAGTACTGTCGCTGCTTAAAACACCGGGTAGGTATTACTGGCACTATATATAGTGAGAACCGGTGTAATTCCCTTGTGTTAGAAGGCCGGTGTAACACCCCGCTTTGAAAATATCACGTCTGGGAATTAATAACGTTTTTGTTTTGGGTTCACCCTAATCAACTCCGTTGATTTCCGTTTTCTTTTTGACCTCCTATTCTCAAGCGCTGTCTCTGGTATGGGCACCTGAAAAGTATCAAACACTGTGTCTATGATGTCCTCCTCGGGCGATCTGGTCACCTCACTGTTCGAGTATCTTTTCCGGATTTGGTTAGTGTGACGTTTGTGCACGAAATAATCATATAGACCATGTTGCCTATTTGTTTCTCAATAGTGCCGGACTCCCAAAAGGTCCTATTATTTCTATGAATCTTGTAGAAAACTCTTTCGCCAACTTTATACCGTTTTTTTTTTCTTATGGGTTTTTTGAGGTTTGGCCTATCCTGGTTTGGTAACAAATTGTGGAAAATTGATCTAACCTTGCATCCGAACATGACCTCAGCAGGTGTCTTCTCCGTTTCGTGTTTGCATTCGGAGTGACCCTGTACACTTGTAAGAACTGTTGGATTGACTTATCCGTCAGTGATCCACTAGCTTTTCTCAGGGCTCTCTTGAACGTATCTACAAATCTCTCCGCTTGCTCATTACTTCTTGGGTGGTATGGTGGAATGGTTATATGCTAGATTAGATAATCCTCGCAGAGATGTTTAAATTCGGTAGACGTGAATTGCGTTCCATTGTCTGTGACAATGCAGTCTACAACTCCAAACCTAGCGAATAGTTCATACAGGAAGTTAATAGTTGCCTCGGATGTGGGGTTTTTGCATTTCAGTACTTCCGGCCACTTAGATAGACTGTCTATAACAATGAGATAGTAGAAACCATCTAACGGTCCAGCAAAATCCAAGTGAATTCTCGACCAAGGTCGGTCCGGTTTTGCCCACAATCCGAATTGAGTCGGAGGAGCTTTCATAGCTAATGCGCATCCTCTACACTCCCTGACTTTTTCTTCTATATACTTATCCATGTTTGGCCAGAAAACGAAAGAGCGCATAAGGCTTTTCATTCTCGATATGCCTGGATGCCCTACATGGAATTCCTTGAGCATTCTTTTCTGTAATGTCATAGGAATTACGAGCCTGTCGCTATATAACAGGACGTTATCACAAATTGAATAAATTTCCTCATTCAGTTGGTTACTGTTGATTTTTTCTTTCGTGCTTATAATAAATTCGTCCACCTCTGCCTTACTCTTAATCTCATCAAGCGTTACTGGAAGTTCTCTTATCGTGTCACATAAAGTATTTTTTACTTCAACTTCCGCTTGAATGGCTGCTATTACCATATCCTCCAATGGTTCTGTGTGCTTAGGTATTAACCTTGATAAGCCGTCCGCCTGACCAAGTTTTTTAGATGAGACATACTCCATTTGAAAATTATAATTCAGAAGAATGGTACCCCATCTTTGGAGTCTATTCGCCGTATGTTGTGGTAGTCCCTTTTCTGATTCAAAAATCGTTAGTAAAGGTTTGTGATCTGTTTGTAACAGAAATTGTCTATCGTGCAAGAAACGATGAAATTTCTTTACTGCGAATATAATGCTTAGCGCCTCTTTCTCGATTTGCGAGTAGTTCTTTTCGGCTGGTAAAAGTGAACGGGATGCATGGGCTATGGGTTTTATTTTTCCATCATCCATTTTGTGTAGTATGCATGCTCCTATGCCATAGGCACTGGCATCGCTTGCAACTATAATATCACGCTTGGGATTATAATGTGCCAGAAACAAGTCAGACTTTAATATATCTTAAAATTCCTGAAATGCTTCTTCTCACTCTTGCCTCCAGATCCATTTTTGGTCCTTCCTTAACAATTCATTTAAGGGTGATCTTAGTTTATGCATATTTGGCACGAATACATTGTAATAATTCGCCAAACCTAAGAAACTTTGTAGAGATGCAATATTTTCCGGAGCAGGCATGTCCCTTATTGCACTCGATCTATCTGGATCCGGCCTTCTTCCATGTTCATCGATGATTTGCCCCAAGTATTTTATTTTTTCCATGAAAAAGGTACATTTTTCCTGTTTCAGTTTAAATTCATAATCCTGGATCCTTTTAAATACTTGGTTTACATGAGCTTTGTGTTGTTCTTTGCTAGCACTGTTCATTAACACATCGTCCAGGTACCCTACTGCGAAGTCCAACCCACTTAACATCATGTCCATTGTTTGCTGAAAAATCGCAGGAGCGACTTTGACCCCAAAAAGAAGTCTGTTAAACTTGTACAATCCCTTATAGGTATTGATGCATAGCAGCTTTGAACACTCCTGATCGACTGGGATTTGTAAATACGCGTCACTGAGGTCGATTTTAGAAAAATATTTCCCTCCACTCAGTTTCGCGAATATTTCTCCAAGGCTCGGAAGGGGATAATGGTGATCCTTTAATGCATTGTTTAAACCTGTTGAGAAATCGGCACAAACCCTAATCTCCTTGCTCTTCTTTTTGATGTAAACTGTTGGCGTAGCCCACTCACTGTGATCAATTTTTTCGAGGACACCCATGTTTTCGATTCTTTCTAATTCACCGTCTATTTGTTCTATAGCGGCGTATGGAATCTTTCTTTTCTTTTTGAACACTGGCTGTTCATTTTCTTTGACTTCAAATTTTGCTACCGCTTTTGTACACCTTCCAAAATTCTCTTTTAACTCCCTCTTAAGTTTTTCTGTCTCCACATTCGAATCCTCAACTTTTTGACAAAAAGAGCTTAAAGATCCCATAGTCTAAATTTTTCGAACAGAAAGGTTATTTGATTTTCGCATGACAAAAATTTTCGCTTTTTCGGTCTTATTCTGAAAAGAAATATTCGTCAATAAGTCTCCTTCGAAGGTGATTTTTTCACCACTGACGCTTCTCGCCGTTTTATGTGATTTAATCATAGTGGGTCTCCCAAGCTTCTTCCATGTCTGTACATTAATGATGGAAATATCAGACCCACTATCAAGCTGTAGTCTTACTTTTTAAACATTTTGACCTGTACAAATTTCCGGATATTTCGTTCCTCAGGTTCAATATTCAATAGTTTAATGGATGTCTTCTTTCTACCAGATTTTTTCCTACAATGTGATGCCTTATGCCCCTTCTGGTAGCAGGTGACACATTGTTTGAATTTGTAGGGACACTCCTTGTACCAATGTTTATCTCCACACCTCCAACACGGTCCAGGTGGATCTTTTCCCTGTTTTTTCCTCTGGTTATTTTTTGAAGTTAAATTTTTCTTCTGATGGACCTATTTAATGTGCGACATTCCGCTTTCCTCTATGTCACGAATGTCCTGTTTCAACGCAACAAACCGTTCACAGTCTTCCGCTAAGCTTTGTAGTTTTAAATTCGGCCCGTTTTCGAGTTTATTTAAAACACGGCGCCTGATCTCAGCATCTTTACCTAAAACCAGCCCTTGCACAAATATTAAACATTTAAAATTATCTGATGATAATTCCTCCAGTTTAACGTCGTCGCAATGCTTGTTTGCAATACTTGCATAAGTAGTGTAATCATCTTCCTCTCTTCTAGTGACAATCATACACTTATATCTCCTGTGAAAAAGAGAAGTTTTTGTAGAAAACAGTTCTGTTAGTAGAGTAACTGTCTCTTGGAAGTTCAACTCACTGGTCTTTTTTGGAAGGATAAAATTCACGAACTTTGTATGCTCGGCAGTTCCCAATTTTCTTAGCAGAAACCTAACTTTTTTAGCGTCTGTCCATGTACCGCAATCCGATACAAAAATATCCTCATATCTTCTATAGAAATGAGCAAACGTAACATCGTCTTCTGGATTATAATTGAAACTTTCAATAGCGTTCCACACAGCCGTCTGGGAGAATGCGTTATGATTCTCGCTTGCATTCGTTACCTGTGTTGCCTCCAGAAGTTTCCTCTGTTCCTCCTGTGTTTTAATAAAGATTTCTTCGACGCGTTTCTGTTGTTCCAACAACTCTTTTTTAAATTTCTCGTCACTTTCAAGTTGTCGTTGAAGTTGTTGCAACGCGAGACTTTGTTCCGTTATAAATTTGAACAATTGAAGAAGAGACTCTCTTAATTCTGCGTCCATGGTACGAATTCAATTTACGCACCATACAGTTTACACTTGTATTAAACAAATCAGTTTTCCCAAGGCTTGCTTAATAAAATTAGTTTGCTCAACTAATACACAAACAAGAAATATATTATTTCTTAGCCAAAAAGCCAATTCAAGTTTTTCTTTGTTACAAAAAAAATCATTTTGCAAATGTCATTTGTTGCATGCGGTATTTCTCGTAAACAACAACAAAAAAATCCGTCGCTTTAAGGAGTGTCGACTAATGGGAAAGTCACAAAATTTTTATTTCAACCTCTTTGTGGATTTGCACAAATATGACTCGAATATTTAACAGTCATTGTTAAGCACAAATGAATTACGCGAATATATATTTTTCACTCGACAAATTATTTAACTTTGAAGAGGAGAAAAACAAAAAAACAAAAAAATCCTACCGTGAAAAAATTCTGGTTTCTACAGTGAACACTTTTTTTTTTTTTCGAAATACTTGGTGTCAGTATTTTAATAATTGACAATATTATTTGCGTTCTCACGCTGTAGACTTTTGGTAGCAAATTTTTGGTTGTTTTTATTTTTATTTTTTTTTTTACGTCGCCAAATTACTATTGTAGTAATTAATTTGCTATTAATCCTTGCGTATCCAAATATCTGTTTGAAATGACAAAGGTGTTTTGCCGTAAGAATCTTGCGAATCCTTGTATTTCAATTAATTTAATGATTGTCTGCAGTGATATCGTTTCGATTCCGACGTCGCCAATCTGTTGTGTCGTGGCACAATAGTAAAAATAAGAAAATCAAGTCGAGGTTGGTTTAAGGAACAACTGTATTTAACATCACAGAAACATCACAGATACAAAGGTAGGAAACGGGTACTACACAGCTAGGCAGTTTTAGTACTGTCGCTGCTTACGATATTCAGCCCCCCCCCCACGAGGGCGTCATGTGGCACAAGTCCTTTTTAACGTGGGCATTCCGATCCCGTGGGCTCGGCCCAAAATATGCCCATTGAACCCGTATAAACGGGTTCTGGGCCGGTCTACCTCCCCGAAGGAGACTCCGCCCTTCGGCGTAGCCTGCTTCGAGTTCCTCCCGCCCGAAAGCAGAGTCCAACCGATCAGCAGGTCAGAAAGTGAACGACTGACTGTCGCTGCTTACGATATTCAGCCACCCCCCACGAGGGCGTCATGTGGCACCAGGCCTTTTTAACGTGGGCATTCCGAGCCCGTGGGCTCGGCCAAAAATATGCCCATTGAACCCGTATAAACGGGTTCTGGGCCGGTCTACCTCCCCGAAGGAGACTCCGCCCTTCGGCGTAGCCTCCTTCGGGTTCCTCCCGCCCGAAAGCAGACAGTCCAACCGATCAGCAGGTCAGAAAGTAAACGACTTACAGTCGCTGCTTACACACCGGGTAGGTATTACTGGCACTATATATAGTGAGAACCGTTGTAATTCCCTTGTGTTAGAAGGCCGGTGTAACACTAATAGAAAGAAATATCTATATAAGTATAGAAAACATAATTCAAGCAAAATCAGCAAAAAAACAAGCCGCATTAAACATTTGAAACATTAGAAAACTAACAAAATAGTTAGATATGGTTAGAGACCTAATGAAAGTCATACAATATCAATTTGTTATAATATAAATTAATAAACTTGACATTTCTAACTATATTAGTTTTCTAATTCAGCTATCTGACGCATTATATTAATTATATTTCACTGTGAAAATTTCTTTATTCATTTATAAATAAAAATGTATATTAAACTGAGGTAGTTACGCAATAAACCCTGCTATACCCCAAGCAAATTCTTAAAATCTGTTTTACAAAGAAGGAGATTACAATCTGACACGATATATTACTCAAATAAATAATATATATCAATAAACTTTAAAAAATCATTTAGTTAATTATAAAATCTAAAGCACAGTATAATAAATAAATATTTCCAGAAAGGCATATTGTAATATCCGATTCATCTAAGTGAATATGCATTTCATAGATTTACCATGTTTATAGTGTCAGCCTTAGAAATTTTGAACGTCTTGTTTTTATTCAGCTACCACAGACAGGTATTTAGATAGATAGATAGATAGATAGATAGATAGATAGATAATGGTAATTTCAGGATAGTTACCTATGATTATATTGAGACAGACAACGGTTCGTGTGTCAACATCTGTATTATGAGAATTATGGGCCCCCAAATAGGTCCTTAATTTCCATCAATATTGCATCACGTGACAAGATATCTCAAATGATTGGCAAAATCATGGTTAAATAAAGAGCAATAAACCGGGATAATCACCGTCATTTTCACCATTGCTTCTCGTTATCCGTTAGTTGCTTCCGGCGTCGAATGGCGGCAAGGTGGGCCGACGCCTCTTCGCATTTCATTAGTGATTTATTAAAAACATTTAGGTAAGATCCGTTCAATGAAACTGATATGTGTCCTGAAAACACTGGCCACGTTATTGATTTTTATTTTGATTTCTTAAAAAAAATCTGAGATGTTCCTACAGTTCCTCATGCATACAAAATAATTTTGTCGGTATAAATTATTCTGGGGTATACAATATTTCGTACAAAATATTTCTTGGAAATTTTTACTGATGTTGGTGCAAATATATTTGTAGCACTCTGGCCTCACAAGTTTTTCTTCAGCAATGGAAGGCGAATGTTATCGTCAATAGTAGAGTTTATGTAAAAATTTGTTTCATACGAACTGAAAGGTTAAATAATATAGCTCTGTGCCAAACTTCATACCGGATTCATATACATATATCTTCAGGCCAGAAGATTACATGCAAGAATGAAACAGACTGTCGGTGGTCATGATTGACCTCAGTGACTGCATTTAGCATGAAACTGTCTAACACCTCTGAGTGTTGACTTCAATGTTCACTGCCATATATATATATATATATATATTAATTAACTGATAATATTAATGCTCTATAAATTTACATTGAGCACTATTTTGTAAAAAGAAAAATATCTATAAGAACACAGGATTATATATCTTACTGTTCTTTTTTTCGGATTAAGTCTATTCCTCTCCGAAATATTTGGCTTTTTTCTAGCGCCCGAATAATACGACAGTTTCAGCATTTTGCGGCGTAAAACTAACGCCAGTTTTACCAGACAGTTGGCAAATGTCTACGGCTGTCAGCATTCAGTTAGCTAGGGAAAGCTTATGAATTCGTCTACCAGTTGCACTGCTGTTTTTCTTGGGGTTCCAGATTGCCTATCCTTATATTATCCAGTATCCTGATAAAACTTCCAGCCCTGAACACAAGCCGTTTTGCTGCACTTTAATTGCTTGCTTATGCTCATGAAGAAAACATTTTGTCGATGAAGTAAAACTATTTTTATCTAGTCAATGGGAGACGACATCAAGTGCAACTCTTGTATCCATATCTTTTACAACATGTGAAGGGTCTTTCGCGGCCTGAGATCTCTTTTGACGATGGTTTATTGTACAAAATGTCGATTCGTTGTTTGTCTCTTAAGTTATTTTTTTATGGTTGAGGCAACATTTGGAACAGATGGAATAACACATTTGCACAACCAAAATTTGTGGGGGGATGGGAATCCCCATACTACAAAAGAGGCTAGACACCAGCATCAGTTTACGATTAATGCGTGGGCGGGTATTGTAGGTGACTGTCTGGTAGGTTTATATGTTCACGCAGCACGTGTTATCGGAGTTGTCATCACACTTACAGACCAGCTCCAAGAGGTACTCTTTCTAGTACAAAGACGCACGTGGTTCATGCATGATGGGGCGGCAGAACATTTTAGTCACATTGTCAAGCAATGGCTGACAAGTACTTTAAAGTTGGATACGTAGGGGAGGACAGAATTCAAGACCTGCACGTTTCCCTAAACACAATCATTTGCAGTTTTATCGATGAGTTCACCTAAAACGATTCATCAACGTGCCATGGGTGTGTGTGAAAGCATTCGACATCGTGTGGGAAGAGTGAAAGGGTCATCCAGTCAATGATTCGAAACAAGCGGACGACAATTTGAATATTTGTTATGTGTTTCTCTGTTGATGTACAGCTATGGCCTTTCGGGTAAATATCTATACTCAATCCTGTCTCATTTGTGTCTTTCTCAATGTTGTTGGTTGTTTATATTGACATGTTAACATGTTTTGTTGTGAGGAAGCCGCCCTTAAATTTTTCAAAAGTATTATGGACATACCATTTATACACTTACACACACACACACACACACACATATATATATATATATATATATATATATATATATAGAATTGTTTATTCGAGCCGCAGTTTTTAGTAATGCATATTAATAAAAATATGACCTATTTAATTAGAATTCCAAATGAATTATTTTTTGCTTAATTGTGTATTTATTATAAAATTCTAATAAAAGTAACTTCACAAAATGTAATTTTTTTTATTATTTTTTAATTTCATAATATTGAAAATGACTTTTTCTTACCTGCTGATCATATCTCGCGGAATTAAATTTTACTACCATTCTCATAAAGGATTTATTTGTCATCACAGATAATTTTTTGGAAAACATTCTGAAATAATTAGTTGCCTGTAATCAACGACGAATGACCGAAAAAAGGACGCAGTTTCTGAATTTGTTTCCCTTCTTTTTTAAAGAATATCTTCTCTTTCTGTTTATTTATTTGTTTTTAACAAAGTTGTGTGTGAAAGAAAATGATTATTGATATTTCTTAAATTAATATTTTAAGAATGATATTTGTTATGACAATTGTGTAATTACAAACAATTATTATTGTACAATGATTTTTATCCACATTGTTATTCATTTTTTTTTCTTCGAGACTCGGTCAAAAATATTCTCATCTGCTGTTCAAATGTTTCGGAATATAATTGTTTTATTCATTTGATAGGTTTATTTATTCTTAAATTTATTATTTCTCCTTAGTTCTTTGAAACAAAACTTCAACTCATTCAGAAGGAATTATCTGTCTGCTTCACAGACGAGAGACAAAAAATTGGGAAGATAAATTATTTTGTTGAATAAAGGTGTAAAATATCCGCAACGGTAAAAATGGCAAGAATCACAACGCCAAATTACACATACACGCCGACTTCAATCAATTTTGATAGCAATAAATGATGAATGGACGTAAATGCGACACTTCATGTAATACCCTATAATAGAATCGGAAAATTGTATCGTCATAAAATCTTCGCTTCATCCATTGATGTAAGTATATAAATGCAAGGTTCCACTTGTTCAGATGAGAACGTCGCATTTCATAATAAGTTTTATGGTTATATGTGTCACTAATGGCAAAGCTAACTGTTCCTTTATGAGCCTTTATCCAGATAATCCGGCCAAACCTCAAAGTAACACGTGCCCAATGGATGAATCAGGGAGTGTCGAATTAGAGAATGTTACTTAAGAAAGTGTGCTAAGCGAATTTATTTTCTATGATAGCATGAGTGATTACCTAAAAGACATTTATATTTTTTTTCTTTCTTTACACTATATCTGACATTTTTATGAACATTGTGTTTTATAGCTTATATAATATAAATACTTATTGGAAACTAAAGGTAAATGTGCTGCATGATGTCCACATAGGCCCAGTTAAGATGAAAACTGGTTAATTTTGCGCAGATTTAAACAAAGGACTATTATTTCTTTGCAATGTCTCTATTAGAGTCACAACTAAATTGCTATGTTATGTGATTTAGATAGTGAATTAGGCTGAAAAGTTGATCTAAAGGATAATTAAAACTATTTAATTCATTCTGGGCTTTCAGAATGTCCATTCTTGTAACAATTTACAATGATTAAAATTCCAGAATTATTTAGTAAGAACAAGACAAAAACGAAGATTCACTGAAAATCCTGTAATTCTCTGATGCCGGACACAGAAATTTAAGTTGATAGATAGTGTTTTAACCTAGAAAAAGTTATTAAATGAGGAACAGCCGAAACGGAGGTTGGAAATGAATTGGTAATATTTATGACATCAACAAAATACAATACACACCAGCGGCGTGATGTAGGTAAACTACTTTTAGTGGTGGACTACTTAGCCAGAATATTACGATATTTACCTGCCTCCACAGGAGGTAGGATCTGGCACAAAGCCAAATTTAATGTGGGGAAATCCGAGCCCGTTGGCTCGGGTAAAAATTGCCAGCGACATTTCCATGATATTACATGGTTTCCCTCAGAGGATGAAACGAATTCGGTGACAAGAAAAACATAAAATGAGATGATTTTTCACAGAATAATTTTTAGCTTCAAAATTATTGGCAGATTACTAAAAATATATCATAAAACAAAGAAACAATCATATGAATATTTTTTATCTCCTTAGCTAAGCTACTCTACTCTAACACATTGTAGAATATTCCATAAACCAAATACGAAAATAGACATGATTAAAAACCCCTGTTGATCAAGCTGTAATATTTTAAACATTGTAGGAATGAAAAATTGACGAAATCATGTAGGTTCCTAAAATACGTGGCAAAACATGTGGGACTAATAATTAGGCATTAGTGAAAAGACATACTAAAAAAGTGAATGTAAAGTAGAATTGAATAGATGAAAACATATTTTAACTGTCCTTTCCTCAACGAATGTCGATGGACAAAATGAATGAAAAAAATTGGTCTGGCCAATATCTTTTCATGGGTTTTTAATTCTATGTTTTCCTTGAACTAAGTCCTATGAAAGACTTGTTAAGAGGTTACATTGCATTTAGAGCCGAAATCCAAAAGAAATGACCATGTATTCATACGAAAAGTTAATTATTTTTTAAACTATTTATTCCCTTCGATGATCCTAATTGCATAAGTGGCATTTTCGGTCTTCCAGTTTTTATGTAAAGACTTTTTTTTTACTTAAAATATTTCTAAGTGTGCTATAGCAATCGGCTAATGCGATAGTTTTCTCCAATTAACCGTTAACCCATCAAACGTTAAAATATATATTTAAAATAAAACGATGTAATTCTAATAAATATATGCAATTTTAATAAATATATGCTGTACAAAACATATTTTCATCACCAGAAATTGTACAAAGCTTTAAAAAACTTGGATAATATTTTGATAATAATAATAATAATAATAATAATAATAATAATAATAATAATGATAATAATAATAATAATAAAATATTTTATTATTATTATAATATTATTAAAATAATTATTTTACAGATATTTTGAATATTTGAGCATAATTGTATTATATTATTATTGCAATACTATGTTTTAAAACACCACCACCGCCAACAACAACAACAACAACAACAATAATAATAATAATAATAATAATAATAATAATAATAATAATAATAATAATAATAATCTTGCTGCACAGGACTAATGATTGCTAACTAGAAATTACCAAGCAAACATGCTGAAAAATTATGTTAGTCCAAAATGCAGATTCTTTGATAAATTTCGAGAAACAATTGACCATCTGGAAAATCTGCAACACTTACGGAAAGGAAGCTGAAAGTAATTGGTATGAACACGACCGATGCCCGATTCCGGAGATAGAATCTGTAACTATTTTTGCAATAGACAAAGACAGAACAATTAAAGCTCATCGCACTGACATCGTGATTAGAGACTGCAAAAAACAAAATATGCCTCCTTATTGACATGGCAGTTCGTGCAGACTGCAAAGTTTCTTTGAAGATCTTTAAAAAATATATCAAAATACAAGGGCCTTGAAATGGAAATTTCAAAAATGTGGCGCATGGAGACATTAACAATTCCATTTGTAGTTGTAGACCTCTGATTGATTGAAAAAGATTCCAGTAGAAAGAATCATTGAAAGAATTCCTGTTAGCCATGTATTAAAGAAATACAAAAAATAAAATAAAATGTACTCAAAGATACAGCCCACAACTTACAAAAGTGCTTTATCTATGTAAAATATATGTTATTTTTTTCAAAATTTCAAAATGGAAAATATCATGATGCCATTACTAACCTTATTCTCTGGTAGGGACCCAGAAAAAATGAATATAGACTAGGAACCAAAGGAAATAATCCACTAACAACAACAACAACAACAATAATAATAATAATAATAATAATAATAATAATAATAATATATATATATATATATATTCACGCTGTCTGAGGCCGACCGCAATTGAGATTACAGAATCAATCCATAAATATATATGTGTTTATATATTATGTGGTACACTAGCGTTCAATATAATTTTGAAAGCTGGGTCGTTATTAATCTAGTCACCTTTAACCCCTACCATAAAGTACTCTATTCTGATAATTTACCTTTTTAATGTTAGGGAAGCAGAGAATAGCTTGATTCATATATTTCCCTAGGCTGTTTGCGTGGCAGTGAAAGGAACGAACTCGAGTGAAATTTGAACTAAGATCATCGCTCTTTCTTTTCCACTTTTACACGACCTGCGCATATCAGGAATGCGTTATTGTTACAAATAAACATCTAACTGAAAATGAAAATGTGATTAGCTGTCAATGTTTTTTAAATAAATTTAACCATTTTCTATTTATTCTCTTCCAATCAGATGACGAGAAAAATGCGTCGGGTATTTTTTTTTTTTTTTTTACCATTGCTGCATAAGCTGTTATCCTACAGTTCACCAGTACAATGCTTCCAAATTGGTCATCGCTGATGATATCCAAGTTTTATAATAGCATCGACTTTTGTGATGTCGCCAATCTAACCAAAAGTAGAATATTGTAACTACAGTACTAAACCATACAAAATAAAAACATCTACTGGAAGCCATCTTGATAGCACAATTGAGAATCAGTATTATTCATCGTGTTTATGTCATACGTTGTTTTCTTTGTATTTTTGTGTTGTTAATTAGAGAATACACTACATGCTATTTTATGTCTTTGCCACGATTTTTCTCTCTTAAACTTTTCACCCCAAGAAAGGCAGGGGTGTCACTAGAAAGCAATGGGATTACAGAGTGTGGGAGCAAGAGTAAAGAGCGGTGAAAGAGGAAAGGATGAAGAGAAGAACAGGGAATAGATCAAGGTATCTGGAATGTCGACTGACATTACATTTAAATAGTTGGAGACTCTAGCTATCACGGAAGCAACTCAGAGGAATGGAGTTCAACAGACGGGAAATGTGAGACATGCATCTGTTGGAGTAAAAGAGACTGCTACATTTAACAGTGAAAGGGTGGGACTGAGATGTCGAACTTGAGGCACGTTTAAATTAATGCAGTTTGGGAACTCGCGAAAATAGCTCGTCGGATCAGTTACCGTGAAAGTATTTGTAGAAAAGACAGAGGGAGGCAACAGCAAGTCTGTGAGAGAGCGACTGTAGACGAGATGCCATATCTGGGCTAAACATATTGCATAACCGTCTCTGGATTTTGTCGAGGGCTCTAAGACGAACAGCAGGGGATGCAGACCATATATGAAAGGAATATTACATGCAAGGGCGAATGATTGATTTGAGGGATGGACTCAGGCGAGAAAAAACATTCTGGCGCGACATAGAGAACCAACTTTCCTTGTGTAGATGAAGCTAATGATTCACTGTAATTATTCCATCTCAGGTCAGCGGACAGTGTGAGACGAAATAGTCGCAAAGAGGTGCCTTCTTGGAGTTGAACATCAAATATTCTGTCACGCAGGGAGAGTTTTCTGTGGTGGGTAATAGAGACCAGTTTTGTTTTTGAGGAATTAAACTTAACCAGCCGTTTCCTGGCCCAGCCAACAACCGATCGGATGCCCTTTTCTAGGCCAACGGCCAGGTTATTTTTTGTCAGCAATATCTGATTTTGCTATTTAGGCAGGAGTAAATGTCGTCTGCAAAGATGCCTAGTTGGGAACTGATGTCATTATGAAAATCGTTAAAGAAGATAAAGAACAATGTAAGACTCAGGATAGAACCTTGAGGAACACCTGCGTTCGTGAGAAAGGAACTGGAGGAGAATCAGTGAAGGACAATCTTTATTACACCATTTGACAGGTAGTAATGTATTAAGTCAAATAATCATCACGAAATAAAGTATCCCTGAAGTTTACAAAGGGGAGCGGCATACCACACTCTATCGAACACTTTAAGCACGAGATGTCAATTATTGTGATGTATTTGGGAAAATTTTCAGTTATGGCACTGAGCACATCAGCTGTAGATCGAGCAAAGCGGAAGCCACATTGATTGTCAGACAGCAGATCATGGGATGTAAGATCCTTAAACATTTCAGCGTTGATTAAAGCTTCAAAGGCTTTGCCGAAGAGTGGTAGAAGACTGATAGGACGGTAGTCAGAAGGGTCGCCAGATTTCTTAAAGACAGATATAACAGATGAAGACTTCCAGCATGATGCAAAGCAAGAATCGGTGAGGCAGTAGTAGTATAGTTTGGAAAGGACAGGAGCCAGTACAGGAGCACATTTCTTCAGGAGAATGTCTGGTGTCCCGTCCTCACCGCTAGCCTTATAGGAGTCTAATTTTGCCAATATCAAATATGGGGTTATGTGTAACTCGCTTAACAGAGCCTCAGTTCTAGGTCGTGAATAAATGCGAAAAATCAAGGAAACCAAAGAAAAAAATAAATGAGATTTTCCCCATTTTTTTCGGTTCTTATCCAAGATTGCCAGTTGCTATTTTGATCGTCTGCGCCAAAATTATGTAGGAATGAGATGGTAAAATAACAATAACAATAACAGTATAATATTAATCCATATGCGCTTGTATTCGCCGAACGTTTGCTGATGCAATTATTAAGCCCTATTGTAATGAAATTTGATTTTGGCCTCAATCAACATCCTTGTTCCACTCCTCGTCTGTCAAAATATTGAATTAACTCGCCTGACATTTTGAACAAAAGAAGAACAAAGAAATCGAATAATGTCTTATTTTTCTTCTTGGTCTCACGAGTTTCGAATCAATTTTATTTCTAATATTTGTATTGGTCGTAACTGTTACCTCGTCGATGATCATGAGACCCCGAAATAATTCAAGACTGAATTCCTTCAAGTCTTTCTCAGATTTTCTTTCAGATTTTTCTGAAATAGTTTCCAGAATCCTGGCAATAATTCTAATCTGTTACCTACAATGTTCATCTTCATATACGTTTTTTATATTTTTCTAGTAATTTTCCATTATACACTTTTGTCTGAAACGATAAAATTTCTCAACTATCCGACATTTTGTTTTGATTTTTATGTATTTCAATCTGGTTTTCTAGCCAAGTAGGTAGTTATATATATATATATATATATATATATATATATATATATATATCCGATGTAGCTCTAATGTTAATATTTATATTCTTTTATACTTTAAACGTGATATTTCCTGGAAAGGCCAGGCGATCTAATGATATTACTAGAAAACAGCCTTCTAAGAAAGAAAGTATCATGGCTTCTTTCAAAGTGCGCCTCTTACGACTCCATGTAATTTCCAGGCATCTATTTCGTTTTTATCAAACTATTAGGTTGGTGCAAAAATAATTTCGTTTTCTAAGATATGTTACTATGTGAGAAAACGAAATTATTTTTGCACCAACCTAATATTTTAAAAGTCCTCATTGGGAATAGTAATAGCTTCTTTGCTTCGGTCCCCTTAATCTTGCACAAAATCTTCCTCCTTTTAACATTGATTTCACATTTAGGAAAAGATAATTTCAAAGCCAGATAAATAAGGAATCTATTGACAAAACTCACCTACGTGATGAGATGCTCTGTGAAAAAAACATACGTATGAATAATGATTAAGTCGCGGTATATTTTCTTATTAAAATTAAGGATAAGAGCTTTGCAGGGTCATTTACTTCATTAGACAAAACCATAAACACAACATCAGTGTTTATTTATAATTAAATTCAAGTGTTATAGTTCACATGATTATCTTATTTTGTGTACTGATCCAAAATTATTGATAACATTTTTGATTGTTTCACTTCAAATATTCTTCAAATATTGCTCTAATATTACTTTGCCTTCTCCTATGTTGTCAATTTTAAAATTTTTCTACAGGTCTAATATTTCAAGGTGCCATTTCTCAAGGAAGGTATTGTGAAGAAATATTTTCTTGTATGAATAAACAAATTATCATAAATCTTTTACCATACAGAAAATCTCACGTTCAACAAAATTATCTTGACATATTAGCTTTGAACGGAGAAAAAATCAGTTGCTGTGGTTTAAGTCGCGTTGATATTTCTATGAAGGATCCTTATTTTTAACCTTGGCGTATGCACTAACATAGATGTGATAGTCTAGTTGATTTCATGGCTCTAACCAATATTATTCATATTCTGAATATTTTCTTTCTGTTTAAATTGTTCAAATGATTTTTAAGGATCAACTGTTTCATTTTTCAGATGTATATTATAAACTACAAACCAAATTTTGTTGATTTTCATTTTCCAAATTGAGATTATATTATTTTACTTTGAAATTTTTTCAACTTTTCAGAATTTACGAAAGTATATTCCTTTACATTAGTTGATGTAGTGACGCTCTGGCCATAAAAGCATGTTCCATAACCTCTGCCATATGTACGTTTCTAAGAGAAGTGAAACGCCATCTTAAGTCAGAAGTACTTACTACAAAAACAATCATTATAAAAAAATATCAAAATGTGGTATAAAAATTTCTGTATTTGTTCATGGATTAAACGTTCATTTGCGACGTTATTATATATATATATATATATATATATATATATATATATATATATATATATATATATATATATATATAATGGACTCTCCATGCGTTTTCGACGTGTGAGGATCTCACAACTTAATTGATTCAGTTATGACATTTTGTGCGATAATCTTAAGTGACACTTAATACCTGCTAGTGATTTACAAAGGAGGCCGCATATGAATAAGTGTAAGAATTGTGGGATGAGATCACTGTTAGATTGGCTGACCTTTTAGATCTTGCTCCCGCTTCTTGAAGACGAATCAGACAAGCTAACTGAAAACTGCTGAGTCTACTAAAACAGGTTGAACTACATTCTACCCGCTCCAAGACTAAGCGCTTGTGCGTGTTATGTGGTATATTAAAAGCTGTAGAGTTACTATCCAGCTTGTTTTTGCACATTAGCCATGAAGAGCGCTTTCCAGTAAGTACCGCGCATATATATTATATAAATAATATATAAAAAATTGCATATATATATATATATATATATATATATATATGTGTGTGTGTGTGTGTGTGTGTTGTGTGTGGGGGGTGTATCGTTTGCATTTTGACCATGAGATACGGGTTCGAATCTCACCACGGTCGGTTGGTCAGGAAAGAAGACTTCCTGATGGTAACAGTCAGGAGAGATCGATGCCAGCGTTCGGCACCATTGGAATGTCCCTGACAACCATAGCACGGTATGACCCATGGTTTGTGAGTGAAATTGGGTTAACAGCATTTTTGGCGGCCATCCATAGCTGTGCTAACACGGAGTCACAAGTCATCTTGGCCGAGGGCTTGAGCGTGCTGGCCTTGTTCAAATTGCTGATCACGCTAGATAACACGCTCTTTCACAGAAACAGTAACAATGGTCTGCTCAGCATAGTTGCAGTATAAACAACAGGCGAGCGTTGTGGGTATCGAATAAACACAAATGCGTCTGAGAAAGCGTCTGCAATAGGGAGTAGCTATCCGCGCTAGCAGAAAGGTATCCTCGAATAGAAGTGGCCAGCTATATATATATATATATATATATATATATATATATATATGTGTGTGTGTGTGTGTGTGTGTGTGTGTGTGTGTGTGTGTGTGTGTCTGCATGCACAGAAATGCCCATTTCTAGGCATGTGTCTACTTGTAGTGTAGATGCATTCCAGACATCGAGGAACGGGAATTTAAAAGCGAACAAAAGAACAGCGAAATGTTCAACCATGAGCAAAATCGCACCCATTCAACGCGCTTATTTCTACATAACCTGAGGCCATCCGTAGCCACAGTTCGGCATTGAAATGAACATATATACGCGGAACAGGCATTATATTCTCACTAACTTGCCTGTGTCCGGCTTATAATACAGCATGATTTATGGGCTGTCGGTCTCTATTTATGTTTGTCAATTTATCTTCTAATCTATTTGTGCCTTGTATTCTTTGATAACAATTATCAGCGCGGAGACATGGAAGCAAAACGGAAAGAAGTAAAAGAGAATAGATAGACGATAAGGCAGGGAAGAGTAAAGAAGAAGAAGAAAAAAACAGAAAGAAAGAATGTCAAAATATTGAAATGAAAGCGACAGGAACAGAAAATTATTGCGAAGAAAATGAAGAAAAAAATAAAGAGAAACCAAATAAAATGGAGAGAAATGAAAAACGGAAAAAGATAGATGAATGAAAGTGATTAGAAGATCTAGCAAAGGAAAGATGAAAAACAAGACTTTTACAAAATATGAAAAAATAAGGAGAATGAAGCAAAATAAACACCTAGTGCAGTCTAATGACGAAGCATAGCAAATTTAATCTTGATATAATAATTTTGAAAGTAAATTTACTTTAATAATTTTAACTCAAGACACAATTTTACCTCTGTAAAACAATATGGCTTCCGTTTTTCGCGGTCTACCGCTGACGTACAAGCTCTTGATACTAACGTCGAAGCTCGAGCTGTGGCTCTAGATATCTCATAAGCGTTTGACATCGTTTGAGATTCTGGTCTTCTAAGTAAGTTTCGAGGATACCGTATTAAATGAAGATTGTTTGATTTAATTCAATCACGCCGACCAAATCGTGAAATGAATGTCGTCCTGGACGGGCTCGTTTCCAGATCCTTCTAAACGACTCCTGGAGAGCATCTCACTGCGCATTCTCGGCCTCGCTTTTTCAACTGACATGAGGGAACTTCGTTTATTGTGTCATGCCAGATGTTTTTTTCTCATCAGAGTACATCTTAGACATTTATATTAGGTTGGTGCAAAAATAATGACGTAATAATGTCGTTTTTGACGTATTTTTAACGTCAAAAAGCGACATTATTACGTCATTATTTTTGCACCAACCTAATAAATCTACCATTCGGCTGCGCATTGAATACTGTTGCCATATCCGGTCTAGTATACCTGATATTCATTCATGCAATGTAATCGATCCTGACTCGGCGTCTCGACTTCAGTCACTTTCTCACCGACGTCACGTAGCTTCCCTCTGTCTTTTCTACAAATATTTTTATGGCAAATGTTCTGACAAGCTTTTCCCCCCTTTCGCCAGACTACATTAATTTAAGCGTGCTACTAGATTAGCACTTGGTCCCACTCTATTACTGAGGAAAAAGTTAAACGTAACCACCTCTCCTACACCAACACTGTCTTTTCACGCACTTCCCGAGAATGAGATTCCCTTCCGTTTACTTGTTTCCCTGGAAACTACAATCTTCAAAAATTTAGATGCAACGCTAATCGCCATCTTCCTTTTATGCCCCCTATATCCAGTCAATTCTCTCACTTTCACACTCCATAACCCCTGTGTTCTAATGACATTCCTGTCTTTCTTGGAGGGGAATGATTAAAAAAGAAATTGCAAAGGTTTACTGTGATTGAAAGAAAGAGATAGGGGAAGAAAAACAGCTTTCAAATGACAGAAGATGACAATTCTTTGAAGATATTCGTAGTTAGGAAAATAACAAATCAAGAAGTATAGACGAAACAACCTGTTAGCGTAGAAAGTGTGGTTACAACTAAAAATTTAAACAGCTAAATAATGAGACCTAAATGCCAATGTAGTACTGCGCTTAAATTCTTGAAGTGGATGTACGAAAGAGAAAATCCCCTCAGAAAAATTACCATGATAATAATTATAAAACATACACACGGATGCTACACTAAGACGTGGTGAAAATGACAGAAGAACACTTTAAATATTCTTCTCTGGACTTTGTTAAACATCTCTAGATATATAACAGTAGCACCAGACCAGATGTGTAGCAATATTCGCTGCACGGATGAATAGAGGACTTATAAATGCGCAAGATATGTTGTGGCGAGAAAAATTGTCCAACACGACATAATGTACCGACATTCCTCGCCACAGACTTAGCAATTTGTTCATTCAGTGTTTCCACTTCATGTCCGTAAAAAGTAAAGACCAAGAATGCACATTTCACTTGCTCCACTGGAGGTTAACTATGAAAAGACAATTTTTCTTTAAGGTGATTAACATAGATAAGTTTCGTTTTAGAGGCATTAAAATTAATTTAATGCCATTTTTTTTAGTTTTGCTGACAATTTGATTTTATTGAACTTATCAGGCGTATTATTAAGACAGGAATAAAAAGTTGTGTCATCAGCATAGACACCGTGTCAAGAACTGATGACATCAGGACAGTCGTTGATAAAGGAAGATGTAGCTCGATGAATTGAGTCCCCAGTGACATGTGCATTAACAAAAAATGATCCAGAGGAATACCCTTAAAGAGACATTGTATTTGTGATTTGAAAAGAAAAAGTAAATCAAATAAAAAATAGGTAGAATCAGAATGACTCTTCAATTCATGAAGAAAACCAATTGGTCCAACCCTGTCAAATGAATTCATGATATCTAAAGCAACAACCGGAGCTTCTCCATTCTTATCTGAAGTTTAATGAACTATTTCAGTAAAAAGACAGTCATCACAATTGCGATTGATTTAGATGGGCAAAATCTATTTTGCTCGTCTGAAAAAAATCGAAGTGAAATTGAACTATAAAAAAAAGATTTCTTAATCAGCATTCTTACGGCAAAATTCTTAATGCAGATATTTAGTATACTTTGCTTCATGTGGTCTCATCTACATTCGTATTGAGCACTTTGTGATCTGAACTTTAGAATTCCCTCCTGCTCAACACCACATTAAGTCAGACCTCAACTTCAGAAATGAATTCATTTTCTACTCAGCAACACATTAAGATAAACTCGTAAATTAGGCTTTAAAAAATATTATAAACAGACTAAAATCCAAGTAACGCAAGAAAGTAAATAACGATGAGACAGAAGAAAAGGAGGTACATTCGAAAAATAATTTGCATATGAAGAAAACATAGAGCATCAAAAAGGAAGAAGAAGGAGTGGTAGGAAGAGGAAGGTACTGATTGTTGGAGAGACGAAAACAACGAAAAAGGAAAGCAATTAATGGAAGTTTCAAAGAAGATAACTTATAACCAGCATATTTACAACCTACTTGATCATAGCGTATGGAAAAAGCCAATAAAGATGAGTCTCACCTGGGATTTTTATTGTGGCCTGATTAGGGGGCAGAAAGAAAGACACGGAAGACGAAGGTAGGTTGAAAAAGTATATTGAAGATATATACAAAACAATAGTGTTAGTAATAAGTAGATTAGCACTGCGTCTACTACTCCACTCCACTTCATTCTATCCGACTCTCGCAGTTTGTATTTATGAGAGGAGGAAAAGTTCATTCTCCTGTAAGACGGTTTACCACAACAGATTTTTTCTTTATTTCCGACCTGCATTGATGACTTCAAAATACTCTACGGAAAAGATAAATCAGTTAAGCAAGCAGTATCGTATGAGCAAAAGAGGATTTAATCGATTTCTACACAGATCAATAGACTAAGAAATAAATCAATAACCAAAGAAAAATGAGTAAAAGAAAAATAGATTTCCACCCTAAAATAAATAACAATAGAACGTAAAGGATGCAAGAAATAATGCAAATAAAATACAAAACGTATGTAATGGCAACTTTACCGATAAATGCAAGTGACAAAATAATGAATACTAACAAGACGTTAGTAACATAATATTTTTTTTTCCATTTATGGAGATCAATATTTGATCATTTGCCCGTGTCCGGGATATCGTATATCAGTCGAGGAAGATTGGGAGTTTGTTCGGGGCATAAACCAAAGTAGTATCTACATAGATATATGAAGAAAATCAACGCGCATATAAGATAGAATTGCTGGAGAAATATTCAACAAATTGTCTCATTCAGTGTCTCTGATGCTATCGCTGATTTCGTCACTGGCCGAATGCATCGTTGTCGCTAGTGTTGCTGATAATGGCATATTGTGGGCTTCGTCGCTTATTTTAGCCGGGTCTAATCTACCTTGTGGGCGAAAACGACGTTGGTTTTATATTCGGTGGGAGGCTAAGAAACTAGCTACAAAAACCGTGCTGACATTTTCCCGATTGGTCAGAAAAGATGTCTTATGAAACTGGTATATTTTAGCGGTATACCGGAAGTTTGTATTTGACGAAAATAAAGTCGGTTTTATTCTATCAGTTGTGGATGTCGAAATGACCATTTCCGTTTCAGTTAAAAAGAAATTGATTTTCCGACATGGTACGACACGTAAAAAGAAAAAGATAGAGGAAACAAAACATGGATATTTGTATTTTTCTGATAGAATTCATTTCATATTATGATAATTGCAGAAACCTTCCTTTGTATTAGTCATCAGAAATATGAAGCAGATTTATATCCGGTGTATCTCAGAATTAAAATCTCCGTGTGAGTAATTTTTATCACTAAAACATATCTTTATATACATTTCATACATAAAAATGACATGATTTAAAAAAAAAAATGCTATTGTTTATGTGTATTTATGTCTACACTCAACGTACGTTTCTAGCAAACAATTACGTCCGAGTGCAACCATCATTTTGAACATAGAATAGACTTCCAGGGGAAGTTTCGCAAAAGGACGCAAACTAGTTGGGTCCTTTTGCGTCTGACAAATCTCTTTTTAAAGAATTTTGTTAGATCAAAAATCTTTTATATTAATGTCATGCATCGCATCAAACTTATTCAGAAATTTCTAATCTGTCGAATGTAAACAACTATTTTCACAGTTCAATTGTTTAACATGAAACTGAGCGAGTGACGCGTGTAGGTCCCAGCGGAGACGTCATGAACAAGCGTCACATAATCACAAAGAACCTTAGCAGGTAACGGAAGCCACATCACTTGCGGATTTTCAATGTATAACACATGTTACTAGAAAAGTAATGACATAATCTCGATGCGGATGTTCCACACCTGCTCCAATAAAAGGCTAGGAAGCCATCATCAGTATTGGAAATAGTGATAGCATTTAGAGGAATTGAGAAATATATTTTATGGAAAAAATATTCTTAATAAAAGATCTTATAAATTTCAACCAAAACAGCACTGGTTGCTTAGACAGTGAAATCCCATTATTCCCTTATAAGGAAATTCCTAAATATAGCATTACCATTATTATTTAGTGCATTGTTATATAAACGGTATATCAAAAATAAATTTAAAAGATTCGGGTGGGGGTTCCTGACGCCAAGTCAATGTAAAATATCCATATAAACTTATTTCTAAAACGACATCGATGTACCTCAACACAGCACATCATAACGAATGTTCAAAATGTCCCCCACTTGCTTCTACAGACACATGCACCCGTCAGATCATTTAATAGTGGAGGTTTTCAAATATTCGTGTAGAATGGTTTCGCAGGCCCCCATGGCACTTTGATGAAACATCTCTGCATTATTAAGCTCTGCTGCATAAATCAATTGTTTTAGGTGGTCCCACAGATACAAATCCAAAGTATTGATGTCATCAGAACTTGCAGGCCATTGAACCGGTCTTCCTCTACCTCTCCATCTTTCATGGTAGATGTCAGCCAGTGCATCGCGAACAATGTGACTAATATCTGCTGAAGCCCCATCATGAAGGAACCACAAGCGTCTTCGTATTAGCAGTGATACATCCCCTAGCATATATGGAAGTATGTTCAAAATAAAATCCCTGTAGTCAGCACCTGTAAGACGTGCTTGGAGAACATATGAACTTACCAAACATTCACCTACCATTCTATCCCACACATTAATCATAAACTAATGCTACTGTCCTGCCTGTATTGCATCATGGGGATTCCAATCCGCCCAAAAATGTCCGTCCGTTTGTCTTTGTTTCTCACGCTTTCCCTATATATAGAGAGAGAGAGACAGAAAGACAGAGAGGAAAATAAATGTTCAAATAAATCATCTTTCTATTTGTTGATTCATTGAGACTCAGTTCCGTTTGTTAGCGTAAGATAAAAATATTAATTTTATATAAACAAGGTTTATCAAAAAAAATTTACAAATTTTTGAGCGGGCTCCTGACACCGAAACAAAGTAAAATATCCATATAAACTTATGTCCAAAACGAAATCGTTGTATCTCAACACAGCACATCATAACAAATGTTCAAAATGCCCGCCATTTGATATTACACACACATGCAGTCGTCGCTTCATTGACTGGCGGACACTTTCAAATACACCCACAACGTGTCGAATGGTTTCCCAGGCCACCCTGACACGTTTGATGACGCATGTCTGTATTATTAATGCCTGCTGCATAAAATAATTGTTTCATATGGCTCCACAGATAAACATCTAAAATACTGAGGTAGGAGGAACGTGCAGGCCACGGAACAAGTCCTCCCCTACCTATCCATCTTCCATGGCATAGAAATCGATGTGGCTAAAATGTAATGGAGCCCCATCATACATGAACCACATGCGTCTTCGTATTAGCAGGTTTATAACCTAGCAGGTCTGGAAGTGTTTTCGAAATAAAGCCTCTGTAGATAGCGCTTGTGAGATATGACCAAACATAGGGACCTACCAAACAGTCACTTACAATTCCAGCCCACACATTAATCCTAAACTGATACCTGTATTGTAATATAGGAATTCAGATCCGCCCTCAAATGTTGGTTGTATAAATTTGTTATTCCATCTCTTCCAAATGTTGCCTCATCTGTAAACAAGATTTAAGATACAAACAACGGATCGGTAGTTTGTGCAATAAATCTTCTTTATCGCGTGGTGAGACGACGAAAGTCCCTGCAAAAGACGTTTCAAAGGTTACGGATGCAAAAGCTGCTCTTCAAGTACCCTCCATGCAGTCCTATGCGATGTTCGACATGCTCAGGTCATTTGACATTTTATGACACCTGGATCGTCTCCGAAAGCCTGTAGAATGTGTTCTTTGTGGTCAAGCGTACAAGCGGATCTCGGCCTTCCCAATTTCATAATTTGTGATGCCTCGGATCCTGGCTCAGCCACGCATCGATAAACAGCCGCAAACTTCTAATGACTCGGCTACTTTCGGTCTGGAAACGCAATCTGATACAGGCGTGCAAAATCGCACCCAATAAAAGTCGTGCGGTCCGATGTAAAAAATGATTTCTGCTTGCTCACGATATGAATATCTTACCATTTTTAAAAAGAACACTTCTCAGTTAACTCAATACTACATAGGTTAAACACTGAAAACAGACTAGCCATAAATTTACACGAATGACAAATACATCCTAGTCTATATGGCAACACAGCGCTATCTACCTTAAACGTCTTTTTAAATTATTAACTCAAAACGAAGGATTTGCGCACATATGTTTATACGGACAATATTCCTCGGTTTACTGTGAGGACTACGTCACCGAAGTTTGTCAAAGTATTTTTGATACACCCTCTGTTTCTCTCTCTCTCTCCCTCCCTCTCTCTCTCTCTCTCTCTCTCTCTACATATATATATATATATATATATATATATATATATATATATATATATGTGTATATTAATAAAAAGAGAGAACAGTAAGATATATAATCCGGTGTTCTTATAGATATTTTTATTTTTACAAAATAGTGCTCAATGTAAATTTACAGAGCATTAATATATATATATATATATATATATATATATATATATATATATATATATATATATATAGCCCCTGATTCTATGATTCTAGACTTTGAAGAGAAAAATGTTCATTGCTTGTGGGTCTGCCATATTCGTAACATTTTCTCTTAATCGTATTAAAATTCGAATCGATTTAGGTAATCATTTATCTAATGTCTTAATAAGATAATTCAATTAGTTACCGTCAATTGTAATGTTAAACTTATTGCTTCTATGCGTCTAAAAGTTTCACATTATGTATCTTTCCTTTTGACTATATTCTTTATTCCAATTGAAGAACTAAAAATTACAGCCATTGCTATAAAGCTGAATGACTTTGCAGACGCGAATTTGTCAACTAATGAGGCTAATCTACATTTTAAGAATCTGTTAAAAGCGGCTATATGTAAATCTATTGTTATTGGTAAAATCATTAGTGTATTTTAAAATGTACCTTACAATTCACGTCATTTAATTGTCGATGCCATATGAACTTGTAAATCATGTCGAGATAGATGCGTTAAAGCTGCCTACATCGATGCCGACTGAAAGACTTACTCAAATGTTACATGTTTTAACTAGTCGAAGCATTAAAACTTATTTGTTAAAAACCTGCGGAAGTGTTATATGTGATCTAAAGTAAAGAAATAACGAAGCGTATTCCAAAATTCCAATAAAAATGTACAGGTGAGAAACCCCAAAGTATATATCAATAAAAAGATTGTAATAGTATATGTTTATAAGATGATAATGCAAAAATTACACAAAGGATATTGCTAAAATGTTTCATATAGCAAATGTAACCTTAAACGGAACAGAAATTAATATTAGTAAGCTAATCAGTTTTTCCTTGCAGAAAATTACAAATTTAAACATAACGATGAAACATTCAGATATTTACAGCAAAATACCTATTACACTGGTACGTATTGAATGTGAAGTTCAAAATCTTCTTTCAGTTAGAGGATGTTTTTTATTGCGAGAAAATATAAGATTAGGTACTCCAAAAAGCGTGATGAGTAGAACGACTGGTATCAAACTCTCTTTCTCTCTCCCCATATATATATATATATATATATATATAAGTGAACATAGAAGTCAATACTTAGAGGTGATAGTCTGTTTCAAGCTAGATGCAATCGTCAGGCCACGAGTACTGTTATTTTTCTCGGCTATTTATATATATGGGTCGGTGGTCCATTGTGGCTACTCACAATACACGACTGACCCGTATATTTAGCATTTGGACAGTTGTTGTATAATTTATCTACTGAAATAAAAATAAATCTATAAGATCGTATTAGAAATTATATAAAAATCTTAATCAAAAGACCTTATCCATCACAATTAATGAAACTTGCATATATATATATATATATATATATATATATATATATATATATATATTAATATATATGCATATATGAGGTTCAGGTAACTTTTCATGTAGAGAGAGAGAGAGAGAGAGAGAGAGAATAGACATGGATATAAACATATATACGTAGATATTGAAATCATCATGATATGGTCCGTTGTACCCTTTAATCAACCATCGAGCCTTAAAAAATTAACAAATCTATCGCCTAAAAATATAGCAAATATGTTACGTATATACAATGGTGGCTTACTTCCGCTTCCCAACGGTACGCAAGAACTGATACTTAAAATTATAAAAACTTAGGAAACTGGTTATTTGATTATCTGGATATAATCTTATATATTAATAGCCGGTCGTCTAAATAAAATATTAGACTACTCTCGTATGCGCCTGGTGAAAATAATGTGGCTAATCCTCTAGTTATAAATTTGATAGATCTTCCATTGGATTTTGTGTGTGCAGCGATTCAGTTTAAATGTGACTAAGAAACCATATCACAAATGATGATGACACTTGAATCAAAAAGTATCATTCTTCTGAATAGAAATATGACGAGAAACATAATTTCAATCTGGAAATACCTTAATAAATAAATGTTTTCTATTACATTATCAAAATGGTTTAATTCTTTTTGAGACAATAAAGTTGTTTCTTTCCATTCTCAGATTAGCAAAATAGCTTCCTGATGGTTAGCAAATTAGCTTCCCGATGGTTAGCAAATTAGCAAAATAGCTTCCTGATGGTTATCTGTCTGTATAGAACCTTTTCATGGAAATCTCGGATGTCACAGAGATATACACGTATGCTTCTTTGTGTGCGTGATAATGAGTAAGAGGTTTGGATTAATATAACAATTTCTGCGTTAATATATATTTGATTGAACACCAGACACATTGTCCATGTTTTAATAATTCCTGTTTTGTTCCAGTGAGGATAAATACGATGTTGGCCTATTCAAAATACGAAAAAAAAATTCAGCTGTTTTTGAATGCGGACATAGATCTATTCGCTTAACTATCATTATTATACGGGTGTATCTGTACCGTCAAAAATAACGCTTTATTTTTTATCCGCCGAATTTATCTTGTTCATAATTGGCTTTAGTGAACGGATGATTATTTACTCTCTGAACTTTGTTTTGTGCATTTCATACATTTCTTCTGGCGCCAGTATTCCCATTCCTCCTCCTCCTGCTGCTTTGCTCTTCCCTTGTCAATGTCGTTCTTCTATTCACATTCTTATGTATAGATTCTTCCTCTGTTTCAGCTACACGTTCTCTCATTGCAGACATTCTTGTATTAGATCCTTCCTCTCTTACAATTTGTCTTCTTTACTCTCCCCTCTCTCTATCTCTCCTCTCTCTCTATTTTGTCTGATTAGTTCGACTCTAAGACTCGAGTTGCTTGGCTTGCGTAGTTATTGCTTCACAACATTTATACAATGCCTGTAAATATATTTGCCTATCAGCCTCCTGACTTGACTGTAACTGATTATGAGACTTAATTTCTGATTTCGTTTTCGCTCTCCTTCTAATTTCCTCTTCAAGGCAATTTTTCGTTTTATGATGTTCAATGGATAGAAATTTCTTCATTTCACAAAAAAGATATAAAATCATGTAAATTAATACAATATAGAATCTGGACAATGTTGGATAAATTAGACAAAGTGGCAAATACTTTCATTGAATTAATTACGCTTTTTATCGTTGTTAGCTATGTTTCCTCAGATCACAATGAGATAAATATGATTGCGTCTATGCTTAAACTTTAAATCGTCAATAATTTTCAGCTAAGCTGACGTCCTTCTGTTGAGAAGAAATTAAAAAAAAATTGTGTGATATTATTCGAAAGCCGTTATTTGAATTGTCGATTTTTTTAGGTATAATGCCAGTTATATTTCGAGGCAGCTGATACGCAACCTTGACTTTAATAAGTTGTTAATTTGTTCACAACCTATCTTTCTTGATTTATCGGAATTAGTTAAAAAAAAAAATTCTACTAACAAATTTGGACAAGGTAAGGAACCTGTCATAAATTTACTAATGCAATTTATTTATCTCCTATACCACTACAGGTGTGGTAGGAAATATATAAATAAATCCTCGTTTTTGGAGTGACTTATTGCTGAATATTGGTGGGCTCATCGTCATTTCCTTCTGTGTAAAATGAGTCTTCTGTTAGATCTAAACAGACGTCCGCATCCATCGTTTGGTAGGTTTGAAGTGTTGGAGGGAAGAATAGTTCTGGCTTAGGCATTTTTTCTCTGTCTTTGTTTTCTGGTGTTTTCAAAATATGTTGTTTTATCATGGACTCTAAATTTTTTTTTTCTGTTTTGTCTGCAGCTTCCACCTGACCGGATCATTTTCTCTCCTCAGCAAAATGTGTTTTCCAGCTGACCCTTTAATTGACGACGTGTAGCTCCACATGGTCTCTTGCCAGATGTGATCTCTGAGAAGAGAAAAATTATTTTTTTCATCCTTAAGAATGTGACACGCAGGCAAAGAGGAAGAAAGGAAATTTCTTGTCGTCGTTGCTACTTTTTACCTTTATTCTTAATCTTTCAACGTTGATTAGAATTTCAGTATTATATTCGTGTGTTAATCTGAAAGAAGGTTAATTAGTTTTTGTATGTTTAAGATGGTAATTGAAGGTAGCAGAAATGGCACAAATTCCTTACAATGGACATACGAAGCAGGAAATCTGATATATATATATATATATATATATATATATATATATATATATATATATAAAGAAAGAGAGAGAGAGGTAAGAAAATCAATATTAAAAGAAATAGCATGTCATTATTTTTTAAGAAACTGAGTTCAGTTAATATAGATTTTCTTTCGATCTTATATGCAAAAATTGGACATTGTTTTAGCAGAAATTGTCTAAATGTTTGTACGTTTTCATCAACTGTGACTAATCTATTTTTCACGGATTTTAGTTACGCTTTTGTAAATGATGTTTAAGCGGTATTAATGATTAGTAACTTGCTGAAAGGTACACAAGTATTCATTAGCAAATACGGCCAATATATACACAATCACTTATAAAATTTTTACAAACAATAAGTACAATATATATATATATATATATATATATATATATATATATATATATATATATATATATATATATATATATATAATCTCGATTCAATATATATATATATATATATATATATATATATATATATATATATATATTGAATCAAGATATCTTAATTGATGAGCGTTTGATTAAAATAAATCAACTAAATTTCCATGTTAGTTATTTTAGAAATGTTTACCTTCACAAAAATATACTGCTATTCATTTTAGTAATATATATATATATATATATATATATATATATATATATATATATATATATATATATATATATATATAGGTGTCTGTGTCTGTGTGTTTCTCTCTGTCTGTCTCTCTGCGTGCGTATGTTTTTATGTCAATGCGTGTGTCTATGTGCATATTGATCTGGATAGCGCTGTTTTTCCTTTACTAAATGCTCGTCATTCACTGCAAATTTATTTATATTTCGATAATGTCACAGGGATTTAGTTTATATTTATCGCATGCTTATTATTACACACGAAGCATCGTTTGTCCTGATTATGTTCCCAAAATGAACGATAGTATTTTATGTTTGATAATCTATGCCATTTGTTCTCATTATTAATCATACTATCTTTCTCTCCCTTACCACCCAGAGACCACTCTGCTATTTGTATACACATCAATATTTGAACACTACCCCAGACCAAATAAACAAATGAAGAAAATGTAAAATATAACAAAATTTAAATATCGATTTTTTTTGGGGGGGGAGGTAAGAACACTACTGTCTGCACCTGTCTTTGGACAGGTGTCGGATTAGTTTTGTTTTACGAATGCTGATCGATTACAAATAAAATATCCTTTGTTTGCCCGCATGAAATCAAATCAGAAGAGATGGCTCTATGAATTTTGAGATCAGACTATACTATGAGATTGAATCATTTTTCATTGAATTTTTTTTTTTTTAAATCGTGGCATTGCATTTGCTTAAATACGCACAACAGAATTCTTTTGGAATACCCAAAATTTCAGCCCCTCTGCTCATAACATAACCAGTGCGGACTACGGACAAAATTATATAAGAGTAATGCAATATTGAAAAAAGGAATGAGAAAATGATTTCAACATGTAAAATTCACTAGTATTATTGCACAAACATCATGCTGACGATTACACAATGGCTGCGATGACATCTGACATCTCCCGTGTCAGAATAATCGTTCAACTCCTGAATTTCCAGAGCCTTTATTGCCAATTAATTTAAACCTTCATTGATTATTATTGCTTTTTCGTCTATGGTCAATCATCCAACATTAAAAAACAAAACAAAACAAGTATTACCTGTGAATTTGTAAGTAGACAAAGACGTTGTACTGCGTAAAGTAGATGTTATAAAACCGTGTTGCATTAGAGATTTCCTATTCCTATTTAGTTAGCTTAACGAAAGCTAACTGGCCTAACACTCTGCATGTCTGGACAATAATCCAGGTACTTTTTATATCACTGCGACAGTGCCAGATGGCCGTTGATTCCATGAAAGATTCATCCGCACTATGACAGTTGGTGGGGGAACCGGTTTATTCACAAATGACTCATAAAGTGAGTTGCAATAATACTCACATATATTCTGAAATCCACAAGCACTCACACATATAAGTACAAACACACGCACACATACATACACATACATATGCACATATATTTATATACAGGGCGCGATGAGTGAATTGTCGCCATATTATAGTTTTAATTTTGAGCATGCTCGATGTTTGTTTTGGTTTTTGCTACTACTCAGGATAGTTTCGTCAGTTGAGAAACAGAGAACCATGATGTAATTCCTTCCCTCAGAATTTAGAAAATGTCATAACGTACTGCTTGAAATACATGACGTAAACTCCAATACGAATATTTCAAAATGTTTAGGTGTCAATCTGAGGACACTGTAGAGGATTTAGAAAGAATTCGATGAGTTTTATGTTGATTACGAAGGTACGGTAGCTCAGAAAACTCAATCTGATCTTTCTGATAGGAGAAGAACTCCATTTCTCTTCCAACAGGGACTCAAGTTCAACAAGGCAGTTTACATAAATTGTTTTGTGGAGGTATTGCTGCATTGCGTCAAGAGTGTAGCTGCTGGGAATCCCTATGTCTGGCAATAGTACTCGGCACCATGCAACACAGACAGTTTCTACGACTACATCACTCCTTACATCTGGTCACCTAACTCCCCAGACTGCAATCCACTTTATTATTATGTGTGAGGCGAAGTTGAGCGTGAGACAAACAAAACTCGTTGTAACACCAAAGATGAACTGAAGGCAAGGATTATGGCAGCATTCACCAACTTAAACAAGGAGATCGCCCAGAAAGGATGCAAGAAATTACAAAATCGTCTCCAGATCGTGGTTGAAGCCAGTGTCAATTTATTGAATAAATTTACTCATTAGTATTTCAAGATGTTTATTTTTGGAATATTAGTAATTGAAACTGTCAAAATGTGATGTCAGTGTTATTTGCATTTTCGCGTAATATAGACGACAGCTTTTTATCTATCTATGTATCTCTATCTATCTATCTATCTATCTATCTATCTATCTATCTATATATATATATATATATATATATATATATATATATTCAATTACAAGTTCAAAATGAGAATTTCCAAAGTCAAAATGAGAAACCTAATGTAAAAAGGGCAATACAGAGATGCAGATTCAAATCGCAACAATAAAACAAAAATCAGAATTCACTATTTATTATTCCGTACGTTCTAGCAATTGATATTTTGCAACTTATAAATAAATTGGGCCTGACCCACCTGCTTCGCATATTTATTATTTTAGTGAATAGCGTTTACATGTAAATGTCATATATATATATATATATATATATATATATATATATATATATATATATATATATATATATATATACTTCAGGCTTTAATTTTAATCAAGTTGTTTCAATGTTGTGTAACACATAGTCAAGTTATACTTTGCCAATTTAATAATCTATACTCATTTAATTCATCACCTAACATACATGAGAAGCGAATCCGCAGCACATGAAAACAATTGGCAATTTTTCTCAATCTAGGAAAATGGTAGAGACTGGAAATCCTAAGCAAGACATTTGGAAATCAAAATGACCACAGCATATTGGTGGAAAAGGAAGGTTATAAATTATATACAAGATGATGTTATAAGCATTCGAAGATTTTTGAAACCCAGTGACAATTTTTCTTTGATCAGATTGACCAGAATCCAAGAACTAACTTGGAGGACAAATTCAGAAGACGAAAGATAATTCTGTATCAAGTTAATGGATTAAGGTACCCTATCAAATATATCAGATTTGAGCCTGGAATGGGGAATAATAGCTCCAATAACGAAAATAGAAAAGAGTTTGAGGAAAGGCTGCCGGATTATCAATCTGACTATTCCTCATCCTATTTATGGACAAATATTCCAACTTGCATATTACGAGAACTCAACGTTGATCCTAAACTGATGCATTGGTAACAAGGGGGGCTGATGCATCATGAAATTCATCGAGTTTCCGACAATAAGAAAATGGTTGGAAATTGGATAAAGGAAGGCCTATATGATCTGTCAGGAACCAAATGTTATTGTCGTTGATAATGCTCTATGCTGCTCCAACTTTGAGAGAGTTTTACTCGTTCCAGAGTTTGAGCGCAATCATTTTCTCCAAATGGCACAGTACAACCTTACGCTTAATCCGATAGAAAACCTTTGATAGGTTATAAACGCATTTATCAAAAGAAAATTGGCAGAATATATGGGTGAGTACTCAATGCAGAATTTCCATCAGGGTCAACGAAAAAGGATTTTCAAATGGACACATTGAAGATTCCTTAAAGGAAATCATACCAATTCTATGCAATGGAGTCATTGCAAAAACTCCAAAGAATATTTCCATCGTTATTAAATATGAACGATGACGCGTCTTAAACGTGTATGGTTATATCAAGAAACACTGTTCTCTTGTTAAATTTGGGGTTTCTCCTTTTCACTTTGGAATTTCTTATTTTAAATTTGTAATGGTATAGACATATAAATTTATATACATGCCTACATATACACACATATATATTCATATATACATATATAATCATATATGATTTTTAAATAAATACATTTAAATGTATGTATGTGTATGCGTTTGTGCGTGCAAGTACACAAAAAAACAATTATCTCCATTTAGTCGAGATGAAGTTACGTAGGTCACGTGAGGGCCGCAGAGTGATGTCACTTTATAAAGTAACGGAAGTATCAAATCAGTCAGTCAACCGGGCAGTTGCTTTTTTTTAGCCTGGAGCCCATCCATCTCGGCTGAGATTAAATTTCATATGGAAAATATAATTTAACTTAACCAGATATAGAAACTAATTTCGGCGCGCTATTCTCATGTTGAAGAAAAAGAAAACCTGGCTTGACAACATCTACAATGGTATTGGGTCTGACCAAGCATCTCCGCTTCATTTACTTTATCACAAGCGTAACTTAGCTTCTCTCTGCCTTTTTCTATACATATTCTATGGAAACTGTTCTAATTAACTTTTCTCTATTGTACCTGGACTATATGAACGTTAAGTACAATACTAGAGTGAGAGCAAGTTTCATTCTTTTTACAGTTGAAATGGCCAGTAAATTATATACTAACAATTGATTCTCTCACACTTTTCGATGATGGGACTCTCTTCGGATTTATTTACAGACAAATTTGATCATCAAAATTATAAATGCAAAATCAATCGTTATCTTCGCTATTCCTAACCCCTGTTCATTTATTGCTCTCTCATTATCCTTAATAATATTTCATTTTCCCCATATTCTCCTGCGTCTTAGTGGTGTTATTGCCTTCCTTGGGGTAAAATGATTTAAAAAGTCATTATATAGCCATGTTTGCGTGAGACGCTGTTTCAAAAGTGTATTTACACTGTGTTTGACTTGACCTTTGGAATTCTTCTGTTTTTAAGTGAAATGTGACCTTAATACATAAATGAGAGTATATAGTAAAAGACAAAATGCTAATAAATAATAAAGAGAGGATAAGTTTACAAATATTTCTGGGACATCTCGTGTCTTTGTGCGCACGAACGTACGCGTCGGCATTATTATGTAGACAAAATTAATTCTGTGTGACCATACACTGATTATGTAAACATATTCATCAAATACAATCGATATTAGACCTCAGATTCAGATCTTAAATCTGAGGCTTTAATTTTTAATTCTGTAGACGATAAACTCCTCCGGTTAACCCAAATATGGTGATCAGACATCTTGAAACACGCTGGATTAGTTTAATAGAAATTTGCATTGCAGATTGTCAGGCAGACGCGGTGATTCTGTTTGTGCAAACGTTGGAATTGATTGTAATTTATATGTCCACAATATTTTCAATTTTTATCACTTTCATTTCAGTCAGTGACATTAACAAATCTGAAGTTAATCACGAGCCTTTCGAAGTCATTGAATATTCGTCTGCAATTCTAAGATTGCCAAAATGACGCAAATTACGCATACAGATACGCAAATCAGGTGTGAGGGGATGGTAGCTTTTGATCTGAAAATCGCAAAGATTTCACGATTAATTTCGTTTAGATAAGTTACAATAAACAATGTTGCTAAATTTATTAGTTTAAACATTTCTTCATCAAACAAATTTAATTCGCCAAAAAATATAATTGAATTTGTAAATGTTTTAAGGGATCATGAACAAATGAAAATTCGGTTCACTAAAAAGTTAATCGTATTAAATATCAAGAACCTGGATAGGTTTATCATAAATGATATTTTGAGAATGTAAAATCCAGTATTTATTACGTATTGATAAACTAATTGATTTAATTAAACAATTGGAGTTTAACAATTGTGCTGTTTTTTTCTTTCTTTTTTTTAAATAACATTATTTTCATAAATCTTAATATTATTTTCAATTCAGCGAATTTACAGAATATTTTAAAATAATACTCGTCAATATTTTCTTTCAGTGCCGCCATTCTGGACGATTTTCTGGCGATTGGGGCTCAGTAGCCAAGGTAAAATTCCATTATCGTCAAATTAGAAACATTATAACATAGAATATAGTGAAATCTTTACTAAAGAATACGTATCAAGTTGAAAGGTAATAAGACAGAATATCATTTTGTATTAAAATGAAAAGAATTTAAGCTGCTTTTAACGTATTTGACTCGTTGAAATTTGAGATTGTTGTCCGTTTTTTGTTAAAAGAATGCTTGGCCATAATATATTGGCAAAGAATATATGTCAATTTTTGCCAGTAATATTCACAAGATTTTTTGTAAAGTATGATTCTGTCTATCCCTAAGATGTGTTTAATGCATTTGTCTTTGCTTTTTGCTGGAATCTTTCTACCTCCTCTCCTCAACGAAAACTTCGAAATGCGTGAACTTGTTGAAATCCGGGTTTTCTTGTTGAAGAGCTTTAAAAAAACGTAAGAAATAACATCTAAGTATCACAGCATACAGGATACCCCTGAGGGTGGATAGTATTCACTCTATGCCGACCAGCGCGCGCATGCACACACACACGCACGCACGCGCACATATACACACATTCACGCCCATATATATATATATATATATATATATATATATATTTATATATATATATATATATATATATGTTTTGTCTATTTATTTTATGTAAATTCTTTTCATAACGTCTGATAAGTTTAATAACATTATCATTGAACGAAGAAAAAAAATCACAATATTGATCCATATTTTTAATACACTCTAAGCTTTCGGCAAGATTTTCAACAGCTTCACATACTTCATGAACCACGGCATCCCATACATCATACTTCTACAATTCACACTCACGTAGTCATGTGTGACGTCATGAGATGCGGTGCTATTTTCGCATCTAGCGTCTTACATGCACGCGTTTATCGTTGCTAAGAAATCATCGATGTAAACAATCACAGACTATCAACACTGTCTTGTCCGTATATTGCTCAATATGTTGCAATTGACATCTTTGATAATGGCTTACGTAAGCCGAAAGCTTAGATTGTATTAAAAAATATGGAACAATATTGTGAATTTATTTCTTCGTTCAATGATAATGTTATTAAACTTATCAGACGTTATGAAAAGAATTTACATAAAATAAATTGACAACACTTGTCTATGTTATTTAATGAAACATGTATGAATATATATATATATATATATATATATTTAAACACACATATGTCCCCTCATATATATATATATATATATATATATATATATATATATATATATATATATATATATATATACGTACACATGCACCTCCATATATATATATATACACATGCACACTCATATATATATATATATATATATATATATATATATATATTTACAAACACATATGGCCCCTCATATATATAAATATATATATATATATATATATATATATATATATATATATTTACGTACACATGCACCCATATATATATATATATATATATATATATATATATATATATATATATATATATATATGAATATATGAGGGGGCATGTGTGTGTATATATATATATATATATATATATATATATATATATATATATATATATATATATATATATATATATATGGCTGCTTGGCGTTTGTTTACGTTTGTAAAAACAATGGACTAGATTTTGGTTATTCGTTCTGTCGAATGAAGATGGCTCAATGTTAGAAACTCTGACTGACACCAAATGTGGTTGCGTCTCGATCCGGGAAAATATTTTCAATTGAACATTGTTGAACAGCAAACTAATTCTAAAAACAATGGTCAACTATCAGCGAATTATATATATATATATATATATATATATATATATATATATATATATATATATATATATATATATATATATATATATATATATATATATATATATGCGTGTGTGTGTGTGTGGATGTATAAAGGATAGCGAATTAGAAATCAGAGTTCATTATATTCACTTTCTTGCAAAATTCATTGAGAAAATTATGAATCAATCACATCCGCCCGGCTATGGGTTAAATAGCTGCAAAGATTCTGCCCTGTAGCTTTGTTAGGAGCCATTTCAGGAGGAGGAAAACAACCCTGCTTTTTATCCTGATATCTTTCCTCAGACCCACCAAAACGGCTAAGTTTACACGTGATGCTGCTGTGATCTTAGGGTGTTACGTGTCTAATGATCGTGATATGTATATTGGGTGAGGGGGTCATTTTCATAGATTGTTGGTTGCATTGAATTATTTTTTTTTTTTTTTGATAGAGTATATTATATCGGTAACGTTGGGTGATAATAGATGTAGTATGAGCGTAATTGCTTTTAATTATTACATTTTTGTATTTTATAAATATATCAATATGTTAATTTTTAAATGTTAGTTTATTTTTTTTGTGTGTTTTAACATTTGGTAGTAATATCTAATTTAAGAACATTGCTAGACGTGCTCTGAATATTCTAACCTGAATTTAGTTGCTACCAGTTCTCCGCATCTAAATAATTCCGATGACAGTAAAAAAAATCAAAGATAGAACTGTGAACAAATAAATCCATGGTTAGTTTAGTTACTAAATGTTTCATTATTCTCTTTATTCAATATACTAATTGTTGTGACCAAGTAAATGGTTAAGAAATAACAAATCAAAAGGTTGCAGATAAGTCGTGTATTGAACAGTAAATACAACAGAAGTGTTTTACACGACTTGCGAGTGTGTATCGGTTGACCAGCGTTCAGTCTATATCACCGTTATATTTAACGCCCTCCGACGTGGGTCGTATGTTGCACAAGGCCGAGTTTATCGTTGGTTCTCTAAGCCCGTAGTCTCGGCCAAAAATATTAATTCGAACCCGTATAAACGGGTTCAGGGCCTGTCTACCTCCACGAACGAAACATTGCTCATCCGCAAAGCCTCGTCCGGGTGCTTCTCTGCCGAGGCAGAGAGTTTGACAGTAATGTACTGTCTATATCACCATTATATTTAACTGTCCCCCACGTGGGTTGTATGTGGCACAAGGCCGGTTTAGCGTTGGTTCTCCGAGCCATTAGGTTCGGCCAAAAATATTCCCTTTGAACCTGTATAAACGGATTTAGGGCCTGTCTACCTCCCCGGACAAAACTTTACCCTTCAGCAAAGTTTCGTCCGGGTTGCTCTCCGGTGAGGCGGAAAGTTTGACAGTAATGAACGGTGTATATCACCGTTACCCCGTGGCTTACTTTTCCTACTAACTTTATTGCAAGTGAATTACCACGCAATACATTATTCAACAAAATGAAAAAAATATCAACAACAACGAATTTGACAAGAATTACGTAAGCATTTTTTTTTATATTTGCGACACGCATTTTACGTGTTAACAATAGATTCTATTCATTATTCTTAAATAATAAAGAAAAAACCGTTTTACTGGTATATTTTAATGCTAATAATTTCCAATAATCCAAGCGTATTGTACTTTTCTGGTAATTCAAACTTCATAAGTGAGGAGATCCTTTTTTTTTTCTCGTTCTTTTCCTTTTACTGTAGTCATGGTATGAAATGTAAGATGTTCAATATATTTTTCTTTTCGGGTTAACTTCTAAAGGCTTCGTAAACTTCCTTTTTTCTTTTGAACCTTCTGAGCTCTGGTACCTCAAACGTGTCGAAGATGACATCCATAGTGTCATCTTCCATGGGATCCCTGTTGACTACTCTTTTATACAGTCTTCTGATTTTCTTTACATGAAGTTTATGTATGAACTTTGGTACCTGAACCATGTAAATCATGTTCACGATTTATTTGTCAATGATTCCTATCTCCCTGTGAGCTTCGTTATTCCAAATACACGAAAATAAACTGAATCTCAAAGCTGTTTATAAGCAGGTTATTCTTATTGCGCACTTTTGTTTCATTCGGAAGGAATTTGTCAAATACTAACTTTATTTTCCTGGCAAAGATGACCTCCGCTGACGTCTTGGCAGATGGAGCTCTACTATTAGGAGTTATCCGATAAACCTGTAAAAACTGTTGTATAGCCGTATCGGTCGGAGTACCTCTCGCCTTCATCAATGCTCTCTTAAAAGTATCTACAAAACGCCCTTCCTGCCCATTACATCTTCGGAAATATGGCGCCGTGGTAACATGTTCGATCAGGAATTACTGAAAAAAACTCCTTAAATTCACACGATGTAAACCGTGTGCCATTATATGTTAACGATTCCAAAATGGGCAAATAGCTCGTGTAGAAAATTTACTGTCATTTCTGCGGTCGGCCTTTTGCATTCCAATACATTTGTCCACTTGAAAGGTCTGTCAACTACTACGAGATACTAAAAACCAACAAGCAGTAAAAGGATGCAGCAAAATTCATATGTATCCGCGACCACGGACGTTCGGTTTTAGGTCAGGCATTGAATTTTATCGGAGGTCCTTTAGCAGCCAAAGCACATCTTTTGCACGATTTTACCGTGTTTTCAATATCCATGTCAATGATGGTCCAGTAGATATAAGTCCTCATCAGACTCTTCATCCGTGAATTTCCCGGGTGGCCAGCATGGAATTCTTTTAGTGATCTATTCTGAAGTGTAGATTGGATTACTACTCTGTCTCCGTACATGAATAAGTCGTTATAGAATCAGTAAACTTCTGAAATACTCTGGTCTTTTCTTTTTAATTCCTCCTTTACTTACTTTATGAAGTCATCCTTGGATGTTTTGTCTATTATTTCATTGATTGTTGTTGGAAGCTCCCTGAGAGTATTGCACAGGGTAAATTTTACGTCCACCTCTGTTCTTATTGCAGCAATGGCGTCATCGAGATAGGCTACCGAAAAATCCAGACCTATTTAACATCGTGCCCATAACCTGTTGAAAAATGGAAGGGGCAACGTTAACTCCGAATGGAAGTCTTAAAAATTTGTATAAACCCTTTTTGGTGTTTATGCAAAAGAGATTCGAGCATTTCTCGTCCACGGGTATTTGTAGATAAGCGTCTCTTGAGTCAATCTTAGAAAAAAGTTTTCCTCCACGTAGCTTAGCGAATATTTCCTCCGGACTTGAACGAGGATAGCAGTGAACCTTTAGAGCGCTTTTTGGCCACGTAGAGATGTTAGCACATACACGAATTTCTTTGCTCTTCTTTTCTATATAATCTCTGGTAGATGCCCATTCGTTATATTCAACCTTTGCCAGAACTCCGCGAGCTAAGAAATAACAAAACAAGAGGTTGCAGATAAATCATGTATTTAACAGTAAATTCACCAGAAAAGTGTTACACGATTAAGAGTGTGTGTCGTTTGACAAGCGTTCAGTATATATACCTGGTCCCCCGAGGCTTACTTTCCTACTAACTTTATAGTAAGTGAAAGAGTTCACAATAGACTCATGAGAGGCAGGACACTACAACACTAATTTATTTGAAAATAAGTTTAAAAAATAAATATAAATTTATCTCTATTCATTCATACCATTCTTAGTGTATATATTTTATACAACAATCTATGTTACTTTAAATTTAACAACAATTATTACAAAGGAATTGGACTCCTAATGGGTATCCACCTTTATGCCAGTTTAAAACGTGTATTTCTAGAATATTTACAATTGAGTAATTTACAATCTATTCTTCAAAAATATCATTTTCATCGGCTATTTTAACTTACTAATGTAGTTCTTAGCACTTACACAACAATTAATGAAATAAAAATGAAATAAAACTATTGTTAAGCAAGTGGAACAAACTCATTAATATAAGTTAGCAATATAAATAATAATTAATTACAGTTTTTTAGATATATTCTTAAGAAGATCCAATAATAAATTGGAATTCAAAGTATTGTTATTATTGTTTGAGAGAGATATTTCTATTTACTCGGATTATTAGGGGACACTATACGCAAAACTTGTACACTCCGTTGAATAAAGCTTTCTTAAAGCCTACACCTACGTACTTTTATCATTACAAGTATATCGACAATCAACAAATTAAAATGAATGCATACGCTTACCACACGACTATAATTAGATATTTACCGCACGGCAATAATTATAAAACGTATAAATTTTTATTATCTTAGAGAATTTAGAATGTGTAGCCGCCAATATCTAGAGGAAAAATTTCAAACTCATTCAAAACACTCGTATTGCTGTTCACGTCTTACTAACCGCGAAATGATGGAATCTAAATTTAATCAATAGTAAACTTAAAAATAATTCTCTTTTTAAGCTTATGTCTACTATATAACTATCTACAAGAACGTGTAAAAAGAAATAAACTTAAAATAAGTACAAATATGTCACTAATAAAGTTCGTAGAATGGAGAAAGAAAAGTATATTTTTGCTTACTATCAAAATAAAAAAGTGACATTTCTGGGATAAATCATAAAAAAGGGGCGTGGAGAATTAGACAATTACGTGAAATATGAAAGGGAAGATGTAACTGATTAACAGTGAATAATGTAGTAAACAAATTGTGTAAATATATGGCTAAAAAATAAACGAGGAGGGATAATAAGGGGACAGATATTGATTATTATAAAACATAATATAAAGTCCAATTTTTTATAAAAATATTTAAAGCACATTAATTGTAAGCTTGTGAATAATCAATATTCAATAGACTTTTATTTTAATATTTCGATATCTAGTCTCATTTGTACGAATTCTATCTCTGTCTCTCCCGCTATCTATCTATCTATCTATCTATCTATCTATCTCCATATATATATATATATATATATATATATATATATATATATATATATATATATATATATATATAATTGTAAGGGTTTTAGGATTCTCTCTCTATCTCTCTCTCTCTCTCTCTCTCTCTCTATATATATATATATATATATATATATATATATATATATATATATATATATATATATATATATATATAAAATTGTAATGGTTTTAGGATTTAGGTCCAAAATTGCTGGCTATTTTTTCCGGAGTTTACCGGTGGAAAACCATTTGAGACAAGCAGGTTTTGGGGTTAATTTGCAGTATAAAGAGCAAAAGCCCCCGGTAATGAGAACGTACGATTCTGGTGTGAAATCTCCTGATCATTTCGTATATGACATTAAATCTTGCGCTCCATTACCGTTTACAATTTATCGTCAATCTAAGTTCGATCTCTTTCGCGTGGTCCGGCCGCCATTACTGGCGTTGTTTACCTACTTTTGCTTCGAGTAATAATGCGCATAAGCTTACTTAGTTAACGGCTTTTTTACGGCTGTTCCTATCTTACTCGGCTTGATTACTGAGCAATTTTTGCGGATGTTATTTTTATTTTAAAATGCGCGTTTTTTTTTGTTTTTTTTTAAACCTTACATGTATATATATATATTTTTTTTTCTTTTTTAATTAAATTAGTTTTTTATTTCCAGACACAATTGAAAGCTTTTCTAAATAAATTTAATGTCTTGGATGAACCATTATTCCAAATATATTCTTATGAAGCTTTAAAGGAATATATTTTTTGTGGTACAATTTTTTAAGTCCATATAGAAGTATTGTTTCTTTGTGGAACTAAATTTTTATTAACTAATGAATTCTATTTTTTATTAAATTGAAAGTTTTTCTAAATAAATATAATATCATAGTTGAACCCTTTTTCCAAAAATATTCTTAAGACAATATTGTACTTAATGAACCTGCTTATAGCTAATGAAGCAGAATCTCACCCTAAAATGTAATTTATGAAACTTTAAATCAATATTTGTTTGTGGTATAAATTCCTTTTTCCAATTAAAAATAAGGTTTCTTTGCTGACCTTTAGCTTTATTATCTAATGAATTCATTTTTTTTTAAACTGATTTAAATGTGTTATAAAAACAATTGAAATTACTTACAATTACTTACTTTTAAAATTAAAAAAAAGGTCGTTGAAGAAAAAAGAGAACTTCATTTTCTTTATCCTTTCAGAAACATATTTTTATGTTATTTTTCAGGTTTTTTCAGGCAAAAGTATGCAAACAAATCCAATAAACGCGGTAGATCTGTCAACGCTACGAGAAAGAAGTCGAACTTACGCTCTCCATAACTTCTAAACGGTAATTGAGCGTAATGTTTTAATGTCATTTTCGAAATTATCAGGCACTTTTACATCAGAATGGTACATTCTCTTTACCGGGGGCTTTCTGTGCTTATACTGCAAATTAACGGGCTTTTTTTCATAAAATGCCCGATATCAAAAGGTATGGTGTTAATAGAATTAATGTGGAGAAATTTATCACTTAAATAAGTGGTGTTATTTCAGTCATGTCGACTTCGAAGTTTCATGAGTGCATTGTATTAAGTCCTTCAAACATCAGGGCTGTTAGCCTCTCTGCTTCTTCTGATTTTTTTTCTGTGGATTTATATATAGTTTAGTGTAAATTTATGTCTTTGTGTGGGTTTGTGTTTCTTCCCTTAATGGGTGTTGTGTTATCTGAATTTAATGTTCAATTTTTTTCCTGTTTTTTTATGTGGTGTAGATTTTCCAGGTGATAATTTATTTTGTATGACCCATTTTAACCGTACTCGCTTAATTGTTTATATACTATATTGAGCTGACTCCTTTTTACCGTATCAATTTATATGTTCACATGATGTTTTTTAAGTAAGAAAAACGAAATAATGGTGAAATAAATTCATATGAATACTTCTTTTGTTACTTAAATAACAATGAAAAGTGAAACTAATAAACACGACATAAAACATAATAAAAAACTACAACATGATTTCTGAACGCAACGAGATGACAAAAAAGATGGAAAATAAGATGGAAATAAGAACACAAAATCCACAAAACACACACACACGAAACCCATAAAAGAATATTCATGAACAAAAATAAGAGAAAATATCAACAAAGTCCAGACGTACACACACAAACCTTCAAACACCTAAGCATACAAACACACGAACTTAAACACGCACGCAAGCATATATACACACACAAGTAAAAACATATAACCATGATTTAAAAAATCAAGCGGTCATAGAAATTGACACGTTAAAAGAGGTCAACACAGTACTGTAAAAAGTGTCCAATCTTCCATAAAGCAATTAAATGAGTAAATTCAGGAAAGTGTCAGCATAAATACAAATCGATGAATCCCCTAAAAGCTCTACACCACATAAGAAACAGCAAGAACCTTAAAAATGAAAATAGATAACATAACAGCCATTAAATGAAAATATCGCACACATATATATTAAATTATCCCAAAGTATACATAAAAACTAAAAAGATTAGTAGCAAAGAAGCCAATAGCCCGAAAGAGTGAAGGCATTACTACAATAAGCTCACTAAACTTCGAAGTTGGCATGGCTGAAATAATATTACACTGTTAAGTAGGTACCTCCACTATTTCGGCATAAATTTTCTATATTGAAGTTTAAAATGAATTTTTTACAACGAAAAAACATACTTGAAGATTTCATTTTAGCTTTAATTGAAAGTTTAATGATTAAATTTACGATTTCTATTAATTAAACAATTCTGGTGTATTTCAGATAGAAACTATATACATTTGATTGTCAAATTTAATTTTAAATTTTTAAATTTTCTTAAAAACGGCCATTTTCTTAATTTTAAGAAATTTGTAAACAAACACAAATTTATCAATTTTTAAAATATTTTAAAAAAATCCTGACACGTTATTTTATTAAAATTAAAAAAATTAAAGTTAAAGTAATCTGATTTGAAAGAAATCATTCTTACTTATAGCGTAAAAAAATAATATACAACCAATTATTAACGATCGATCCTGTTAATCTGACCCACCTATTGATGGATTGTTGAATGACGAGGCGATGACAGCTACTACGGATTACCATCAATGACGTAATTTTTAAAAGTCTGAGTTAAAAAAAAAAAATTATTCTATTTGAGTATAACCCACACTAATGGAAATACAATACATAAAATAAAATTATTTAGTGAAATAGTAAATGAAAAAAAGAAAAATTACTTTAAAATTTAAAGTTTACACTTTTAAAGTTGAATGGAAAATAAAAAATGTTATGAAAAGGCCGCGTAAAGGGACAAAACCCTTAAATCACGTGACCTCGTAATAATACTGTCAAGTTCAGTATATCATACACGGAAATAAGGAATGTATTAAGTAAAAAAATACAACATAAAAAATTATTTTTAAAAAAAGTAGCTCAACTAAATTTATTAAACTTAGCAATTTTGGATTCGTAATTTTTTTTTCTACTTAATTACTACATAATATCGAGGAGCCCTCCTAATACAGAGCTTTACACGATGTTAAACTATTATAAATTATTATAATTAAATTTTTTTAAAAAACGAAAAAATTCTTGTAAAAATTAATTATTCATCAGAAAACAATTATTTCTTCAAACAATAATGTCCTTAATATTACTTATTTACAAAAGCAATTAAAAATTTTTCTAATTAAGTAATATCATTGTTTTATTGGATTCATTATTTTTCAATTCAGACAAGATTTTCAGTTAAATAGCCCAAATTTGAAAAAAAAAAGTAGGTTATTTATCATCTCCAAAGACTCCTCCTTTTAACAAAAAAAAATTGAGGAGCCGAAAAGGTTTCGGGCGAAATTTCATGAAATTAAATAAGTGGGGGGTAACATATTTAAAAAAAAATATTTTTACCAAAATTTTCTAAAAACAAAATATTGCAAAAATAATTTCATTTATTTGTGAATAAGTCCTGAAATGTCATTAAAATTGGACAATTACTTTAATTTTACAAGAATTTCCAAATCAATGTGCTTTCAACGGAAAAAAAGCGCAAAAAAAACTATGTTATTTTAACAGCACCGCGATGACGTAAAAAAAAGAACATTTTAACCAAAATTTCGAACGTGTTAGAAAATATTAAAAAATTTCCAAAAATTATTAAAAAATACTTTTTTCTTTCATCTTAATAATAACATAAACATTTTGACGATAATACTTTATTTTCTTTAATTTTGTGGCATTTTTCATTTACGCTATGCTGTTTTTTCCGCGAAAACAGTAGACATGCCTACTGTTAAGTGACAAATGATATATATATATATATATATATATATATATATATATATATATATATATATATATATATATAATTAAAACTATTAGTATGTAGAAGATATTGGCTAAATTTTTGCGTTCAAGAATATTGTCGAATTTGAAAAAAGTATATGAACTGATAATTTCAACCCTTTTTCTCCATTACTTCTTCCTTCTTTATTTTGACATCATACATTAAGGTTTGATGTATTTCTCTTTTCTTTTATTCATTGAAAATCACAAAATATTTGGAAATATATCCCCACATTACCATTTTATGTTGCTCCTTATGTTTAATTTTTAGGAATCGGCCGGTTTCGCCTTTGTAGTTGCTCCCAGCAGTAACGGATATCCTGCAACGTTTCTAGCAATTATTTTCTCCTCATAGAGTTTTTATATTGCAAGGAACCCTTTATATACTGTCCCTATGTTGTACTGACTATATGTTCTTTAGTTTCTTTTCACAAAGCTTCTGATATATGGTTGCATATTTGTAACAAATGTTTGTAAATTGAGTGTGCTTCGACTATAGGACACTGCTAAATTTCTCGCTAGTTGCTTCTTTAGAGAGATTGCTTTATGTTGGACATTTCTTTTTGGGACGTACCTTTTTTTACTTTCTATATTTTATCGCAAATTCTAAAAAAACGAATGATACCCACATTTATGTTTCGTATTTTTGGCTGGAATCATAGTTTAGCTAGTGCCCAGGTAACGTAAATCCAGGATCTATATTGAACAATATTTTGTGTGGATTATGACTACATTCTGAAACGGTAATTTGTTTCGTTTTAATACCAACACGCTTGTTTGTATTTTTTGTTTTTTTATAGAGTCTATATATTCCAAAAACACTTTCCCGGTGAGGACATTAATACTTTTAGTGAGGGCAATTGTAATCATATATCCCCAGCTGAACCCTATTGATATATATTTCGATAATTGTTATACGTAAAATGTTAGCATTTGTATTAAATTACCTGTGTGTTCCAAGTTTTAAGACTGGTTTCTTTATTCTCCAGACCCGGTGACATGACGTTTTTCTTAAGAAATTTGAATAGATTCAAAATTTGAATATCACAACCTAGCATTTTTTGAAAGGGTTGAAACTTATCAGTACAAAGAGAACTCTTCGGGCAGTGGTAGCAGCATTATGCACCTCGAAACTACTCAACTAATGCTATGTATTCCATAATCAAAGAGAAACGCAGCGAAGCTTCGATGTTAGATGGCTGAATGTTTGTTGAAAAATACCAAAAGACGAGGAAATAAATTGAAACATACGCTTATAATGATGTTCAGCATTTCATCTAAAAAATTTCCGGTGAAAAAAAAAGTTATTTCTTTTATTTTTGTAATTTTTTTTAATACTGGGAAAGATAATACACACACGCACACACACACACACACGCACACACACACACACACACACACACACACACACACACATATATATATATATATATATATATATATATATATATATATATATATATATATATACATATATATATACATATATATATACATATATATATATATAATTTTCAAACACACTGGCTTTTTTATTAATATTCTGTTGTATTAGGTTGGTGCAAAAATAATGACGTAATAATGTCGTTTTTTGACGTATTTTTAACGTCAAAAAACTAAATTATTACGTCATTATTTTTGCACCAACCTAATACTATTTCAATTGGGTTCCTCGACTAGTTTCGGTCTAGTATGGACATCAACAGGAGAAAAACTACTGCTTGTTATTACCAGTGAACTACAGAATTAAATGTCTTTCTGCATAAAATGAACTTTATCTGTAGTTTTCTTTTGTTTTTTATCGCTAATTTTGGTCAGTCCAACGACTCAGAATCCTCTTGATCAGTTTGTCAGATTTATTTTTTAGTGGGAAGGGTGTGTTTGTTAAGTGTACGTTATCATTTAGTTCTTTGGGAGTGTTAGGATGCGTGTAACTGTATATATTAGTATGGATGTGTGTATAAGTGTGAAATCTCAACACCTCCCCAAGTAAGTCTGTCTTGTGTGGGTGAGAAATGTGGGTAGGGCTTGATTTATGGGGTTATATATTGATTCTATGTTGTTAAATTTGTGGTTAAGCCCGTCTGGACGAAGTGTTTTGAGGCGCAAAATCCATTTGTCTTCATGTTCCTCTGTAATTGTTCTAATATTATATTTTATGGTTATTTCTATTTTTATTTAATTTATAGTGAATTTGGCGTGGCTTTTAAAATCATGTTTTTCTATGCGAAATGTTTTTCTAGAGATAATAATCTTTCGTGAGAAACCGACTTGATCCGATTACGATAATTATTAATTCTATAATGAAAGGACTATTCAAATTTTCCCACATATTGTTTTTGGCATAGTGTGCATTCTAATATGTAAATTATATTATGACTTTTACAGTTAAAGTTGTGGTAGATTTTGAGAGTAGATTTAGTGAACGAATTTGTGTGTCTAATCTTCTTACAGCATAAGCTCCTTTTATTGTTACATGGTTGGGAAACCCTGTTATTTTATTTTTGGTCTATTACGGATTACCTTTTCATCTGAAATTTGGTTCCTACCTATAATATTCTTAAGGGTTTTAGGTCTACGATATGCTAGAAGGCCTGGTTCCTGAAACAAATTTTTAAAGCGTGTTTTGAGATGTATTATTTCCCAGTGACTTTTGATTATCTGAGTGGATGAAGAGTGGTGTTGAACGTGGTTAATAGAGGGATGCTTCAGGATGTTTATTTCTAATCTTGTATATTAAGGTGTCTTCTCTAGGTTTGGAAATTTTTTTATTTGATCCGTGATTAGGTGTTTTTTTTTATAGCCACGTGTTGTGAATTGATGCTCGGGATTTTAAGTGTTTATTTAGTTGGAACATATCCTTCTGAGTCTAAGTGCTTGTGAGCAGAAATTTTCTCCTTGAGGTGTTTAGTGTGGGAAGAATTAAAGTGTAAATAGTTGTGGGTATCTGTGATTTTAGCGTGTAGGGTCGTTTGTAGTTTTCTCTTTTTATCCATGTAAATGAGGTTGTCTAAAAATGTTACCGTTCTTGTTGATTTTTCGTGGTCGGACTTAATCGAATCGTGTATCGTGTTTAGGCTCATAAGGAATTCAGTGAACCATTTTGGTTCTCACCATTCGAGGTGCAACTAAAGGCACCGAAACAAAGTAAATTTTTTTGTCTATATAAAAAAGTTATGATATATATATATATATATATATATATATATATATATATATATATATATATATATATATATATATATATGTATGTATGTATTGAGGAGGCACGGACGATTAATAACTGATTGAGGAAATGTTGAGCCGATATCGAATTCCAGTCGTGCGAATACTCTTGGGAAAGCTATAGATCCTCTTTGTGCCCCCCAGCTCTGGGTAAAATGGCAGGAAAGACTGGGTTCGATAAACCTTGGATGGCAACCAGTCTAGGAGAAAGTAACTCTGAATTCAAAACTATATGCAACCCTGGTGTAGAAATTACTATGCTACTAAATAAATGTTTTTTCCGCATTGGTTCGATCATCCCGACTCCGATCGACCTTGATGGATGGATGATATTGGGGAAATGATGATTATTAAACATTGTGCAATAATGGGAAAATATTAAATAGAAAAGGGCCTTGAAAATGAAACATGTGAAGAAATATGCGTATCTGCTAGACGTTGATCAAAACATGAGAGTAGGACTAGAACAGAAATAAATAATAAATATAATTAATAAATAAATGAAAACTACGGGGGTTCAGCAGTGGCAGTTAGAAAAGATTAGCGGCGATAAAGGCGCTGAAGTTTGACAGCAGAAACGAAACAGACAATAAGAACGTTAACATTAATGATATAAGTTATCGATCAAGGATTATTCCACTCGGAATTGCCTAGAATATAAAATAGTTGCTTCGCGAGTTTGGATTCACGGTAATCGTGAGTGCAATATCTAGGCACCACAAACTTATGTATGGCCCAGAGGTTTTGAAAAAGTGAGAGAAAAATTGAAACGTAGTGTAAAGAACATCAGGAAATATCCTAAGACATGGACAACAGAAAAACGACATTCTACCCACGTTGATATATAAAGGATTCAGTTAGGAATTCTATGAATATTACACGGACGATAAATACACGATGATAACTTGCCGAAATGTTATGATAATAACCTAAATGAGAGTATCGATCCGATTATAAATATTTTTCTTTATTATTCGTCAAATACGGTTATTTTCGTGAATGCTTTTAAGAATTTTCATTTTTAACTACTTCTGAGGGATCAATTTATAAGTATATACTAATTTCTTATTTATTTTAGGTTATATGAACTTGTCATATCATATTTTTAATTTCGGAATTAATCATTATTATTCTAAAAGTTTTTCAAATTATGCATCTCATTATTATTTTTATTGTAAAATATCTCCCTTGCTTCATTCTTCGGCTTTTCTTCAGTGTACAATCAATCAATATGAAAAGTGAGAGGCACATTCTTTTTAAAATAATCTTTACGAGTTATTTCTTTTACCGAAAAATGTTAGAATAATAAAAACAAAGAATTCGGTCAATGTTTTTGGCGTCAAAAAGAAATTAAAGAGAATTTTTTTTTTTTTTTGCCTTGGGCAAAAAACAAAAGATGGCGCAAGTGTTCGACGCAAATGAGTCAGGAAATTTTAATTAAGAAATTTAATTTCATTTATCGTATACAGACATCTGGTGTTCACGAAGGATTAGAATCTGTGGAGTGGATGAAATAATGTCCTTTGCCACAAAACTTAAAATGTCATTTTTAATAACTAAATGACGACCACTACGCAAAGAAAACTTCCACGTGTTGACAATAATAAATATGTTCAGAATGGCAGCTTTGAAATATATTCTCTTTATTCATGAATGCTTATTCAGAAGAATGGGTTATAACATACGCAACGGTAGGTGAAAAGTGTGCATAATAATAAATACAAAATATATTTCCTATAGTATATAGGATATTAACTCCAATATTTTACTGATAATAAGTGAAGAACAAACAAGTACGAGGCGCCTACTCATAAATCTTACTAAATTCAGTAGATACGAAGTACAGTTTTTATTTTAAATTCTGTATTAAAACTGCTCCAAATTGTATAGGTTGTTTAAATTAGAGTGGTTTCTGGAAGCTGATTGGATATGACATCTCACATGATGTACTTTCTACGATGTACTTGCGGTTGAACTCCAAATGATCTGGAAAAGGGTCAGGGCTCGGATTGCATAGTACATTCCCGCGCAAAACTCAGATTGCGATTCAGAGCCGAGCATAATGCGATAAAAACGGCTCACGTACCATCACCAACGCATATGTCAGCGACAGTATTTTACATACAACGCGACGACGTAAGTAAATATTATGTCCCTACACTTTGTTAACAGTGTTTTAAAATGATTGCCATCGCACGTTATAGGTCAGCAGCCACATGCATGTTTCATTAGCATGTGTTTCATACTAGCGTTCCATACCACTTGATTTCTTCACTTGCAGCAAAAACACTTTGAAACTTTGCCGACTGATCTGCGGTGAATCATTTTGAACAATCAGACTATTGGTTTCTTCATGGCCACACACAAAGAACATTGATTTTTAATATGTAAATACATGTATCTGGTTCTATAAATGTTACCTTCATATTTAGCTTGGTCTTCTTCTATTTCCACGAAAATCATTTCTTCGCGTTGTTTATAACTGTGTTGTATTTGTAGACACATCACTCGGATTTTATTTTCCAACTTAAGTCCAGGTAGACTTACCTCACAAGTACATACCTGATAAATTATAATTGATAATATATACAGAATAGGAAATTAACATACTATATTGCAGTGAAGCGTATCTGTGTATTATTTTAAAACACAAATTGTGAGATTTTTTTTGTTTGGATAATACAGTTGTTTTAACTTGATCAATAAAGTCATTTACAGTACAATTTACAACATAATGATCTAACTTTTCTGAGTTATACATTCGTTTTTTTACCTTCATAGTAATGAAAAGCGATATAAATATGAGTAAACATTAAAATTTTATTGAAATCAATTAAAATATAATTCCGATAAAGATGTAATTAAAAAAAGTCAAGCGTTAAGACGAATACTATGAAAATGACATTTTGTCTGAGCGTGAGCATTAAAGCTAGAAGTGTATAATCAGTTTGTTTCAGGCTTGAACCCAGTATTCCTGCATTTTGTTTTGTGTGGATGCTAGATGATTTATAATGCATGACAATCGGGCATTATAGGTAGCAATGTCTGTCGTTCGCAGTTTTATTATTATGAACATTTTGAGTAGATGATAACGGTTATATTTCAAATTATTCCAAAGACTACTGAGTAGAAATAACTTTAGCTGTAAATGTGGTTATATAATGCAGTTCCTTGACTTTTAATTTATTAACTCATTATTCATTGTTGATTAATTAGCGTATTTTGTATTGATTCGTGAATTTTGTGTTGTTGAGTTTTATTATTAAATATTAAATGAATATAGCGTTCAATCATGAAACAGTTTGTCGCTAATCGATGTTTGCCATGAGTTTCCACTTTTATATTTACAGAGGTTCTATCGCTGATATTGAACAAAATTACTCATGAACATACCATAACTAAAAACGATTTTTTAAATTTTTTTTAAACTGCATGTGTGTGTGTGTGTGTGTGTGTGTACGGTGGTCCGAAAGTCTTGTCATCGGCAAATAAATTATTTTTCTATTCCGGATGGCTTACGCGGGCCACCTACAGTTTGGAAGACTATGTAAAGGTGACAAGACTTACGGACCACACTATGTGTGTGTGTGTCTGTGTGTGTGTGTCTGTGTGTGTGTGTGTACGATGGTTTGAAAGTCTTTTCACCGGAACATAAATTAGTTTTGTATTTCGGATGGCTGTGGAAGACAAGGTTAAGGAGACAAGACTTTCGAACCACGCTGTGTGTGTGTGTGTGAGAGAGAGAGAGAGAGAGTGTGTGTGCTTATACATACACACACAGAGACACACACGCACACACACACACACACATACATATATATATATATATATATATATATATATACACACTCTGCTGAGAAAAGAGAAAGAGTGTGTATATATATATATATATATATATATATATATATATATATATATATATATATATATATATATATATATATATATCAGGATTGTTTATTCTATCATTGGTGGTAATAAAAGAGAGACTTGAAATAATTCGCACCTAATCTCAAAAGGTCTCGCGTAAAACGTGATGTCTGTTTGCACATCGTCACTTATGGTGCCAGTAACGAAAGATAGGGATTTCAAAAGATCTTTGCATAGGACAGCATATCGAAAAGAACCACCAGAAAAAAAATCATCTCTATTTAAATGCTAATCAGATAGCAGACACAATTTCACTTTTTTGAGCCAAGACTCTACATATTTCGTGATTTGCGTTGTATTCCTGCCTAATAAATGCGATTGCTATTTCCAGACGCGTTCTATTTTTTAGTTTTCTAGTTCTAATAAAAGCCAAAAAAAAAGCTGATTTTCAAAGCAGGCATTCCGTCTCAGCATTAAATACAGACGCTACACAATCATCCTACACTTGCTCCGACCGATCTTAAATTCGGGATCGATTTAAACAAAGGCTATATGTAGCTGCATATATCCTGCTTAGTCTAAAGATTACATATCGCGCATCTCTTAAAAAAAAATGATTCCGCATCTTATTTTTATTCTTTTTACATCTAGGTTTTGTCTAAAGATCTTCCTTTCACTTGTTGCCTGAAGTATCTTATTTATTACTTACATTATTTACATTATTCTGTTATCCTCATCTTTATTGCTACATTTACAACGTTTCGGCAGTTGTAAGCTAGGGCATTCGTCATTTGAGTGATATTTCGAACCGAACCATTCATTACTTCCACCGGGGTAGATTGTTCTAGTTCCACGGGCTATGCCTCTTCCGCATGTCTCTGTTATTTCCCTATTCTAACTCAACTCTCCAAGTTTTTGGTTCACTACTGCAGTCGTCTGGTATTGAACTCACACTTCTTTGGGTCTACTCACTGGATCTATCCAATGTCTTTACTCACAGCCGAAACGTTGTGAATATGGCAACGAAGATGCGGATAGCAGGGCGAATAATGTAAATAATGCAAGTAATCATAATATCTCATCTCAGAGATATAGACAGATATAGACAGAGACTTAGAAGGTCGAAACGTACAACGGCCGAAACATTGTGAATATGACAATGTAGATAAGGATAACAGTTTGAAGTATGTACATAATACAATTAATCATAATACCTCATCTTATAGATATAGACAGATGTATACAGAGACATAGAGATGAAGGACGAAGCGTACAACGGCCGAAACATCGTGAATATGACAATGAAGATAAGGATAACAGTTCGAAGTATGTAAATAATGTAATTAATCATAATACCTCATTTCATAGATATAGACAGATATATACTCTGTCATAGATGTAAAGGCCTGAGCGTACTACGACTGAAGCTTTGTGAATATGACAATAAAGATGAGGATAACTGTTGGGAAAATGTAAATTATGCAAGTAAACATATTACCTGATCTCAGATCTATAGACAGATTATCTATGAAGATATTATCCAGCATTCACTACCCTATAGAATCAGTGATACGATAAAACATTTGAGCTTTTTTTGTTTACAACGAAGTTTTCTTATTTCTTAATTCTTGTTTGTTTCAATCTTGTACGCCATCATTCACTATTCCAATACATGTTTTTAACAATTCTCATCATGCAAGTTGCTGCACTTGTTTTTCATGTCTGTATTTCGCATATTTCCTTGTCCCTATTATTAGGTTGGTGCAAAAAATAATGTCGTTTTCTCACATAGTAACATCTATGAGAAAACGACATTATTTTTGCACCAACCTAATGCTAATGTCAATTTATGCACCGTGCTTCATAAGAAATTTATGTCCGATTTTCTATATTTTCAAAGTTCTGATCCTCTCCTTATTTTTCTTTCCTTTTTTTTTTTTTATATAATATGTTCTGAATGTTTTGTTTTGATTTTCACTAATTCTCAGCTTTTCATATGTCTATTTCCATTTTTTCAAATATTGTTACGAGATAGAAATTTAGACTATGTATATATTTCAGATTTCAGCATGTGGAATGTATTGATTTGGTTAGTCTTTCAGATCAATACGTGAGATATAAGATTTCAGTTATCCTCAATACAGGCCAGATCATTGGCACCAGATGGATCAGTGAGCTATTTGCTGAATAGATAATTAGAAGATAGAAGAGACAGTCTGAGAATAAATAAGTAAATAAATAAATAAATAAATAAATAAATAAATAAAGAAAGAAAGAAAGAAAGAAAGAAAGAAAAGGGTTGGAATAATGTAGATATAAATTTGAAAATGGACTGAATGAATTTGAATGCAATATTGATCATAAAGGTAGCAAGTATCTTTCTACTTTTGAAATTGCCATTTGAATTATTAGCTCCAGCCTGTTATCGAACACAAACTGCATGAAACAACTATTTTAGCTACCAGTTCCATTCCATAATTTACAAAAAAAGTTAGTAAGACTGACAGACAGTAAATAGATATAAGGATATTGAGAATCAGAGAGATTAATTGATGAGTCGATTAATCAGACAGTAAAAGAATACAAAAACGATTTTTTTCCTCTAGTCGCTTGGTATTTCAGCTAAACATAAGCAAACTAACCCGACTGCCAAGAACAGTTATTTGACGCCTTGAGTAATAAAAAGGAACTATGATTTACGCGTTCAGCAAACAGATTTTTTTTTAATATCTAGGGATGTTTTTATTTATTAGTTTTCTTTCTTCTTTCTATTTTGTTTTCCTATTTTTTATCTGTAAATGAAGTCAACGAAAATGCCACCAGAAAAAAACGAAAATCCTTTCAATAGAGAAATCGTTCAATAAATAAAATGTAGTACTAAACAGTGGAGAATCAAATATTGACCGCAAACAACTCGCACCGCTTAGGGGTGTCAAAATCTAAATAATCACATTTAAAATGAAACAAAATCAGATAAAATCTATTGGAAATCTTTAGAAATAATATCAAGCCATATCCTTCGGAAGTAAAGAGTCACAAATGTCAATAATAAATTTTAAATATTTAAATTGTAGAACATAATTTTTGTGTTTATGTAAATGGATTTCAGTATATTTTTGCATATATCTTATGAATCCTTAACTATGGTTAAATTAATGAAAACTCTTTAGACCAGTACAAGTTTCCATAATGGTAGATTAGAGTGCAACTTGAAAAAACGCTGAAATACGTGTAGGATAGAGGATTCTTTGGCTCCATTTTGATGCAAGATATTGTCTCTCTTTAAAATTATTTGGCAAGGATTACTTCATGTTTATGATGAGATAGGAATCGGTTTGCACTACAAATATGTGTAATAGATGACAATATCTTGTATTCGCATATTTGTAAACTAACACACTCTGGTGAATCACGTGACTGGTATTAAATGATTGGATAGTTAATAACCTACATGATTATATAGAGAGGTTATCAATGATGACAATCTATTCCAGATGATTCCTACTTATTAGTAAATACGCGACAGAGCCTATAATTTGAAGGAATAGCTTGCAATGTCCGCTTGGGAACAAATAATAGATAGATAGATAGATAGATAGATAGATAGATAGATAGATAGATAGATAGAAACGTGTTTCTAATCTTTCGGCATGAAAAAATAGGAGATTAAAATGTGATGTTTAGTTTTTAGAAAGTGAGAGAAGCTAAGAATTGTTCAATACCGTCTTAGAGACAAGAGAGTAGAAAAAACAGAAATTTAAAGACATAAATGATGAGATAGATAGATAGATAGATAGATATATATATAGATAGATAGATAGATAGTGAATCCTAATGTTAATATAAAACGTTTTATTATATGGATTCATTTAGCTTTCATTGACCGAGCAGCGAGTGCTATTGCGGGTGAAATCTATAAAACCTTTATCATAAAACATTTTTTTTCAGAAAAATAGATTCCATGTCCAAGTAAATCTTATCGCTTTTTCCGGTATTAATAGGAGCTTCCTTCATAACCTTTTGTCTTTGGTAGTGTGGAACATCCACATCTTAATTCTGTAATTATCTTCTCATGTCGTTACATATGATATCCATTTTATTTGTTGCTTTTATTTAAAATATTCAAGTGATGTGGTTTCTGTTATTTGGTACAGTTCTCTGTAGCACCAGTTTAAAAGGTTTGAACAGTCCTTGATAAAATTTTCAAGTTTCACTCGATCAGAGTAATTTTAACCATTGATTTGAGAAAGCTGTTTCATACACCTGACTTTTTCGATATTTTTGAACGGGTTTCGCCCCATGAATGACATTCATATGAAGATTTCAACTTGACGTGGTTATGTAAACACATGACACGAATTTGTAGAGTAATCCTTTGATTTTGTAGCAGTTAAATTTGTTAGGCAAAACTACATCTCTCCCAGCATATTCTTTGTTCAGTTTCTTTGTCTCTAACAATGAATCTATACACCGAGTTAGTGTTAATTTACTAATTTCACATGCTTAATCTTTAAGATGGATGTTTGTAGTTGCCATCATTGCATTCCTTCCTATTTCAGATCATATTTTCTACTTTGGAAAAGTCCTATTTCATGGTTCAAAATGTTTTTGTTTAAGATAATTCTTTTCTAACTCTCAATACTGATACCATCATGATTTTGTTCAAGATAATTCTTATCAGATCAATACTTATGCCATCATGTTTTTGTTCAAGATCATTTTTGTCCCAAATATGAATTACTTACGTCATTAAACTATCCGAAAATCCTGAAAAACATCAAATTAAATTGGCATGTTTCTGAATTTCAAATACCTTTTTTATAGGTATTTAAGGTATAAACTGAATTACTTGCCCAGGGCAGAAATAATAGTATCGCACGAGCGAAAATTAATCAATATATTTTTAATAAATATTTCGATTATGTTGATATTTCTAACTTGTCTGGGCCGGTCATATTTCCGATTATTCGAAAGTATTTTTATCTGAAGAGAGAGATTTATTTCGATTTAATACCTACGTTTTAAACCATATTACAGATTACAATCCTGTAGTTCGATCATTTTTGATTTTAACAAAGTATAACGAAATATCTTATTCGCATTATATTTTGTCATTACCATATATAATTTTTTATATCAAAAATACTTGACAAACATTATAATTTAGTTATTTGCGCCCCGTTGCAAATTTCAAATTTATAGTCCCTGGAAGTTATGGTATCAGATAATCTTGTAGGGTGAACTATAGGTTTCAGTTATTTAGTATATATTCTTTTCTATAAGTGCTGTACACTAAAATATTATTTGGTTGTATTTATGCTTGTTTTTTTTCTATTGGTCAATATAAACCCTTGAACTTTTCAGTTTACTTTTAATATTTTTGTCACAGATTTCTATCTATCTATCTATCTATCTATCTATCTATCTATCTATCTATGTACTCATCTGTGAGAGAAATTTTATATTTGCGAGAAAATTGTGTATTTTACTTGGAGTACGTGTTTGTCTACGTGCGTCCAAGTGAGTGTTTGCATGTGTGTTTTCCTTCTTTCTCTCTTCATAAAAGGCTTGTCGACAAATCTGTCACAAGCCACCTGCAATTTATCGAGCCATCCGGATTTTAATGTCTATTTCACATAAGATATGTTTCCTGGGAAAAAAGACCACACGGACGGTGGAATTCGAAATCCCAGTAGAATTTCTCTTTATGGAACCCGGGCAAAGAGAACTTAAATATCTCAAAAGTGTAAATCATGAAGATGTTGACAATTTACAAACGAAGAAATTAGTATGGGAAACTCGACATATAAGAAATTAATAGTTCATAATTATTGTACGTTTTGATGTTTTTCCTAAAAATAACCTTGAAAGCTTATTCAGTATATTAAATGTCGAATAGTTTATTGCTTATCGATTTCCTTTTAATCATATAGACATCACTTTTATCTTCTTATTTGAATTTCTTTATATGAAATGTCAAAGAATTATTTAACAATGTTTTAGTATAAAAATAAATGGAATAACAAGAGCCACATTGGTGTTTGAGCAGTGTCGGAATATAACTTTGAATCCGGATGTATAATTTGGGATATTTACCTGCAAGTGACATTAGCTGCCTCTGGGAGCACTGGATTGTACACTTCAAATATTTCTTTGTATTTATTTCTATTTACAGATAAAATAAAAATGTAAAAGCTTAAAAAACAAATTTTGAATTTGTGATTCCATATTGATCCACGTTTTTACACAAGTATATGTTCTCTTATTTTATTTATTTATTTTTCTTTTTGACCGTGCTTTTATTAGGTTGGTGCAAAAATAATGACGTAATAATGTCGTTTTTTGACGTATTTTTAAGACCAAAAAACGACATTATTACGTCATTATTTTTGCACCAACCTAATACTAATATTTATTGTTTTATTGAACTGTTCTTAAAAACATTATGGTATTGCGAGAATATATTTTTACACTAACCAAAAAACAAATCACTTCTACTTGAATATCTACATTGAACGTGCATGTAGGTTTACGGTTTTCGGAATGCTCATAATAATCTATAAACCTAGTTACATTTTTATCCCTCTCTGATGCATTCACTTTCTCATCTATCTCATATCCCTATCCATAGCTATAAATTAAATAGCAGGCTATTATGGCTCTCTCGTTTGCGGGTGAGAGCGGTGAGGAATTTATCTGAGTTCAAAATCTGGAGAAGTTCATTGTCTTTCTCAAGAAGTTGTGCCAATTCAAAGGTAATAAAAAAGAAAATATTTAGGAAACATTGTCCGCCTACTTCCTGCAAAAGGCGCGTCATTGAAAGAAATACACACAGCAAATAGTTTACACAGTATCTCCAATATTTCAATTTTTTCCCGAATTTAGAAATAAAATTTACAACTATTACTCTGAAAACTTTACGTTTATATCAGCAAGAATTACGGTAAAAAAAGACTGTTTTTAAGAGCTTCAAAAACAATTTCATGTGTTTTTATTTTTTTTAAATGACTTTTTGTTTCTCGCTCGTTATGAATGTTTCTCACTTCAAGCGTGCTAGAATGTTATTCAGCTGAATAGCAAAAGATACATATAATGACAATTTTGTAGTTGATTGCCAGGTGAGGCTTTATTGAAAGTTTTGAATTTCTGCTGACAGTGCAAATGTCTGGAAAAGACTCATTTTTTTATTTGGATGCTAGAAAAATAAAAAAAATATGAGACTAACTCCAAGGCATCAATTAGTGTTAATGACATTATTTTCGAAACAGAAATATATTTAGTAATTTATAACAAGGATTTATTTACGCTTCTAACACAGATGTAAATTGTGGTCGAATTGGCAATTTCATTAAATATTTTTTTGTCTGAATGTCGAAAGGTATAGAGAATAACTTTCAACATATTTTTTTTTATTCCGTTTAATTCGTTTCGGCTTGTAGATTCTACTAAATTACTGGGATAAATATTCCATCCACAATCATTCTCTTCTAAATTTTCTACCTAATCTCAATGTTCAAGTAACAGATATGACTTTGTTTCTCTGGTTTGGTTATTTTATGAACAAAAGTTTTATCAAAACAAATATATATAATAGCCTTGCATTCCAATTTAGTTTTTTTGTAATAAGCAAAATATATACAAATAAAAAGGATAATCATTCCGGAAATCTTTTGTTCCTTGGACGCGTTTAACATAAAATTGGTGCGTGTATTTGTGGAATGTGATACACACATACACACACGAAATATAATAATAATAATAATAATAATAATAATAATAATAATAATGACAGTAATAATGGATCATCTTGTTTCAGGTTGCACGATATTGGCACTCACTGAATATAAAACCCGGCATGACATAGTGGGCCAATATCTGCACTGGAAAATCTGCAAATTCTACAGGAAGGAAACTGAAAGAAACTGGTATGAACACCACCCAGATCCGGTTACGGAGATAGGACCTGTCACAATTCTATGGCAGTACACAATACACACTGACAGAACAATCAAAGCCAACCGCCCAGATATTGTTATTAAAGACCACAAAAAAGTGTCTCTTTATTGGTATGGCCGTCCCTGCAGACGGCAATGTATCTTTGAAGATATTCAAAAAGCTGTCAAAATACAAGGATCTTGAAATAGAAATCTCGAAAATGTGGCATATGGGAACATCAACAATCCCTGTTGTAGTTGGAGCCCTAGGACTGGTTAGAAAAGATTGCAGTAGACTAATTGAAGGGATTCCTGGAAGTCCATACCTCAAGGAGATACAACAAATTGTTCTGACAAGTACAGCCCACACTTTACGAAGGGATTTATCTATGTAATTTTTTTTTTTTTTTTTTTTTTTTTTGTCAGGGGAAAGTGTCATGATGCCATTTCTAACCTTAGGTTCCTGGGCGGGACCCGGAAAGAAATGTGTAAACGCCAGATTTCAAAGAATAAAATAATAATAACAATAATAATAATAACACAGACGGGACAATCTCAGCTATTCGCCCTGACAACGTGATTAGAGACCATAAAATGTGCAACCTTATTGACATAGCAGTAACTGCAGAATGCGATGTATCGTTGAAGGTCTTCAAAAACTATCAAACCACGAGGAGCTTGAAATCGAAATCTCTAAAATGTGGCAAATGAGGACATTAACAATTCCAATTGTAGTTGTAGGCCTTGGATTGATTGGAAAAGATACCAAACAACATTAAAGGAATCCCTGGTAGTCTATGCTTTAAATAAATACAAAAAATTGTTCTCACGAGTACATAACACACCGTACGAAGGGCTTTATCTATGTAAAATATATGTGATTATTTTTATTTTTTTTTATTTTCAAAACTACTCAGTGGAAAATGACATTGCTGACCTTAGGTCTCTGGTCGGAACCCGGAAAGAAATGAGTCTACACCAGAAATGAAAGACAATAAAAATAACAATAATAATAATAATATCATCTCAGCGAGGCAAATTGGCAAGAAGCAGGTCCAGCTGTTCCGTTTGTTCTTGATGTACTTAGGACACAGTTTTCAGGAATCCTTCTGTCTCTCAGGACAACTTGTTGATACCTAATATGATTGCGAGTGCGACTGTGCTGGTGGCAGAGGTTCTTAGAACATCTCATACGCTGAGAAAATCAATGTGTCCCTCAGCTGCGCATAGGTGATAATATACTAAACATAATGATAAGCGTAATAAAACAACGAATTTTCCGTAAGGTAATCGTAAATACATTACGGTGTTGAATCTGAAGATTTAACTGTGATTGTGACATTCGCAACTGATTTCAAAGTTGTATCAGGATTTTATGATGACAACACTTTTAAAGAAACATGCTATTAACCTCAGGTCAAAGATAAAAGAAAAAAAACTTGGTAAATGTTTACATCAAACTGCAAATCATATAAAATGGAAATGATTATAAAATTTAGAATATGCATACAACAGTAGTGCCACACGTAATCTGAGAGTTGGAAGATTTCCAAAATCCTCGTACAGAGTCTGGATGAAGCAACCAGAAGACTGTACAATTAAACGTAACTAGAATACTGAGTAAAGTCCTGAAGTGTTAAAGAAACTTGATCTGCAGTGGATGCCACCAATTAGTCGAAGTGAACAACAACAACAACAACAACAACAACTAATACTACTACTACTACTACTACTACTACTAATAATAATAATAATAATAATAATAATCAGAAGAAGAAAAAGAAGAATGCATTTCCTATATTTAAAGTAAACTAACCGTCAAAGATGGATACCTTTTTAAAACATTTTTTTTTAGTATGAGTGAGAAAAATGAATGTACATTACTACTACTATTACTACAACTACTACTACTATTAATAATAATAATAATATTAATAATAATAATAATAATAATAATAATAATAATAATAATAATAATAATAATAATAATAATCAAAAGAAAATGAAGAATGCATCTTCCATATTTGAAGTAAGCTAACCGTCAAAGGTGGATACATTTTTTAAAACAAAACATATTAGAACTAGTTAGTACTACTACTATTACTATTTGTTCTACTTCTACTACTGCTACTACTACGACTAATAATAATAATACAATTCTGTATTTAAAGTAAACTATCTGTCAAAGATGGATGCATTTTTAAAGCCAAAAAATGTTATAGGATGAAATTAAACCTTTCTATCTTGACACAATCAAATAATCCAAACGGAGTTTGGACTGCAGACCCCCCAGGCTATTGATTATTAGTCAAATGGAACTATAAAATAAACAAAAATCATTTCTTCGAATACTAAAAATTGTTGTTTCAATTAATATTTTTTTTTATCCGTTGAATTAGACGTGCTTTCTCATATGTATATTGTCACTTGCAAACACTTTCTCCTCACTTATAATGTTCGTCTCCTCCATTGTTATGAGACAAGAATTGGTATTCTGTTCATTGAGTCATTAGCAAAACAACCACGGAAACTATTAATCGTAAATTTGATCTTTAACTTTTACTGAATGTGGGTTAACGGCAAATTATGAGATATTCGACGGATATCTGATTTATAGAACGGATTATTTCATTACACGAAATACACACATTATCGAACTGATACACAATTAACACAACGCTAAATATATCTGATGGCTATGAGTTTCTCTAGAAACTTATCTCTAACTAGAATTTTGTCAATGATTGATACATTCGTATTCAGCAGTGTAAATATAATAAATAGGTATATTATTTCTAGTTGTGCTTAGCGATTTGGCCACGCTAATTAATAATAATGTAGTCATTACTCCTTAAAAAGATTATCTAATTTCTAATTTGATTATAACCAATAACTATCCGCGTTGCATTGTTACCTTACAGCAAAACTCTAGGTCTTCGAAAATGTATTACGGTATATTGCACAACTCTAGAGCAGTGATCAGCAACCTACGGCACGCGTGCCACCCGTAGCACGGCAAACAATTTCCAATGGCACGCAGCGGCAAATGACATCACGTAGTCCGAACCAATAACTACTATAACACAAATAAGATATTTACCTGTTTCAAAACTACTCACTCGTTGTCCTTCCATTATTAATTTATAAAAAACTTGAATAAACACTTTTAAAAACAGTTTATTTCTGTTAATGTGGTTTACATATTATTGTTTATATTACTATGTAAAATATATTGCAGAGCACGTATATTTACCTTGCCTTGTATAAAAATACATATGCTGTTGGCACACCAAGTGATTTAAAAGCCCTAATTCGGCACATAGTTAACAAAAGTTTGCTGATTTCTGCTCTAGGCCACCTCGTGAGGATGACACTCTCATGAGCGTAAAGATTAACTTGTTAACAGTTGCTCTACAGTACGTATGATTTCTCATCATTTTTCTAGTAATTTTTATAGTTATCTTAAATATTCAAATAATTGACAATTTTATCAATGAAACACAGATTACTTCAGTGCACTTTGAATTCTCCCTGTTTACATATAGCACATATATGTCCTGAAAATACATGGATTTTGATAAAGCTACATGTAAAAAAATAAATAAATAAATAGAAATACTGTAAATCTGCCCCTGGGAAAAGCATAGATCTTTCTCGGGAGATTGCTTTGCTTGGATACAAAAAAAAAATACTGGTGAATAATGAACCAGAAATGATTCTACTTTCTTCATCTGCTTCAACATCGAGACGGAATGATTAATTTAGAAAATATCCATAAATTTACTCGGAGTTCTATCTGTGAAATGCCGCCTGTTGACGAAATGGTTCCTCTTGTGTCGACCTCCAACTCTTCCTTCCTACTAGCTTTATTAAGAAAACTCATAGAAAACAAATCCAAGACCACACTCATCAGAGACTGAAATATTTGGAGAAACAGGGATTGGAAATAGAAGTGTCGCCCTCAGTTGCTTTGACCAATTAGAAGATAAATCCTCTTTTTCCGCCTCCTTTAAATGCATGATCCTATTTAGTTATATTAATTAAACTTTAAGTTTAAATGTTAGAACAAGCACGCATAAAAATATGTTTATATTAAAATTGAATTGAATTGTTTTTACATATCTTTTTGTGGGGGTTAATTCAATAAATAATGAGGCGAAAATAACTTAAGGGATTTATCAGTCTAAATTTTAGTTGAGTTCGAATTTTGGTTGAAATAGATTCATTGACACTAACTAGTCGATGCATGCAAGAGTCTCTCTCTCCCTCTCTCTCCAGCCCTCTACCATTGTCTGTCGATTAACACATTTACCAATACCTTATATAAACAATTGTCCCTGTTTTATTTTATTACTTAGACTGAGAGAAAATCGCTGTAGACAAAAGACAGACACCGGCATATAAACTGTCTTTGCCTTGAAGAGAACATAAAGAACAAAATTCAAACATTGGGTCATAAAGTTCACGGTCAACTAATTTTTCGCGGGCAATTTTCAAAAAACAGTCCACCAATCTATATCTATAATTCTCAAATTTTTTTGCATGTATGTGTGTGTGTTTTTGTGATCGGATGTTGTTGATGCGTTTCCACAGTTTTCATGCGATTCCGATGATTTTTTTATTTTTTTTATTTTTTGATAGATAATTCTTCAGTGCCGGTTTTGAGTCTAAATTGACTGGAAAAAATTAAACTTTGAAGGTGAAAAATCCAAAAAAACTGATTTTTTTACACTTTGCGCAAAAGCCAAAGGCAAAATTTAATGTCTGTAAAAAACAGCGTACAATCAATTTGGAGAGTTGAAATCTCACGCAGAATTATAAAAAAAAATATATTATAAACAAGCATTATGGCCCGGCGTTGCCCGTGCTTGATTCAAAAATCGTAAGACCGATACAGCAATCGCTATCAGTTGACTTAAAATATTTTTGCCCTTCCTTGCCTTTAAAGGAGTGCCCTTTGCCGTGCTGATGTTGCTACAGGCCTTACTTCTTGCCTATATCACACTGACATTTTTTTCTAACCTTTAAACTAAACATTAAATCTGTTACGAAAAAAGAACTAAACAAAATCAACACAAAACGATCGGCTTTAAAAAAGGACTCGTAACTGGAAAAACCGAATGAAAAAATTATGCAAACAACAAATACTTTTTCACACCCAACCCAGTTCCGCAGAATCAGAATCAACATTGAGTTTAAGCAAGCGAATGAGACAACTGGAGTAAAGTGGCATGCAGATTTAATTTATTCCCACTTGTGACGAATGCAGCTATCGATTATTTTGCATGCTAGAATGCTTGTTAACATTCGTGTCAGTCAGCTGTTGGCTCTCACACTGGCTAATAGAATATTCCTGCCTATTCGTGGAAGCCAGCTATTGGCTCTCAGTCTGACCAATAGAAAATGGCCGCAAACTACATGAAAACTGCCGTAGAAGCATGAAAATATCGATTATTTCTACTATCGATGGGAGTTGGGAAATGCAAAGTCGGTCTTGGCCTTCCCATTACTTGGAGCATGTGCATGTAAATTTTGGTGCAAATCCGTCGAAAATTGCGGCCGTGCATTCGTTACGCACACACACACACACACATCCTGCCTTTTATAGATAGAGATAAAAATTATCGCGTATTATTATGACGGTCCATGGAAGAGGTTCCATCCTTGCAATATTGAGAAAGCAAAATCGGCTATTTTTAGGTCACCCCCGACATTCAAATTGTTACCCCCCACACACACATATTTGGGGATGTGCCTCAGTTGCACCAAAATTTTGTTAATAATATTGATTTTCGGGTGGGCTGACTTTAAACATAAACTGCTCCAAATGAACGGCAAAAATTCCCAGTAATAAAGCACCCCGGTCGAAGATGGGTTATATTGCTAATAATTTATATTCTGATGTCATATACAATAATTTGAGAAAAGTTACCTCTTAAATGTGATAGAGAAATCAATATATGCATACTTGCTATACACATTTATCTATCATCCTAAAATATTTTCATATTAGGAATTCTTTTTTCCAACGCCTCCGCAAACAAACATCTAAATCATTTAAAATCCCTATAGTCCAGACAATATGAGAGGACGACGCTACTAGATTTGATTTTTCAAAAGACACCCTCTCTGCTTTACGAATTGGTATGCTTCGAAGCGCAATAAAGAAGCTTAGACAACAAAGAGGCCATCAGACAAACCTAGAATTAAACAAATGAAAACAAGTATGACCTTTATCGATTACGAAAAGATTTTGACCAGTCTAGTTATTCTTCGCTTAGATAAATGTTTATGTTGGACTTTAGAAACTAGTTCAGCTAATGTGTACCTTCTACCAGATTTTTCACGCACGGGCAAAGACAAGAAATAAACGACTATATTACACGGTCGCAAGCAATTACAAGTGAGATCAATCTTCAATGACAACCATATTATTGTTTTCCGTCTGCTAGACTGAACACTTCTGTTTAAACATTTACTATTAGAGATACGCATCAGTGAAAATAGTTATGCCATAGTTATAAAAGTTTTTTTTTTACATAGGTTGGCAAAAATTGTACATATATTATTTAAAATAAAAGTATTTAGATTCGCAGATATCTGGTTTAATAAAACAAAAGGGGTAATATTTTTCATTAGAAAGATTTTGCTACGCCAAAACTCTATTTAAAGCCTGACTTTATTTTTAGAATCTACATTCGAAATACGTGTTTTAATTAGGTTCAAAGCGGATTGTTAGAGGGTTTTGGGATTCACAAATAATTGACGGGTCTTCTCAAATTACTTAGTTGAATGAAAAATGCTTGATGCTTTCATAACAACATTTGCTGATTCCCTAACGACTTTCAGTCGAGATATTTGTCTAAGCGGCAGACATTTACAAAAGATGGTCAATATTTTTTAACTGTCTTCTCCTCCATCTATGTACCGTGTCTCATCTGGCCGTTTTTCGATCTTGGGACTCTTCAATGTTCTATCCGTTGTAGCTCTTAATAACTTTTTCAAAATCTTGTTCAAAAATCAATTTACACGATCTTTCTGGGTAGTTTAAGCGTTGTAAAGTATGTCTACTTTGCAGTCGATCAGTCATGTGACTATCAAATTTTTCAAGCCCACTTTCACCATTGTGTGCACTTGAAATTTCAACTGAATATTTCTGATGTTAAGTTTACCTTTCCTTTTAGTTTACATTTTCTCCAAAATTTCGTATTTGCTCAGTTGTTCAGTTCATGATATCATTAACATCCTCCTGTAGGATCACTATTCTCTTGCTTCAAGTGTTTTCTTCATCAGTGAGGAGATTGTTTATCATTGCGATATAAGATGAATGATATTACATAACAGGTACACTTTTATGATTATTGTGACATTATTTAGCGGTCGCGTGGAAATTAAAAGTGAGAAATAATTAAGGCGAGAAGCTGAAATAATTATGGCGATAAGAAGCTATCACGAAAATACATACTGAGCGATGTCATTTTTTTAACAAAGAAAAGTGGTAAAGGTTTTATTTTCATTTGCGAGAAAAAAAAGTACTTTTTTCGCGGAAGATAGGAAATTCGTAATACCACGGATCTGCCGGAATTAATTTATGTTATAGAAATCTTCCCATAGCAATAATGAAAATTTCAAATTGGTCAAGTGGCCTACGAAACAGAAGCTGGGAAATAATTGTAATCATGTCACGTACTGACCGAGAAAAACATCATCTGGGCCACCCAAGAAAAAGAAAAGAATAAACCATTAACTATCTTTCGGAGATATCATTTGGTTTTGGAAAGCGACCACCTGTTTTATTGCCCAGACCTGGACATGATAAAATTTGTTACCAGGATGGATAATTGGATACAGAGTGCGAAGTCATCGAGATCACCACCCACTTGACGCTGGCGAAAATCTCGTTGATAAATTCCAGATGGCATTTGGTTAAGATAGAGATTAAGGACCACATTACGAGTCGTAGGGGTCTGGTGTCGGGAAGAGAAAGAAAGAAAAAAAAACGAAGATAATTATTTTTTCTTTGAGCGATACTTTTAAAAAGAGGCCTGTTGACGCCTCTGAGGGGATTGGTGTGAGATACCACTGTGAGAGAAAAGGGAGGCGTTTTGACGCCTTTGAGGGGATTGGTGTGAGATACCACTGTGTGAGAGAAGGGAAACCTGTTGACGCCCTCTGAGGGGATTGGTGTGAGATACCAACATGAGAAAGGAAGAATTTGGGAGGACGATTCTCTTAAGAACCCCTCTAAGCAGAAAATAATGGACTTCCAAAAATGGAAAGTGATGAATTTTCCTGTCCGAAAACAAAGAAAATCCTTATTGTGGATTTAGAATTATCGATGAACTCAAACCCCGACAAGCCCACACCCGGTTTTGGTCGGCGTCCATATAAACTGAGTCGCAGTGAGTAGACGGCAGTTAGTTAGTTGCCGTTGGAGTTGAAGAGTTAGGCAGTGAGTTGCAGTTGGGCAGACGCAGACAGAGTTGAGCTGTGAGCTCTAAGATTAGCCTCGCAGGAAGCTGACTGAAGATCCACGCATCCTGTCTTCGACTTCTAACCAAGAACAATTTATTTTGGAAGAACGACTTAGACTCACACCACCAAAAAAGTTTTACGAATATCACCTGAAGATACAAAAAAATAAAAACAGTTATCAAAAAACAACTTAAGATATTAAGACTCGCCTAACAAACGCAAAGTGTCACGTATCAATAGAAGCGGTTTAGGAGAAAGACGCAATCCTGTATTCAGCAACCAGATATAAAAATATTTGTTATTCTTTTTTTAACACATTTGAACTTTTCGAGTTGTTACTTTATTTTCTTTTACATATACTTTTGCAATGTCACCTTTGCTCGAATTCGGCTTACATTACGGCCCGGCGACTGATCGATTTCGTCTACCTAAGATCAAATCACAACGTGGGTAGGTTAGACTAGAGATCAAAGCAGTTACTTCGGTAACCAGACGTTGGAGGCGAGCTGGGAACGACAAAGCTGATACCGAATCTAACCAGATACCCATCCGAATCAGCCAAGGGTTAGAACGTTACATTTGGTGCCGTGACAACAGGATCACGTCACATTTGGTGCCGCGACCAATACCAAGTCACACTGGTCGTAACAGGATAGTACGACGGGGGCTGAGAGAGGCCGAGGTGACGTCACATTATTTTTTCTGTTTCTTACTGTTTTGCTTAGATTTTAGAACACATCTTTCACTATTCCAGCGCGACTTCAGATTTCAGTATTGCTCTTTCCGTAACCTGTTAAAACGCTTCCCAGATAGTTAAATTGTTGTACTTATTTGATTTTGGTAGCTCCATTTTAATTTGGCTGTTTCTTTTGTTAACAACAATAGATTCTGTCTTCTTCAATTGATGTTAGTATATTGTTCTCATTTTCCTTTTTGTACTTCGCCTTTCTATTTCTTATCAACATTGCGCCATCTCCGTATCTTGTGTTCTTAATTTTGTTGCCGCCAATAATGAATCAGCGAAGGTCTTCCTGTATAGTTTGAATAAGTCCGGGGAGAAGACACGTCCTTGTCGTTCCATTTTTGTATATTTAATGGAGTCTATTTTTTTTTTATCCGTATGAAGTCCCTTTCCTGCCACTGTAGTTTCTGGGTCATTCTAATATAATTTCTGAAAATGTCAAGCTGTTCCAACAGTTCTTTGAGACGTACTTATTCAACCGCTTTTGTCTAAATTATAAAACATAGGTATGCAGATATCTGCATTTGTATTGCTCTTTCTTATATATAAGAAAAAACAGTCAGTTATGTGTCATGCATGATACACGCTTAGGCGATCATGTATGGTTCAATACATGACTGACTAGGCATATTTTCCCCAGAGTATGTTGCCATTTCTTTCTGTGGTAGACCAGTTGTCATCTAAGCTATAGAACCCGATCTGTCCTGTTAATTACCCATAGCTGGAAGGAGAGGAAAAGGATTAATACCTTTCCCAAGGATATTAGCACGTAAGTAAATGTAATCGATTCGACTGGAATTTGAACTCGGCTCTCCTATTCCTCAAACCAAGCCACTATCCATTACGTGTCTCCTCAAAATATACCATTCTTTTTTTTTTTAGTATCTTTAACATACCCTCACTGTTCTTGTACAATTTCTGGTCTGATTCTGCTGCGCGGCCTATTCATCAGAACACGGATGGTAACTTTTGTTAAAGGGCTCATTAAACTGATTGGGGATTGAACTCACAATTACTGTCTCAAAAAATCCTCGAACTCGCGCTTTAATTCCGCGGCTGTTGGTGGAACAATTTTCTATTGAGTAACTTTGAATCTTAAAAATAACCTCACTGCTAATCAATACTGGTAATCAGTGCTGCCTATCATGCTTTATTACACTCCTTGAGTCTTTTCTCTTTTATTTGTCTTTCTAAGTTATGATGGGTCAGAATAAATAGCCTGTTCATTACAATGTTGCCTAACCATAACTAGCTGGGCATATAGTCTAAGTTAATGATCTGGTGTAATGAGGCAGCATCATAGTTTCCCTAAAAAAGGCTCATTAGAATTTTTTATTTTCTTTGATTTCTGGCGTTTACACATTTCTTTCCGGGTCCCGCCCAGGGACCTAAGGTTAGAAATGGCATCTGACACTTTCCACTGACAAAAAAAAAAAAATACATAGATAAAGCCCTTCGTAAAGTGTGGGCTGTACTTGTCAGAACAATTATTTGTATCCCCTTGAGGCATGGACTTCCAGGAATCTCTTCAATTAGTCTACTGCAATCTTTTCCAAACAGTCCTAGGCCTCAAACTACAACAGAGATTGTTGATGTTCCCATATGCCACATTTTCGTTATTATTATTATTATTATTATTATTTCTTTTACTTCTCCTATGCATTCATTTATTTCCGTGACCTAATCAGAGATCTAAGCTCTCTGGTTACGACGCGGTAGGAAATGAGTATACAGCAGAAATCAAAGGAAATATAATAATAATAATAATAATAATAATAATAATAATAATAATAATAATAATAATAATAATAATATCTTGGCTGCACAGGACCAATGCTTGTTAACTAGGAATTATCAACCAAATATACTAAAATATTGTGTTAGCCCAAAATGCAGATTCTGTGATAAATATCCAGAAACGATTGATCATCTTGTATCAGGTTACACGATATTGGCACCCACTGAACATAAAACCCGACATGACAGAGTTGGCCAATATCTACGGGAAGGAAACTGAAAGAAAATTGTATGAACACCACCCAGATCCGGTTACGGAGATAGGACATGTTACAATTCTGTGAGTCTACACAATACACCCTGACAGAACAATCAAGGCCAACCGCCCAGACATTGTTATTAAAGACCACAAACAAAAAAGTGTCTCTTTAGTGATATGTCAGTCTCTGCAGACTGCAATGTATCTTTGAAGATATTCAAAAATCTGTCAAAATACAATGACCTTGAAATAGAAATCTCAAAATTGTGGCACATGGGAACATCAACAATCCCTGTTGTAGATGGAGCACTAAGAATGGTTGGAAACATTCCAGTAGAATTATGGAAGGGATTCCTGGAAATCCATACCTCAAAGAGATACAAAATGTTGTTCTGTCAAGTACAGCCCACACTTTACGAAGGGCTTTGTCAATGCAATTTTTTTTTTAATTTTTTTTCAGTGGAAATTGTCATGGTGCTATTTATAACCTTAGGTCCCTGGCCGGGACCCGGAAAAAATGTGTAAACGCCAGAAAGAAAATAATAATAATAATATTAATAATAATGAGAATAAGAAGGAAAAGAATTAACATTAACAAACATGCGAAAACTTAATGACAATTTAACCAAAGATGTCATACCTTTTTTCTATTCTTTTACTCTTTGAATGAATTTCTTTTATTCAGTCTATTCCTGGTGCATTAATATGATTTGTAACAAATTAAACTAGCTTAAGAACCATTTACTCATGGTGTGATAAATTCGAGTGTGAAATGATAATTGGGAATTATTCTGACAAACTGACTTCAATCAAAAAGACAAACTGGATGAATACAAATAAAACGTGGCTCCAATACAAATGAAACGTGCTACAGAAATATAAACGAGACAAGTTTTTTTTTCTTAAAACTGACATACATTACCAAACACGCCCTATATAAGCACACTGACAATATTTTCACTTTTCTCTTTAAAAAAAAATGCTGAAAGAGCAATCATGGGAATGTTTGTTGTAACTTCCTTAACAATGGAAACCTATTCGAACACTGAATCGTTTATAACCTGTAGGATATGAGGGGGAGATTAGTATCGTACCTATGACAGTGGAAACCATTGGAAAGGCACAGGGGAAAAAAGACAAGAATG
>OZ010584.1:119223434-119303434 GCA_963932145.1 Acanthosepion lycidas | reverse complement strand
TTGAAGAGGTAAAAATTTTAATGATGGCTGAAACATCCTCTCTGAATTATAATCTTCAAATCAGCGACTATTTGGACGAAACTGTCCGAACGTAATATAAAGAGAATGCAAATGTTTCGCCCGTGTGTCCATGGCAGTATGAGTCCTACCAGTAAAAGTGGAACAAACGAATATAGGTCGTTAGTACATTTTAGTTGGAAATTACGATTGAGCTGTGATGGGCTTGCGATATTTTGGATGAGGGAAAGAGGCTGTAGTGTACAAACTGTTCACCTCCGTAACACCTGTAATCTCTGTTGAGGCTAGAAAGTGAATATTGGGTAGTTACAGCGCATGTATTCTAGGAATATTCGATTTTGATGTAGCTGAACTTAACCACGTCACCACCTTGCTACTGTAACCAACACAGCAACAATGTCACACACACACACACACACACACACACACACACACACACACACACACACACACACACACACGCATACATACAATTTGAGAGGTTTTATTAATTTTTCTAATATTTTTACATACAGTCCCTTCCAAAATTATTGGAAATGCAAGATCAATTCTTTTGTTTATTGTTGCTCACTGAAGATCAAAAGATGAATATGAGACAAGAATTGAGAATTTCAGATTCTAATTCCTGGTATATACATTTAAATATGTTAAACAACTTAGGACGTACCACCTTTTGTTTGAACACAACACATTTATCGTGTAAGGAATACTGTTGTCTTCCCCAATAATATACAATTCTTGCTGAAATGATCTCAAATCTTTTTTGACTGGTCAGATTTGTCTCAATAGGGATATATCAGAAAGATAAATCGAGCGTACCAGTGATGAAATGGCCACCCCGTTCCTCTTCATTGACATCTTGTGATATTTTTTTTTTCTATGGAGCGATGTGAAAAGACAGTTCTATACCCTCCTCTTCCTACAACCCTAGAGGAACTTAAGCAGATTCACAGGGACACTGTAGAATGTTATGCAGGACAAGTTGCAGCGTGTTTGACAGCAGCTGGACTGTCGACTTAACGTGTGTCATGTCACAGGTAGTACCCATTTTGAATATTTGTGAATTTCTATGATATTGGTTATAGAAACTCCATCCCTTTGGATATCTTGTTCGAATTTTGATAAATAAATATTTTATTGGTCAATATGAAACCTACTTAATTCTGCTTGCTGGCAACAGATATTTACATTTTAAATTATGTCAATTTGAGGGAGACACCATATACATATATATATGTGTGTGTGTATGTGTGTGTGCGTGCGTGCGTGTGTGTGTGTGTGTACGTGTGGGTATTTCATTGAAAAATATTGATATATTTATACTGATACTTTACAGTTTTTAATCAGTTTCTTGAAGTTGAGATGAAATCCTGTCCATATTCAGAATACAGGAAAAATACTTGTTGACGACGCCAATATACTACATAACGAAAATAATAAGGAAAAACTTCAAATTCTCGAAGCCTTCTATATAAAAAATCAAACATCACTGAACAAAATTCATTACGAATATAGCAACACCATATTACAGTGCATATAATATTAATGCCATTTTACATATCTACCGGCCAGCTCTCGTATGCTTGTTTAACAAAAGATTCTATAACTACAACGGATAAAATTAAAATTCTTAAACATATATAACAGAAGAGCCTTCATGCTGGTTCATTTTTAAAATCACTTTTACAAGGCATTGCAGATTTTATCGCAATTAGAACAGACTTGTCATTGTAATTTAACACTGAAGATGATCTTAGAAAAGTTTGAAACTACATAGGTTAAAACAAAATACAGCCCCTGCCATGATGAATTTCATCTTAACATCGATAAACCGATTAGATAACTGATAGGATTATTATAAAAATATGTAGATACGATATGTCTATATCATTAAAAAAAGCTTTGCAAGAAGATATGATGACCAAATATCTATCTATCTATCTATCTATCTATCTATCTAATATATATATATATATATATTAATGCTTTCTTACATTTGACGTAAAAAATTTGCTAAGTACTTGCCATCATTTTATCAAAGTTTTTCTTTTCCTTTTGCCCATTCACTTTTAGTTCCTTCTTATTTATCAACATATCGTTTTTTTGATTTCTCTCCCTTTCAAAAAAACCCTCCAGTATAACCTTAGTCTCTCTCCTTTCTCTCAACTTTCTATTTACACGTAATTTTCTTAAATTCTGCAAATAAAGCGAACCAAAAAGAATTAAAAAAAAACATACAGACTAAATAAAACGTCTTTTAGGCTTTGTATTCTTCCCCTTTGTTTTGATTTTAATTGAAAACAGTAAGCACGTCGTACAACTCTTGGATCCTGGCAAAGAGACGCAAGTTTAGAATTTGTGCCTTGTTCTTTAGACTCTTTTGTTGCCATTATTTCTATACTTGCTTCCGTTTTCCACTCCCGTTCTTCCTTCTTACACCACTACGTTCTTTCCTTCATTCCTGTCGACCTACGGCGATTTCTCAAAGTTCCTTGGCCTCTTCTACTCAATGTTATTGTAACCACGCACAATTTTCCACTCGGATCGGGTGAGGTGAATGGAACTAAGTCAATGCGTCTACGCCATTTTTTTTTGTATCTTGTAAGACACAACATCATAAAACTGATTCGGTTCGATAGAATTTGGCCTGGTCACGTCCGCACGCTTTCTTTCATTCTATGTTTTCTTTTTCGCTTTCATTCCATTGTGTTTTTGTGATGGTAAGTTTTAGCCGTTATTAGAAAATGAATAAAGTTTAATTTCTTTTGTTTTGCCTCGGAACTTTCTTTTATAGTTCTATGGTACGATGTTAATTGCATAAAACTTTATTTCAGATGCTTAATATAAAGGTGCCAACAGTAGAATTGTGGTTAGCAAGTTAGTCTCGAATTGAAATGGTAATTCTAATATTAGTCGTTTCCTTCCAAAGAATTCATTAATCGAGAATACTGCACTGGTCTCGACTGAAATTTATAAAATCTTCTTCTTAAAACAATTTATTATAAAAACAATTCTCTCTAGTCCAGTAGTTTTTACCACTATTTCCAGTATTAATGTCGGTTTCTTTCCTCACATGTTATGTGCAGTGGCGTGAAAAGACAATCGCTAGTGAAGCTCGTTCGATCGTCACGAATACTCTGCTTTCAAAACAGAACCTAACGATTGATTGAAAAAAATTACAGTGAAAAGGCCAAAATATTTCTGCCCATAAACAGCGGAAATAATTCATTATTCTTAAAACATATTTCATTTAACCGAATTCCAAAAGATTTACTTTCTAAAAGATAAACAAATTAAAAATAAAAACATATTTAAATAAAAAAAAAATGGTTTGGTCGGAACAAATAAGCAATGAGGAATTTTTAAGGAAATTTATAAAAACAGGACACATGCAGTTTGTATCAGAAGGAGGCATTTAAACTTTCAAGAATAAATAATGAGTAAAGATTATAAAATTTCACCTTCTCAGGAGAGAGTGAATGTAAAAGAAGCCGCGTGAAACAACGAGTAAACTCCTTAAGCAGTTTCTATGAATTATTGGTTAACTGGGAAGTCGTGGTGATGTATGATCGCCTAGGTCCTGAAGGTCTAAGGAGAATGAAAAAAGAATGGCGGAGATTCAAGAATAAATTGAGATTATCCAGGAAAATATCCTCATTCTTTGTTCATCCTTAAATCTATAGAGAGTTTGCTTTCTTTTTTCTTTCTTTATTTTTCTTTCTTTCTTTTTTCTCTTTCTTTTTTATTTCTTTCTTTTTAATGCTTTCTTTTCTTTCTTTCTCTCTTTCTTTCTTTTTTATTTTTCTTTCTTTCTTTTCTCTTTCTTTTTCTTTGTTACTTTTTCTTTCTTTTTTCATCATTTTACATGTATATATATATGTGTGCGTATATATATGTTTATATATATATGTGTGTGTGTGTGTGTGTAAATTCATATTTCGTCTTTCCATCCTCGTCATTTTGTTCTTTTTTCTTACTATATTTCGTTAAATCTGTTTTTTCCTTTTTTCTTTCATATTTTATCATATAGGACTTTATTAGTTTTTGTAGTTTCTTTATTCCTTTATTTCTCTCTCTGCAATTTTCTTCTTTCTATCTTTCTTTCAATCTTTATTTATCGTACAGGCTTTTTTATTTGCTAACCATTATTCTACGATTGCCTCATATTTTATAATAGATTTTCAGAGAATTCAATACACGACAACATAATAAATCTGTGAGAATTCCGTCATATCTATTGTTTTACAGCAAGCGCAAAATCGTGCAAGAGATATATACGTAGTATATCAAAACATTTCCTCATAGATAGATAGATAGATAGATAGATAGATAGATAGATAGGAATAAATTCGCATAGGTCAACATGCATATGTTTATACCAGAAACCGAGGGAAACAAACAGAATAATTAGAGGGAAATTACCTCAAGAAAGGGGTAGAGAATTTATACATATCATTAATGTTATATATAAGTTTGGATATGAAAGTCGAGTAAGGAGATAGCGCAGTCGACGATCGAATTTGTTATCGATCTATCTCTTCTTCCTCAATCTATGGATTAAATAGGAGAGAAGGAATTAAAAAGATAACCCCGAATTCAAAATTACTGATTAAGAAATAGAAAACGATTCTTAGGACGTTTCCCCTGTAGAAGCCGATATCTTTTTGGTTGATGATGCATATGAGCTTGCATATTTCATATCTGCCCAATGTTAAGTCAAATGTATCGTCGATATTAGAATTGTTGTTATCACTGGTGCTGCGTTTCTTGCCCATATTTTCATGTCGTAGTATAGTATTGACTTTCTTCAGAGTTTTATAATAATTTCGATCTTCATTTAGGATGTTTATGTATTCTTTCGCCCGATCTAGTGCATTGTTTAGTGTATTTTCCTTGCTGGATGGCTAAAGATATTTTATGTCTAGTTGTAGGAAGGAACATTTTTTACTGGGTTATGTAAAGCCAATTCATTGTTTCTTTTGTATATTTCCATTGGTTGAGCATACTCTTTAAATTTGTGCATCTTTTTCTTATTTATTTGTCCAATATAAATATCTATGTCTGTCTGTGTGCGTGTCTAATCAGAAGCAAAACACGACCAAAATACAAAAAATCTACTCACCAGTGTCAAATGACACACTACAATAAAAAGTGTCGTCGCTCCAAATACGGATCTTCTATTAAGCCCCCTGAAGACGCAGTGTATAACATCAACATTTTCATCAAAAAGTCTAATATATGCAGTAAAATTTAAATGATGTAACAAATATTACATTAGGTAAGCCAAACTCACCCTCACAAACACAATGGCAATTCACTGCCAACAAATATGAGATCCCAGCGCAAAGCAGCAATCATTCAATGGTACTTAGCAACAAGCAACAAATAAGTTAAAAAAATCCAAGTTTTCCCAATTTGCACAGATAATATCTCAGGTCAAATATAAATACAGGAAATATATTTATTCAAAAAATACAAACTATGTCTGAACAGACTCTAACAATACACATTTAGCAAGGACTATCCATAAACATACACGCACTCTTAACTACTTTCTGCCTTTTATTAGTATAATCATTATTATTATTACTATTATTATAATAATTATTAATGCAATGCCCCGATTTCAACACACATACAGACAAAACACACACGCACGCACGCACGCACACACACACACAGAAATTTAATTATTGTATATTGCATTTTGGGGATAACCCCAATATAATTGTATCCCTGGGACTTAACACTTTCTTGCTATGATCTACTTAACACCTTGTTGTCATGAACTACTTAACACTTTGCTGACATTAGAAAGACTTACACAACTATGACATTTCAACTTTTCACAAAAAAATATTATGATCATCAATTTTAAGCGCAAAAGTCACTATGCGTGATCACGGGATCAAAATCAATCAATCAGAATGCATTTTCAAAGATAACACTATTTCTCGACATAAAACGGAAAGAATTCCTGTTATATGCAAAGAAGTTCGTTCCATAGCTACATGTCTCCGCATCTCAGTTTAATTAAATTCAATTTAACTTTAAATCATAAAACTGTAAAACAGATAAATTTGCTATAAATAAAAATTCTGAAAGCCTTTGCATTTTCAGCTTCCCTTTCCTATATGGGATATATGAAATGAACTTTATATATATATATATATATATATATATATATATATATACTAGTTTCTCAAATAATTATTTTCAAAATGATTTTTTACTGGATTAATGTCTTACCTCTTCTCCTAGTCCTTGTTGAATGTCACAACTCTGCTCCTATGCAAATTTGAATCATATTGTTGTATCTGTTATTTCTTTTGTGTCATCTTTAATCAGAAACCTCTTATTGTCAAGACTTTTTTCTGTTAACAGTGTTCTGATTTGGACTCATTTCGTTACTTTCTTCAATGCAACACGCAAACTGATATTCTTAACCTTCCTCTTTATAATTATGTCACATAGGATTCTTCTTGTATTAAAGACGGCATCGATTACTTTATACCTTGATACAAATATAAGGTGAACTCAAAATTATAGCTAACAAAATTCCTATTTCCGGCTGTAACAGACGCCTATTTGAGCCTGCTCGTAATAATTATCAACGTTTATTCGAACAGTTTTGTCTGATGACGGAATGAATCACCTTATAGCTTCTAATATCTTTTACTTTCTTGACGGCTGACGGCTCTGTAGTATAAGAGTAATTCTTATGCCTCCCTCACTTTATTCAATGATAAAGCAGAATGGCTGGCTCAGAAATTCTCTTCATATTTAACCCTTTACTCTTCTAGTGTATCTTTGATTAACGTTCCACTCGGAACCGAGTCTCTATTGAATGATATACATATAACTTCGAACATGACGACACATCATCTCCAAACAGGTTCCCACAAGTCATGGTTACTAGATGGTATCCATGAAATATTAATTGAGAAATGTGCTTCTGAACTGGCTATTGTTCTCTCTAAACTCTACAATAAATTTCCTACTGCTTCCTGCTTTCCTGGAAGTTGGAAATGCTCTTCTGTAGTTTTAGTCTTTCAGAATTCAAGCGAACAGCCTGATTCTTTCTATCGTCTTATTAGCTAGCTACCTATCTTTGGCAAATTACGAATGGCTCTAATCAAATACGAATTGATTAAGCATCACAGGGTCTTCTTTCAGATGAGCAATATAGCCTTCGCTTCTCTAGATCAACAACTGATAGTCATTGCCGAAAGTATCTATCAATCTTTAGATAACAATGACTAAGCTCGTGTTGTTGCTTTGAATATCCCGAAAGCATTTGACAGTTTTTGGCATGCTCATCTTCACAGTATGAAAGGTTATGTTATTTCTGGAAGAATTTTTGAACTGCTTCAAACTTTCTTATCAAATCGTGAAATGAAAATTATCCTGAACGGGCACACTTCTAGATATTTTGCATTAATGCAGGTATCCCTAAAGGATCTATCCCTAGACTTACATTTTTGTTAAATTTAATTAGTGGAATGCTTGATGTCATCAGATTTTAACTTGGTATCTATGTTGATGACACAGCTATTTACTTCTGTCTTAATAGTATGTCTAGTTGAGGAGATCGACACATTACAGCTACTGGGACTAACGTTTTTCGCAGTGGAAATATTATTTTAAATCAATTACTATGTCTGCAGATAAGTTCCCTATTTCGTGCAAGACAGTTTTCACGTCAAAATCTGTATTAATTTACAAACTTATAATTTATTATTATAAATTAACTGTTTTAAAATATGGTTTTTCGCTGCACAGTAACAACTATGTTTTAAAATCTAAAGCTAAAAACTTCAAATTTAATTATATAATTAAATTAAAAGCATTAGTTCCGTTTCATCTTCAAACGAATTTGGGAATAACTTATTTTTAAATTTACTGAGTTTTAAACGCACATGAAAATTAATAATTTCCTGTTTCCAAGGATTCAATGAAATCCAATCAGACAGGAGCGGTAGCATGTTCATTTTTTATTAACTATTGTTGTATCAATTATGAGTTACGTTCGAAAACGCGGTTAAGTTTAGGGAGGATAGGGGTGTATTTTTCAACGAATTCGCCTGAAAATGAATATGCAATGTCATTCATCCTGACCTGGCATTTCGGCTTCACTCACTTTCCCGGTAGCTTCACTTCTCTATCAATTTTTTCATGGTAACTGTTCTAATGAACTTTCCTCAGTGGTACCTAAAATTAATGAAGTTAAGAATTGTACTAGATTGGTGGCAACATTTTACAAAAGCTGAAATAGATAGTTGCATCCGTAACTTCTATGTTAACAGTATATACTGATGTACTTCTTGCTTGTGGAACTGTCTTCCGGCTTTTTGATTTCAAGTCAACATTGATCTTCAATAACGTCAATAATTACCTGTAATATCAATCATTATTTTCTGTCTCCTTAATTCATGTACGTTTTTTGTTCTCTCTCCCTAATTAACATCTTTCTCATATTCTCTTACATCCCGTAACCACTTACAACTTAGTAGCTGTACTCTCTTGCATAAGGTGAAATAATTAATACGTATAGACATTTCCTAATATCGGACAAGATATACAATACATTTTAAGAAGTTTCTCAAGAATATTTTAGTAGGTTCGTAATTATGACAGCATCATAAAATGTAAAGAAATGCGATATTTTGAATTGATGCACTTAAGAAATTCACTGACGAAAAAATTAATTTTATTCATTTGCAGATATTTTTACTTAATTTAATTAAGTTTCTAACAACAAAACGTGAAAAAATATGGCTTCAAAAATCACTCCCTGATCATATATATATTTTTTTTTTCAAATAAACAGAGAATATACAGAAAGTGAATTTTTTTAGTTCGTCTTGCTGGAATCTATATTTTGCATATATATTGTAGATATCCACTGGAATTAACTTGCGGATTTGTTCGGAATTTGTTCAATATTTAAAGAATTGTTTAGATCCCAGCCTCATGACAGAGAAGTCATTAAGTTAAAGGCTTTGTAATTTGACGACCTCCATTAAAGATGGCGAATAATTATCGTTTTTTGAACTTCGGTAGCACATAGTTATTTAGAAATTGCAAATGAGTATCATTTTGATTGGAAAAAAGGGAAAGGTGAACAAAAGAAGAAAAACAAAGAAAGGAAATTAGAGTATGACAAAGAACGAAGAAATGAAATAAAGTTTTAAAAGAAAAGAAATAAAATGAAATTGAAAAAGGTAATATATAGTGGAAAATAATCTAACAGATAAAAATCAGAAAATAAAACATAAAAAGATAATCAAAAAATGAAATAGTCAAAGAAGACAAAAGAAAAGAAAAATAACAAAAACAAAGAATAACAAAAACAAAGAAAAACAAAAAGAAAAAAAAAGAAAGAAACAAAACTGAAATATTTAAGAAACTATAGTGAAACAGACGTGCAAAATAGAGAAAGAAAGAAAAAAGCAAAAAAGAAAGACAATAAAGGAAAACAAAAAGAAAGATAAAGAACAAGAAAATGTGAAAAAAAAAGAAAGAAACTTGAAATGTATGAGAAATGAAACAATAATGAAACAGGTGGAGAAAAAAAAGCAGAAAAGAAAGAAAGAAAGCATGAAAGAAAGTATGAAAAAAAGACAGAAGAAAAGAAAGAAAGAAGATATAAGAGGAACGAAGTTAAATAAAATGATAACGAAAGCAATAGAAAATAACAAATGTAGAATTAACAAGAGATAGATAGAAAGAAATTGATATCAAGATCGATGATATGTAAAGTGAATTAGTAAACGCTGGAAGAAGAAAGAAAATGATAAATAATAAATCGATTTATTCGCTGAAAGGACTTCATTTCACAGTTGCATTGTAACACTTTAGGTTGCATAGGCCGAAAATACTGCACAATAGCAGAATGATTTATGAACACTTGCTTTGGGCCTTGTGTCACCTAAGAATAACTTTTATTGGTCTTCATTGGACCAGTAACACTGACCACTGATCACATCTAGGCACCAGCCAGGCGAGTGCCCTTTCGATTACTTGTAAGGCATTTTGGCAGGTCTATATTTAAAAGAAAGAATGGAAACGAAATAAGGCAATCGAAAAATCGCATGGACTCAATTTAAATAAATATGAAGATAGGGAGGAAACATGGGATGAAAGAAAAAAGTAAGTGAACGCTGATATAAAGAAAGACAAGGAAAAAAATCGAAAGTAAGACGTTATAAAATCTGATTATGCAGAGAAACTCGAGTAAAAGGAAAAGCAATGAGCTCAGAAAATTCAAATATATTTGTAAACAAAGAAATATATGAATAACGACAAGTGAATTGAAGACAATAGAAAAAAAAGAAAGAAAGAATAACTCACTAAATAAAAAGTGGATGACTTATATAGAGAGAGAAAGGGTGAGAGAGTGAGAGACATAAATAAATATAAGAGACAATCTGTCTTCCATATTTATAAGTCAACCATTCGTCCATACTTTGAATATTGCTGCTACGTCTGTTCCGGTTCTCCTGTTATATAATTAAAGATTCTTGATAAAATCCAAATAATCATCTGCAATGTTATTGGTCCTGACCTAGAGTCTCGGCTTCAGTTACTTTCACGTCGACGTAACAGGTTTTCTGTGTCTTCTCTTTAAATACGTCCATGTTCAGATAGATTTTCCTCTGTAGTACCTTGACTTAATGAATTTAAGCTTCAGTACTAGATGTGTAGAGTTCTCTCATCATTTTATAGTTTAAATAGCTAGACAATTTCTATGCTAATTTTTTTCACTGTCGCGCATCATGTTTTCTGTTCTCTTGCCGGTTCTTGCTACCCAGTCAAATTTAGTCTTCAAGAAATGTAAATGTAATGTCAATCGTTATTTTCTGTCTTTTTATTTCTTGTTCTTTTATAGTATTCTTTCATAAATAGTATATTTTTTCTCATATTCTCTAACATTCACTAACCCCCTGGCATCTTAGTGACTTTATTGCCTTACTCTGGGTGAAATGATTAAAAGAAAAGAGAATGTATACAAAACCCAAAACTGAAGAAGCACTTTAACATACATATGTGTAAAATATATGTACAATATGTGTACAATATGTGTAAAATATATGTATAATACGTATACAAAGATTCCAGATTATGTGGACGTAGATATTTTAGTAGATTTAGATTTTGAAAACTTCGAGAAAAAAAAAAATTTTTTTTCGTTAAACTTCCAAAACCTTATTGTATGAATCTCTCGACTCAATGTTTTTGATTTTGTCTTGTCCTTAACCCCCAAGGATTGGCACCGTAGGGAATTAAACATTTACCTCAGACATAGCAACAAGCTAATAGTACTATAAACATGGTTGTTACCACTGCTTAAACTGTGCTCACTTCTATTGTTTGTTCTCCATAAATTTTCGTAAATGTTAATTATTCCAGTGGTATTACCAAGGTAAAGGAACTATGACATTTTTAGAAGGTTTATATTTGATTCCTACCGTCCAGTTGTTTCGCTTTTCATCACATAATCGACGAATGTTAATGACATTTTCAATACATATGATTACTAGAGAATCTGCATTGTATCTATTTTTATTCATATTACTTGACAAAATTTAAATATTTTATGCCGATCATAATCTAGAAATAGATTAGATAAATATTCTGGTTTTTGTAGATTCATTTGTTTTAATTTCGCGTCTGGGAAGATAGAAAGAAGAAATTGCAATTTTAAATCAATGATTATTTGATTGGTTTCAGACAAAATACAAGAACCGGGCAATACAATACCCGCCATGATTCTTATTAAAGGTTTCATTAAAATCCATGAACATGACCAACTTCAATCCACAAGTGATCAAAATAAATGCGTAAACGGCTCGAATATAATCGAAAAATGGTACACTAATGCGTATGCTGATAGGAAAGACATATTTAATATTAAGAATAATAGTTATTTTTTTTTTTACTTTAAATTCTAATAGAAATTGCATAATATTTCCATGTTCACTCCAATTTTACTTTAAAGACGAGACTTTTCAGATTTTGATATAAACATAAATCACTTTTTATTTAACAGTCGGCATTTATCCTTGGAATTCAGGAATAGTTAAGAATGAAATAAAAAAAAAAACAAGAATGAAATATAAAATAACTAAGGATAAAATATAAGAAAAATCAAGAAAAATATCATATAAATATCATATAAATATCATATAAATTCATTCAACTGTATATGAATCTGTCACCTCTTTAGTCTGATTTGGAATTTTCAATATTGTTAATTAAACACATAGCCTTTCGATCAAACTATAATTTATGTAGAACAAAATTAAGTTTTCAATACACAAATAATAATAACAAGTGGAAAGCCAAATAAGTTAAAAGAATCCAGGTTTTGTTCATTACACATTCTTTCTTAATAAACATGAAACGAATTCAGCTCCAATGGGTTTACGATATATGTTGCTTAATTTATGCATAACTGTTTCAGAATTTCTCTTAGGTTTTGTCAAACATAATTGTTGTTATTGAAGAATATTGTTTGCATACATTACACGTTTCTATAACACAGGTCATACTCATACTTGTCGAGGAATTTAATTGCTGACATTTGAGTCGAGGTGCGTCATCTACAGCAAAACACAATGGAGCTTCTACAGTACTCGAGAATAAACATTCATAGGAAGTTAAATACATACATGCATGTAAAAGAAGTCAAGTTGAAAGAAAGTACGCCTTTGTGTGTATTTTTGTATGTGGGGTGCTCGTAAGAATGATACTGGTGTTAGTCACGATGAAAATCTGATTTTGAAATTTCTCTCTTCTCATTCACTCTCTTGAACCCTTGAGTAATTATATATATGTGTGTGTATGTATGTATATATGTATATATACTCTCCTGTACGCGCACATACACGCACGTACACGCACATATATAGAGATACACATCTCCATACAACTGTATATATGTATATCCACGTATACGAATCTATCTTTTTTTAAATAGAGAGGGAAAAAAAAGAAACAGAAATAAGAAGCTACACGTTGAAAATCTAATTTCGAAATATTTCCTTGTCTGAACAACTGATTAGAATGAACAACAGAACAAAAGCGGGAGAATGTTTCGCAAGACAAATAAGGGAAAAAATGAAACATGGAATGTCTGCAGCTAATAAATGATAAAGCAAGATCGAAATAGAAATCACACACGATAGATGGAAAGAAAGCAGATATTAGTAAACTAGAAGAACAGCAAAACAGACTAGAATAAGATGAAAGATAAAAAAAAGACAATCAAACGATTTAAAAGTAGAAAGAAAGAAAATGCAGTTATCCGAAATATGAAAGGAATGCGTGTGTATAAATTCTATCAAATCTGGGAACTATCAAAATGGGTAATTCGTTATAAATGACAGAACCTTTAAGAATGGTTTGTTTATTTGCTTCATTCACTGTCATGCTTAATGATATGTTTATGTTGTATATTGTCACAACTGGTGACGAGACAAGTTAATGCAATGTTTCCATCTTTACTCAAGTATGTCGTCATGAAGTGGCCATTACCCTCTTTAGCATGTATGTAACATGTGCTTCACGGCAGAAACTACAAAAGTTCTAAATCAAATTTAATATAAAGCAAGAAATATTTATTTTACTAACGTTTAACTATTAAAGGCCCAAGAGCCACTCAGTGTATAGGATTACTGTGTAAGGAAAGTACGAGCGTTAGGAGTATAGAGCTGAAGCAGACTTCAGAAGGAACTGGAAAAACCAAGACTAAACATGAAACAAGAGATAAACCCCAACTCCCGTTCAAAAAACCTGGAAGGAATGTGAGCCGAATTTAAAGTAAATTGATCTGTGATGAAACCGTTATGTACCCCGTACGCTCTAAGATATAACAAAATAAAATATGTACTAAGTATAAAAATCAAACTGCATAATGGCTTTAATGTTTCCTCATGATGGTAACCTTACAACCATCAAATGCAGGTTCGGGACTCAGAGAGTGTCAGTGTTTCCATAAGCATAAATATTATCATATACACGCACAAGACAAACGCATAAAATGAAGTTATATAAACACCCGATCTATAAGAAGAAAGAGCTAATCATCATGCATCCTTGCTTGATGAAGATGAATGCTTCTATTAAGTTAAAATAAAACTGAATAAGTAATTATTTTACGCATTAAAAAACTCATCTTCTATTCTTATCTGGCGTCATATTAGTTTAAACTCGTTCACTTGGTTCTTTTTTCGGTCTAGTCAAATAACGCTAAAGACATCGGTTCTCCTACTATCCCCAAGGAAGTTAAGTTGAAGCCTGTCAGTACTGTCAGATAAGAAACCATTTAGAAAACATCAGGTTCTGTAAGCAACCTCCTACAACCAGAAATAGGTTTCGGCTTTAAATAACCTACAACCACGCAAAAACTCCACTTTCAGAGTAATAGCAGTAACTCTGTTTCACGCAAAAGAAAAACATCATGAGAAATAAAATAAGAATTAGACTATAACAAATAAGAAACGGAAAAGAAGCGGAGAATAAGAAAATTTGAAAAAGTAATTGAAATAAAGAAAGAGAGAAAGAAAGAATAAAAAATAAAAATAAGTGTATTTAAAACAAAAAGATTCGAATTCGACTTAACATTGTTGGAACCTGTCTAAATCCTATATCACCAGCCTCTGCCTCTGTTCAAATCAGTTTGAAGGAAGGTAAGATTTTAGTTTTCAGAGGAATGGCGAGACAGAGAGACGTCACAGTTGGTTAGTACGCAGCATCGAATGTTTGGAAATCAATAGAATCCTTCTAGAGAGGTTTAAGGAGGGATTAGAAATTAATCGAGGATTGGCCATGATGGATGATTACAGCGTATGTGAATCCTGCTCGCTTCAATGACGCGTACTTCTAATCCTTCATTGGCGGCGGTGTATTTGCCCCATCACCCCCACGTCAAGTCGGCGATCTCTAGAAGGGTTCACTCGGGAAATAAGGGGCAAAAGCAGCAGATGATAACGATGGATGTAAAAATAGACATTGAGAAGTTATTCGGATATATTGAACTACATATTAAATATTTTAATTATAAAGATAAACAGGAATAACATTAGATGAAAATAACAGCCTGAGTGATGTAAATAAAACAAGTAATCATATTACCTCATATCAGAGATATAGAAAGATACTGAAGAAAAATTCCAATCACCTGAAGAAAGCCGGAGCGTACAACGGCCGAAACGTTGTGAACATCGTAATGAAGATGAGTATAACAGTTTGAATAATGTAAATAATGCAAGTAATCATAATACCTCATCTCAGAGATATAGACAGATATGGAAAAAAATTCCAATCACCTGAAGAATGCCACGGCCGAAAAGTTGTGAATATAGCCATGAAGATGAGTATAACAGTCTGAATTATGTAAATAATGCAAGTAATCATAATACCTCATCTCAGAGACAGACAGAGATATAGAGATACATAGACATAAAGGCCGGAGCGTACAACGGTGGAAACGCTGTGAATATGGCAATGAATATGAGGATAACAGTTCGAATAATGTAAATAATGCATGTAATCATAATACCTCATCTCAGAGATATAGACAGATATTGAAGAAAAAATCCAATCATCTCAAGAAGGCCGGGACGTACAACGGCTGAACCGTTGTGAATATGGCGATGAAGATGAGGATAACAGTCTGAATTATGTAAATAAATGCAGTAATTTAGCTAGATATTAAAAATTTGAATTATATAAACGAGAAGTGAAGAAGAGGAAGAATGTAAATAAAACAAGCTATTTATGAAACGTAGCTCAGATGTGGTACAAGGTGTAAAATTTGGAGACCAATGAGGCTCAAACTATTTTAACGTGACAATCATGCTAACCTTTACACTACGTCTAAAGCCCTCAGAATAGAAGAGGAGAATGGAGAAAATAAATTCAATTAATTTTTGAGCTCAGAACAATTTTAACACTTCTGTCTGAGCTCTTGAGTCAAAATTCGCAAATAATTGGGATGTAATATTTTACAATAGATATAAAATAGTTACACGTGTTTACTGGAAATTAAGTCATTTTTCTATACTACTTTTCAACTGGTGGCACGGCATTACGTCATTTTTTTTTCTACCATCGGTAAAGCAGTGGTCAAGGCTCAAACGGTTAAAAAAAATAGGGAAATGAAAAACTGTCTAAAGATGTGAGATGGCATGTAAGTTTGAAAGAAAGTGATTGAAAGTAAGAGATGACAGAAAATATTAAATAAAATGATTTACTGGAAAGTGGTGGTTCTTTTAAACACAAGATTTTGACGGTTGGCCAAGGGTTAGGGATAGAATAGTGTTAGAACAGGGTTTGTAACAAATTATTTCTAACTAAACTGGGTAGTGGTCGGGTTTGTATGGCGATGACTGTAATGGCGGCTTTAATTCTCAGTATTGACATTTCTGGTAAAGAAAATTATACCAACAGGACATTCAATTTTTACTCTTCCCAACACCACAGTTTATAATGTGATGGAATATAAAATGTCCCCTGTTCTACCTTTAGAAAATACTGAAAAAAAATAGAAACTGAATAAATAGTTTTAGAAATTTGGGCAGAAAAGAAAGTCGAAAATGATTTTTGATTTTTTTTTTGTTTGGAAAGAACGTGAATAAGAAATGTTAACTGAAAAAGAAGAGGTCGGGATTCTGAAAAAATGTACAAAAATAAAGATGTTGTAAAGGCTGTGTTTGAGAGAGAAAATATTGAAATTAATAAAAAAGAGAAAGAATATATAGAGTAGACTCTCCCCTTGTTTGAGACGTACGAGAGTAGAGTAGTTCAGTTCTCAGAATTGAACAACCAGATTAATCCACACATTAGATTAGAGATGTGAAGGCTTCGGAAAGCAAGAATACAGAGAACTGCTGCACGTCGTGTGGCTACAATTGACCCTCTCCCGAGTATAAATATAGAGTTCTCCTTCTCCTAGACTAGTGTCGAATCAAGTCTATAGGGCTCAGTCTACTCTGTTATTTACACAAATAAGAAATGGAGAAGAGAGGAATTAATACATTTCCCAATGCTCTTTCCCCGGAAGTGAATGTGAAAACTGCGGTCTTTTCTTCAATCTGTGTCGCTATGTATTACGCCACCATTCATCCACACACACGCACGCGCGCACACACACACATACAGACACACTTGCGCGTGTGCGCACACACACATACACACACACACAAACACACACACACAAACACATACACATACACTCAGTGCGTAAGATATTTGAGAACATATCTTTATTTGGTTATGACTGTATTTTATTTTTTTCATAAAATAATATAGCACACACCATGCTTACTCCGGAAATGAAAAGACATTTTGTAATTGTGATTTTAAGTCAAACCATAGCGATTTAGAGATAACTGGATTTTTAAAAATCGCCAGATCTTTCGTCTGCAAAGTTCGTAAAGAGATAGAGAATAAAAATATGGTAATATAACACCAGTATCACAACGCAAAAAGCATTCCTAACGCTATGGCGTCACTAGAACACCTAGTTTTATCCAACAATTTCAGCAGACTATTGATGACAATCCCAGAAAATACATGAGGTCACTTGCGAAAGGTTTCCATGTGTCAGAAGGAACAACCATAATTCTTGTCCATCAAGACATCAAATATAAATTTTTATGTAATGTAGAAATGGTAATGGTAATTTATATCAGAAAAGAAACAAAATGAAAACACATCATCTGAAAAGCTCTTAAACAAACTTTAAAATCCAACAGAAATGATGTGATTTTTTTTTTGTTTGTTTTTTTTGTTTGTTTTCTTAAACGAGCAAAACCTTTGAGCAGGATCAGTAATTGAACAGAGAAAATGGCAGATCGTTATGTGTTGATCCTTCTGAAGTTTCAACAGTTATGTGTAAATATTTCATTTAACTTTCATGTTTTTGGTGGTTGTCAGCTATGAAGGGTATATGATGTCTCATCATTTATTTCCATAACGCCTTAGAGTTAACTCTACTGCCTACATTGAGCTCCTGAAACACAGTTATTATGCCTTAGATTATAGTGTGTACGCTATGGAATATCGTATGTGTTTCAGCAAGATTTTGCATCATAACACAAGGCTCAGATAACACTGGAATGGATGCCTTAAATTTTTCATGATCACACAAGTCCTAACATTTGGACTTCTAAATTCCCAAAACTCAAGCCATTCGACTACTGCGCATGGATCTTTGTTGAGGGTGAGATCAATGAATTTCCCCATGAAGCCAAAGATTCTTTAAAAGCTGCCGTAGTCAGAGTAATGTTCAATATAATCCAGGGCCATTTAATTTAAGCATCTCAAGGATTTCGATCAAGCAGAGAAGAAATTATGGAAGCTGAATGTGGCTTTATAAAAAAAAATTGTAAAAAAAGTTAATGTATTTTATGCTTATACTTTTTGTCAATAATAAAGTAATTACATGTTATTAATTATATACTTTTCCTCAAATACATTTCGCACCATGTACAAACACACACAAACATACAAACGCACGCACACACACAGAAATATATATATATATATATATATATATATATATATATATATATATTTAGTTGGATTGATGTGAGCTTTTGACCCTGGGACTCACGCGTTTGCGATCGTCAGAAAAAACTGATCATTATTATTATTATTATTTTTAGGGATTTATGTAGGGTTGCGTGTATTAGTGTTTTTACGGAAGAAGGAGGAAATTTTTTTGTCTTGACTCATACTTACGCAAACATACATACATGACCGTATACCCATTGACGTACGCAGACACACACATACGCAGACACACACATACGCTTGCCAACAGGAACTCACACAAACATGAACATATGTGAACAGTATGGGATTTGGCAGATATATGTATATATTTGCTGTTGTGTACATAAGTACGCATTTGATTGCCGTATTCGATGTTAGATTGTGCAGCGAGTATTTTTTCTGATTGTAGCGATGTCAACGTGCAGACCGTTTTCCTACTTTTGTTTGCTGAATAATATTTTTTCGCATGCAAGTACATACGTGTTATAGGGTCTGTGTAAAACTTTGATACATAAAAATTGCTATTATTTTTAATTTTTTATGTCTGTTTTGTGATTATTTTACAGCCGGTTATTTGCTTGTTTTTCGTGATTGCGCTTATGTAGGCATGTCCACTGTTTTCGCGGAAAAACAGCATAGCGTAAATGAAAAATGCCACAAACTTAAAGAAAATAAAGTATTATCGTCAAAATGCTTATGTTATTATTAAGATGAAAGAAAAAAGTATTTTTTAATTATTTTTTGAAATTTTATAATATTTTCTAACACGTTCGAAATTTTGGTTAAAATCTTCTTTTGTTTACGTCATCGCGGGAACGTTAAAATAACAGTTAAATTAAAGTAATTGTCCAATTTTAATGAAATTTTCAGGACCTATTCACAAATAAATGAAATTATTTTTTAAATATTTTGTTTTTAGAAATTTTTGGTAAAAAATATTTTTTTTTAAATATGTTACCCCCCACTTATTTAATTTCATGAAATTTCGCCCAAGACCTTTTCGGCTCCTCAATTTTTTTTTTTTTGTTAAAAGGAGGAGTCTTTGGAGATGATAAATAACCTACTTTTTTTTTTCAAATTTGAGCTATTTAACTGAAAATCTTGTCTGAATTGAAAAATAATGAATCCAATAAAACAATGATATTACTTAATTAGAAAAGTTTTTAATTGCTTTTGTAAATAAGTAATATTAAGGACATTTTTTCGTTTTTTAAAAAATTTTAATTATAATAATTTATAATAGCTTAACATCGTGTAAAGCGTTGTATTAGGAGGGCTCCTCGATATTATGTAGTAATTAAGTAGAAAAACCTTTACGAATCCAAAATTGCTAAGTTTAATAAATTTAGTTGAGCTACTTTTTTTAAAAATAATTTTTTATGTTGTATTTTTTTACTTAATACATTCCTTATTTCCGTGTATGATATACTGAAATTGCCAGTATTATTACAAGGTCAAGTGATTTAAGGGTTTTGTCCCTTTACGTGGCCTTTTCAAAACATTTTTTATTTTCCATTAAACTTTAAAAGTGTAAACTTTAAATTTTAAAGTAATTTTTCTTTTTTTCATTTACTATTTCACTAAATAATTTTATTTTATGTATTGTATTTCCATTAGTGTGGGTCATACTCAAATAGAATAATTTTTTTTTTAACTCAGACTTTTAAAAATTATGTCATTGATGGTAATCCGTAGTAGCTGTCATCGCCTCGTCATTCAACAATCCATCAATAGGTGGGTCAGATTAACAGGATCGATCGTTAATAATTGGTTGTATATTATTTTTTTACGCTTTTTTTTTAATTATAAGTAAGAAAGATTTCTTTCAAATCAGATTACTTTAACTTTAAATTTTTTAATTTTACTAAAATAACGTGTCTGAAATTTTTTTAAATATTTTAAAGATCGATAAATTTGTGTTTGTTTACAAATTTCTTAAAATTAAGAAAATGGCCGCTTTTAAGAAAATTTTAAAATTTAAAATTAAATTTGACAATCAAATGTATTTATTTTATATCTGAAATACACCAGAATTGTTCAATTAATAGAAATCGTAAATTTAATCATTAAACTTTCAATTAAAGCTAAAATGAAATCTTCAAGAATGTTTTTTCGTTGTAAAAAATTCATTTTAAACTTCAATATAGAAAATATATGCCGAAATAGTGGAGGTACCTACGCTTATGTAAATGGTAGAAATATATATACATATATATATATATATATATATATATATATATATATATATATATATATATATATATATATATATATATATATGAATGTATGTGTGTATGTTAACTGATATAATTATAATTATATGATATAGGTTATTAAATTCAATTGATTTTTCCTGTCACTGATAGATGAATTTACTTCCGTAAAACTTGATAATCTATTGCAATTTGCATATAATTATTTGCTGCACACGTACACAATCACACATGCACACAAATGCATACGAACGCACATACAGACACTCACACATATACGGGGGATTAGTTTGTGATTTAGTGAGTTAGTGAAAGAGAGTGCGAGATATATAAATAAATGGAAAAGGAGAGTTTTTACGTGTATACTTACATTTTAAGTCTTTTATTTGCCTTGTAAAATCTTCATAACCTCCACAGAACTAGTATCTAATGTTTCCTTTAGAACTGTGCCGTAATCAGGTGAAGATCATACCAAAGAGGCGTTGAAAATAGCCATCAATATCAGAAATATTGTCTTTACCCCAAAATAAGAAAAAATGATTCGAAGTTTTTTTGTGTTTTTTAAAACACATTTACACCTAAAATTTCCTATTGTATCCGAATTCATTATGATTTAAGCCGTGTTATAATCTGATTGTATTGGCTTATCTGGAAAGTTCATTACAATAATTAAGGGAAATTAAAACACAAAACAAAATTGTTATTAAATATTTATTCAACTAAATAGAAAGTATCTTCTGGCACAAGTTTTCTCCATTTTTCCTTCAACTTAAATGTTCCGTCTTCCCAGAAATTCGGTGGTTCCTCGGCAAAGAACTCATTAAGGTGTTTCTTTATGTCATCCAAAGAATAATAATTTTTGCCATTGAGATTATTTTGAAATGACCAAAATAAATGAAAACCGGAAGGAGCAAATTTTGGTGAATATGGCAAGTGGTGAAACACATCTGAGCCAAGATTCAACAATATTTTCCGTGTCGCTAAAATCGTGAGGTCTGGCATTATCTAGATGGAAAATAACATATTCCCTGTTTACCAATTCAGGGCGTTTATCCTGTATTGCTGCCTTTAATTCGTCCAGCTTCGAGCAATACTTTTCCGAATCAATTGATTCGTTATTTGACAGATGCGCTGGGCATACTCAAATATTTTTTCATATAAATTAATATCAGCTTACGAGATGTTTCATAGGAATTCTATTCTTTCGGTACTGGTTTCCTTCTGAATCCCGCCAGTTGCACAGCATTTTCTTAGGATACGAACCCTGCTTTTGGGGTGGTTAAAGATCATTATCCCTTAGCATTACTGTAAACGATCCATTTCTCATCAGCCGTCACAATTTACTCAATTCCACGTTATGTAATGCGTTTTATTCTCAGTTATTGTCTCCATTTGGTTGTCACATGTAGTGGTAGGTCTTCATCAATAATGCTACAATAACTTCCGTAAATTTCTGTCAGCTGCAGCCCCTTCACCGCATATAGCATATACAACACATCATTTTTTTTTTTACTTTAGGTGAATAAAAAAAAACATCAAGTGTCTAAAATGCACCTTATAATCTTTCATTTTCATCGGATGCAAAATTGACACGAATTGAATAATTTTAAACCTACTTTCTTAAGTAATAATTTGAAGTGTGCTCTAATAGAAAATGTAAGTATATTATATCTGTCGAAAAATTTGACATCTTCTAAAATATTGCAACATGAACGAGTGAAAATCGTCATGAACGTCCCAGACAGCCAATAGTATAATTTTCTATTATTTTGTGTTTTGATGCCTTTTACCAAACCAGGAAAACCTTCAATCTGTCTAACCTAATCTATTTTCTTTTATGGTTGTGAACAGGACGTAAATTCTACTTAACCTCTGACTTTTCAAGAAATCTATCCAGGGCAGCAACCACTCGAGACAAAGATTTGATTATCAAAATCGCTGGCAACTAGCTGTCATAGTGCTGATAGGAAAGCTTTCATTAACCAAGCTTAAAGGTAAATGTGTTTGAAAAGAAATTGGATTTAATTGGGTTACAAAATGAAAACGTATCTGATAATTAGCTTGTTGAGCATTGTCTTCAATTACATTTATCTCTTTGTGGAAATGTTTAAGCGTCTACTTAAAAATAATGGTTTACAATCAAATCTAAGAAACGCGTAATTCCTGTGGTGAATTCCATCCCCTCATGACTGAGTTACTATAGAAAACGAAAGTAAACTTAGGAAATGCTTTCTTGTATATAACCAACTAAAAGCGCTTCTGATACTTACTTTAAAAGTTCTATGTCTAGTCAAATGATCACCTGCATGTCGGCTAATATTTATTATTTGGCTTCACAACACAGTCGTATATAATACTTTCAATTCTCCTACAGAAAATTAGTCCTTTCAATAAAACATTAGATAGTTTCACTAAATGGGTCTGCTTTACTTATCGATTTATTATTTCATTTCGAGGATGAAATCTTTACAAATATATTATGTTTTACAAAAGTTTCATTTAAGCTACTTCCATTTGACAAGACCCATTTCTACCCGCGACCAGAAATGTCATAAATCGAGAAAAGTTACGGTTAATTTATATGAAAAAATTAGTTTCAAGCCAATGAAAATCATTTTCTGCCTGCCTTGCTTCCTAAGTCTCGATTCGGATTTCGATGTCGATAATGGGGAAATTTGAAATACATTTAACCTCACGTATTTTATCAATTATTTCTTTAGACACATTCTGCAAGCCTGCTATAAATTAAGTCTTTAAATTAAAAAAAAAATCATATTTTTCCAGAAATATTGCATTTCCGTCTCGTGTTGAAAGTTCATGGTGGAGCGCTGGGCATACTCAAATATTTTTTCATATAAATTAATATCAGCTTACGAGATGTTTCATAGGAATTCTATACTTTCGGATATATGTTTAATATCCGTCTCTTATTTCTAAGTTACGCAAAGATTAACATAACACTGTCAACCCATTTTAACATATATATTTCCTAAGATTATACAAAAATATCTTGAACCACTAAAGGCTAATTTTATTCAATAAAATCTCCATTGGCCTCACGCATTCAGCCTCCAGACAACTTCGAAATTCCCTGCAACTCTTTTGGACGATCTCTGTTTATGTTCGGTGAATGTGGCCACGATCCTTGCTTTCTGTTAATATTTGGTGTTAAAAGGAGACTTGTTGATCTCTCGCTCAACTGCGCCCCATACATAATAATCATCGGAGTGTAGTCTGGAGGGTTAGGTGACCAGAAGTAAAGGATGATGTGGTCGCAGATATTGTCTGACAGCCATAACTGCGTTCTCCTGCTTGTATGGCATGGTGAAGATTTCTGCTGGCAAACATAAGGTCTTCCCTCAGTCTCCTCCTTCATCCCGGGCAGCTCTACCTCTAATAGGCATTTGATGGAGACCTTCCTGTTGTGTCTGAGGCGCTCACCCAAAAATTCAAAATTCATTTTCATTTCAGAAAGATCAAAGTCAGTTTTCAGAGCAGCCGAAACTTCGTCATTGCAATTAGACGCATCGAACTCTTTCCGAATCCTCTACATTACCCACAGATTGATACCCAATCACAATGAAATATTCGTACTGGAAATTCCAGTGCTAATGCCAAACAGTACAGCATAAGGTATCCAAAATTCTGGCGGAGTAAATTGCGTGATTTTACTCTTTTTATCACAGGCGGTATTCAACTAATATTACTATAATGTGTAGTCGAAAAAATCGTAAAACAAACAACACGCTGGCGGAGAGTTAAAAATATTATTTGCGGTCGATTTACATATCGCACACACACACACACACACACACACACACACACACACACACACACACACACACATATATATATATATATATATATATATATATATATATATATATATATATAGCAATAGATCGTTATTCAAATATACATTATTAAATATAACAGATAGCGAATGTATATTATATTTTATCATGTGCCATTGTAAACTTCGTACACTTGCTTTAATTTATGGAGAAAATAAAAGCAAAGTTTTTCCAACATATGGATACCTTTTTATGCCGTTCCTTGATCTAACCATTCGGCTCACATGATCCATCTGTAGATTGGTTATATGTACATTTATACAATGATATTCACCATTAAAGATTATATTATCGTATGTTGACATAGAAGATTGAATATATATATATATATATATATATATATATATATATATATATATATATATATATATATATATATATAATTACGGCCCGTCAAAAATGTGTCAATTTTCTTTACATCTTTTGTTTGGAAGTAAAGTCTGATGATCCACAGTCCATTAAAAGAGCTGTTGTGAAATAATTTATTACATGGAACCTTAAAGTGGTCTGTATTTATTTAAATTGTTTGCTCTGGATTTACATTGAGCTCGCTGGATTTTATCCTCCTTAGTTTTACCCATACGGATTACCTAGTTTTTCATAAACTATATATATATATTCAATCGTCACAAAAGGTAAGTTTTGAATGATGAAAATCTTCTTAATTAAAATAAATCGATTAAATTATTTCGACATTACATTGTCTATGTCTTGCATACGAAATCGATCATAAAATCAGAATGTAAATAGAACTTTCGGAAATTTCTGGCCGAATGTTCTAAATCACACCAGGATCAGGCGGTCGTTTGTCCTGTGAAGTGTGACAAAGATTCGATCCCTGTCCTGAAGTTTCATTTATTAAGGGGTTTTTTTCGGGAATGTGGGCTGCTAAATTTAATACACTGCTTAAAATAACATTAAAAATTTCTAACATATATATCAGTAAACAATTACGCATACAGTAATACACATACACACCCACACACACACACATATGTGTGTGTTTATGTGTGTCTGTGCATGTGTGTGTGGACCTTTAAAAAGTGATACCTGAGGATCAAAATTATATTTTTCAAATGTAACATCTTTCTTGAAATTTTATTTTACTTTTAATTTCTAGCTAATAGATTACATTGATTGTTTCCTATAAGCAAAATACTTCGCTAGATTACGTATTACTTTCTTAAAAATATGTAACTTCAGCGCCATTTTAGCCACTGTTCATTGGAATGCAATGGAAAAAAATCCCAAAAATAAAATATACATTTCTGAATCTTTACTTGATGAATAGGAGATTATTTAAAGTTTAATTAATCTTATCTGAAGCAAATATTACTTATTTTATGTTGAAAATATCGCAGAAATTAAGTTTAAGCGAATGATCCAGTTTGATGATATATGGGTGTTATTTTACGTGGGACTTTATCGTTAAAATGTAATTGAATAATATAACGTGAGCGCCTTTAATATATCTATCTATCCATATATATATATATATATATAAGTATTCAGTAATCTTAAAAAATAGAAAAATAATCTCCGTAATCTAATTTTATTGAATTTTAGATATTTGAGTTTTAAATTTACTCTAGTTATCACTATTCTCAGATGACGTCATGTATGGACACGCGTCTCTGCAAAAATTGGCACGATTATGTACATAAAAACAATATTCAAAATTATTTTTTTTAAATATTTCCGATTTATGATTCTTAAGAGAATATCCGTAGCATAAAGGTGGTCTCAAAAAAGGAGATCATTTTGTACTCTAATAACAGAAACAATTCTGTTAAGTAATAAAGGCTACAGCGTGTTTGAACATTTGAGAAATCGGTTATAAAAAATATATCCCTTTGAATATCTTGTTCGAATTTTGATAAATATATTTTTTGTCGACATGAAGCCTATTTAATTTGTTTGTCGGGTATAAGTAATCACTCAGATATGTTTGGGATAGCCTGTATACTATCCATAAAATCAATGAAAAGCTTTTCTAATTAAATGTGTTAGTTTTATTGCATTTTTTATTTTAGGTTTCAGAGACGATGTTCACTAAGATGCGGTCCTGTTTTACAAAAAATAAATAAATAAAAATAGCAACGATTTAGATTCTCCAAGTAATTCTGATTTTAATTAATATAAAATTTAAGTTTTCCGCTATTGAATTTCTCAAAATGTGGTGTGTCAGTTTATGTGCCCGTACAGATTTTGTATCTCTGATACTAATAATAAACCCGCTATATACATTGTTTTTATTACAACCACCCTCTCTCGCAATCTCACCTGTCACCTTTCTGATCTCAGCTCCATTAAACGATATTTCGTAGAAAAAGTCATGTGCATAATATTTAACAGATATTAGATTATAACACAGTATTCACTCAGTAAAAAGAAATTTAAGATATAAGAGGTCATCTACATTAAAACCAAGCAAACATTACTCAACAAAATTTTATTTCAAACCAATTACAATATATTGTAATACATTTAAACACTTGATTCTATTGATAACGTTTCCCTCTCATGTGGTCATTTATGACGTCATTATTTTGTATTATGAATTTACGCCGTGCGTCTGCTATTCCATTATTGTCGCATAGCAAACATCTATGTAATAAACAGAATGTCATTGACGGTGAACATCATAGTCGTACTGTCCTAATTACTAATTTGATGATGACTCATGTAAGCTGAAAGATTAGATCGATGAGCAACAAAATAAAGAAATATCCAACGTATGTATGTTATATTCCAGTTTGTCATATATATATATATATATATATATATGTGTGTGTGTATGTATGTATGTGTGTGTGTATTCAAATTTGTCATATATATATATATATATATATATATATATATATATATGTGTGTGTGTGTATGTATGTATGTGTGTGTGTGTATTCAAATTTGTCATATATATATATATATATATATATATATATATATATATGTACATGACAAACTGGAATGATTAATTTGTGACGCGTTTCATCCGTTAGGATTTCATCAGAGTGGACTTTGTTGAATTGCATCGTCTACAAATGAGCATAAAGCGCGGGTAGTTTCAAAATTGTTTAAAAGAATATTTTTGAAAGAATATATTAATTTGGTGCAAAAATAATGACGTAATAATGTCGTTATGTGTGTGTGTGAGTATATATATATATATATATGTATATGTATGTATGTATGTATGTATGTATGTGTGTGTTAGCCTCTATCTCATATTAGTATTTTCGTCGGTAAAGATCAGTTGTTTTTTATAAGCATCTGGAGAGGCTCAGTAATCCGATTCCTTGAAGATATACTTTTCCTCAGATATTTTAGACAATGATGGAATGTTGATCGAAGAACTGAATTTGCAGGCTTTTCCTGCATTGTCTCTTGTCTTCCACCCGTTTTGTTTTCTTTTTCAACACGAACAGCGTGGCGCCAGTCGCTAAGGTTGTCTTCAATAAATTCCAGCTCTCCGTGTTGATGCCTGTGAGTCTGTGAGTTACGCAGCATTAGAGACTTTGATTGGCTACGAAATGTGAAGCGGTATTTTCTCCAAGTGATTATTCTGCGCCTGGCGTCAGTCGTCTAACACTCACTGCCAAACAGTGGGTTATTGAGAATATACCTCTAGTACATCTTTTCTTTGACATTCAAGTTTAACTAGTCGTTGCCCCACAAAATCTCGATCAATTTGTCCATCATTCCAGAAGCATTTTCAATTCACTTGAGTTCGCTGCTGAGCGATAGGTTGTACGTGTGATGGTAACGCCCGAATAAATTCTTCAGCCACCTGGTTGTCGACGCAGATTTTTGTTGCAGCAAAACTTTTACTGAACTTTAACCTTGGTTTTCTCTGTGGTAATCGTCAGCACCAAATAACTACTATCCTAATAAGGGCAGATCAACTGAAATAGGGCCCTGGGAAACTAATTTGGTGCAAGATAGCTTCCACCGCTCTGTATTAGGAAATGAAAGGAAATAACAAAGCTGGGTCACATTGGCTGCATTCAGTCCTCAGCTGCTGAAACCGCCCTCTTCATTACACGTGATCCGACGTTTTTTTTTATTTTATTTTATTTTATTTTTTTTTTTGAAAAGCGCTTAAGCCTAACGAGAAAACTTACTGTAGACATTTCTCTTAGAGATGAACTTTAGAGGAAATCTTAAATGTATATTTTTCAATCTTGAAATAACAGATAGAGGGATTTGGTCCACTAATGCAAAGAATTCGACCTTGCTGCCCAATATGATATTGTTGTAATCTATGGAAAGTTACTGCATAGAATAACCAAACGAAAGTTGGTAATGAACGATAAGAGTTAGGACAAGAACAACACATATAAGATTCGCCAACGGCGCGTAAAAGTAGTCAACTGCTAGAAGTAACTCAAGTGAATTCCACAATGAATCTCCAACTGCAGGGTATCTACCAAACGCCCCATGCGGTCAGATGTGGCACAATGCAGAATTTAATGTGGGTTATCCGGACTCGTTGGCTTGGCCAAAACTTTCCCGTAGACTCCGTATAAAACGGTGCCTGGTAAGTGTTTCCCGAGATGATATTCTGCCCTTCGACATAGCCTCGTCTGGGGATCCACTTTGTCCGGAGGCAGAGAGTTTGACCAGCACAGCTGGAGACGAATCTCTAATTGCAGGATATCTACCAACCGCTCCACGCGATCAGATCTGGCACATGGTCGAATTAACTGTGGGGTATCCGAGCCAGTAGGCTCGGCCCAAAATTCCCCGTAGACCTTGTATAAAACGGGATCGGTTAGCTGTCTCCCAAGACGTGACTCTGGTCTTAGACATAGCCTTGTCCGGTATCATCTTTGCCCGGAGGGAGAAAGTTTCACCAGCACTACTGGAGACAAATCTCCAATTGCAGATCAACATACGGTATTTACTACTGTATTTATGTGAATGAAGATATATCCATTATCGTTCGTAGTTATGCTACAACATATATATACTCCACTTACCTTTTACAGACATTACCATTCATTCTTATTTTATTACTTAATAACAATATCGATAGTGCACTTGTTCCTTACATTCAATCCAGCAGTTACCCTTAAAATGTTTTCTTATTTGTTGATTCCAGGTAGTAATCTATGCACACGGGGTGCTTTACGCGTGTTCCAGACTGAAGATATTCATTTAGTTTTGACTTGGTGAGTTCAGAAATCAGCGCTTCTTCGCAAACGGAAATTACACTCAGGTAGAGCTCCAGTTATTTTTCAACTTATTGTTGTATTTGCGCATCGATATCTATAATCCCCTACCTCGTCTCTGCTTTCTGGGTTGCAGAGTTTTGGTGTGGCCTGATACTTGTATGATACCCTTATACAGATAATGTCACTTAGACGCAAGGGTCTACATGGAGTGAAAGAAAATGAGAAGACTACAAGAAACTGAAATCCCAATCCTAAACAGGAAATAAAGGATAAATCTCTGCTCCTGTTTAAAATTCTGAGAATTATCATGCACGAGGATTCTGTTTCCTATTCTCAGATACATTTCTTCTGACGACAGACAGATAATTTTATTTATAATTAATAATACACATGTGTCCAAAAGTTTAGAGTCAACCTGATAAAATGATTGTACAAGTTTATTTTATAAAGAATTCAAGATTGTTTAGCACTATGCTTTTATTAGACGTATATGTGTAATTTGAGGATTGGAAAATAAGTTTTTCCGTTTCCCTGGGTATCGCGTAACAAGGAGCACACCACAGTAAGCAGCTTCAATCTGAAAAATAGTTATACAAATGAAAGATCTGATTTGATAAATTGATGATAATATGAAAATATCTATGTAGAAAATTCCCCAAAATCATTAACATGAGTGTAAATTACCTTTACAAATCATGGCAGATTAGCATATTTCTTATGCTAAATCATGGCTAAAAATATTACTGAAACAAATATGAAAATTGTAACATTGAAATTGAAGATATCTCAACAAGATATTTGCCAGGCTGCTGAGAATTTTCATTAAGTGTTAAAACAACATAAAACACGTTTGCTTATGCTGGAAGTGATCTAAGTTCAAGGAAAAAAGAACACAAAACTTAGACAAGAGACATAAAAAACAAAACTTTGAGAATCTCACTAGTTAATCCAAAATTAACAGCCAGACAAGTGAGTAATGAATGCTGTCTTAAACATGAGCAGAGTATTACGAAATGGATAACTTGAACGGTTCTACATTCTTTCATTTCGGGTTTAATCCTTTCTCGCTTTCATTTTGTTTCCTTTGTGTAACTACTATCAAGTCTATCATCTGAATACCTGATGTTGTTAAGGTTATGGCCACCAATATTAAATCCGAGTAGGATTTTTAATTCTCACAGAATTTCTTAAATTTAAAACTGGAATGAAAACGGTGAGAAGCCGCATCTTTCTCATAACCGTTTCTGTTTTTTTTTACATTGTTTAAATTAATTCTCTGTCCATATGCAGGTGGATTGCTCCCAGTATATATTTGATATTCTTCTATCCCTCCCTAACATATAAATTTTGCCAAGCACTTCTAAGACTTCTTTGGGACGTACGACATCAAGAGCTTTCACATAATATATAAACCAAAGTCATACTTCCTTTTTGTTTTTGTATTTGCTCTTTCTTATATCATTCTGAGCATAAATATCGCGTTCCAGTGTATCTATACAAACATCACTATTCATCTTTTTCCGGTCTAATTCTACTGCGCGTTCTATTCGTCAGGTTTGGGGTGATGAGTTTTGTTATATAGCTCATTAGGTTGATTATCTGATGGAGTACACATTCATTTGTACCTGGATTCTTTGGCTATGAAAATGGATCTACTTAAATATTCAGGTCTACTACGACTGTTGTAAATTTTCATTAACACGCCAATTCTATTAGATTAGTGCAAAAATAATGACGTTTTTTGACGTATTTTTTAACGTCAATAACGTCATTATAACGTCTTTCCGTGGAATGTTTTCTTCTATTTACTTTAGGTTTCTAGAATGAAGAAACGGTAGAAGAAATTTTCACCGTTTAAAAAAATGATGTAAACAGAACGTCTACTCAATAACCACAATATTAAATTGTTAAAATATCCTCCTTACTGTAACACAAATTAATAGCATTCGCCGCAAAAATGTCTCAAATTAGAAAATTTTATAATCGATTAGATTAAGTTTCTGTGACTCTAAGAACTCTTTTTCATTTTGTTTCTTATTCTTCTGTCAAGTTCATCCCATAATTCTGTGGGTTTCTCCAAACTTTTGAACTGTAGTATAATATATATATATATACATATATATATGTGTGTGTGTGTGTGTGTGTCTATGTGTCTGTGTGTGTTTTTGTGTGCGTGTGTGTATACACGCACAAACAGGGTGACTTTATATATACATGTGTGTGTGTGTGTGTGTTTGCGTGTGTGACTATGTGTGTGTGTTCATGCACTGGTATAATTTTATCTAATAATTTTCTTAAGACACAGGCAGAACTTTTTTTATAGTTAAGGAATCACCCTATCGAAATGCTTTCGCTATCCAATTATTATGATTTAGGCTTGCAGACATCCAGATTCTTCTACTTGTTATTCGAGATATTGTTTTGCGCAGGCCTGAGTCGATCAACGCCCTTCGCCAAAATCTAACACCTCTTGCCGCGGGGGTTATATCATTGATTAGTACAACGGCGACTGATTTTGTTGACTGTAGTTCTGCATCACACTGAAACAACTCCAGTCGTGCCGGCCGGTGGGAGGTCGTATGAACAATAGTGGAGAACATTTGAACCTTCGATCTACAATCCTAACTTGTTGGAAGTGATATGTTTCTCTTTTCGGAATCACCTCTAGCGAAGGGAGGCAACCCCTGTAATTCAAATTTTCTACGAGATGGTGTTGCTGTTAATGATCTTCAGAAAGCTAACTCGGACAAAACGGCACCTAGAAGGCGGGAAAACAGGTTGTTAACTGGTTAGCAGACTCGTTTGTGAGTTGCTCAAGACAAATATAAGTATGTAAGTTCGGAGATTCAGCCAAATATAGCAGCAACCCTCATATATATATATATATATATATATATACGCATACATACATATATGCATGCATACACACACACACATATATATAGATATATATCTGCATACATACATATATTTATATGTCTGCGTGTGTGCCCACAATCATTCTTTTATAAATGTTTCATTAAAGACAACATACAATGTTCTATGATTAATCTTTTCTTGTGTTTGTATAAGTTTTTATGGATAAAATGTGTGCAAAAATAGTCCTAAAATAAAATGAAACGATAATTTCAGTTTGTTTTCAGTCATTTTAATGAAGTGTGTATCTCTTTATCTATCTATCTATCTCTCTCTCTCTAATATATATATATATATATATATATATATATATATATATATATATGGGGGGGAAGATTGAAAAATAATTCCCCATTTTATATATGATGGACTATCCTGTCGAACTATAATTTTTACAAGACGTGAGAATCCATGATACATAAAGTCACACAAGTCCACATATTTTGCAACTGCGATAATCTCGGGACATATCCACAGGAATATTTACTGACGCTTTTTGCCTTTGTCTTTCGTTTCTTAACCGGTCAATGTGCCTGATTTCGAAATTTCTGATACTCCTCTGGCATAAATATCTCCTGATATTTCTTTCCAGAGAACTCGCTGGAAGCTAGTATAAGACACATTGACAGCTAAACGTTTCCTGCTTAGCTCATATTTTTTACCTGAGCCACCGCCGTCCAACAGTCTAGCTCATTATACATGAAAACATTAGGTATTCTTTCGTCACTCATCCAATGTTTCCATATAATCTATGTTATTAATAAATAGAAAGAGGCTTATATAAGAATATTGCTAAGCAAACACTGAATAGATAAACACCTTCATATATATATATGAAGAGCTAGATAAATACCTAACAGCAAATGATATATCCATATACTATGTAGATTGCTAAATTTAACAATCTGTAATATGTCAATTGCTCAAACACACACACACAACCCCCTCCCCCATATATATATATATATATATATATATATATATATATATATATATATATATATATATATCAAATACCAACTTAAAAGAGACTGTTTGACCAACACAAGGAATGTTAAAAGATTCATGTTAAAAAGATAAAAAAAATTAAAAATGAAAACAAATGAAAATTACAGACAAAAGTCCATTTTCTCCATCAAGACATTCATTTCTGTAGTTCACTTCTACCAGCAAGCAAAAATATTTCTCCTCCTGATGATGGCCATTTTGTCCATAACTAGTCGAGGAATCTAAATGAAATAATAATTATAAAAACGAAAGAATATTAATCTACAACCCAGTGTGTCCGAAGATTTTAACTTTTTAATATTTTTATTTTCAAAATATATATATATATATATATATATATATATATATATATATATATATATATATATTAGGTTGGTGCAAAAATTATGACGTAATAATGTCGTTTTTTTATGTTAAAAATACGTCGAAAAACGACAATATTACGTCATAATTTTTGCACCAACCTAATATATGTTATGGTCCGATTCTTTTTACCACGGTGATAGTCCAAGGTAGAACCAATAAAGAAGAACTCGAACACGAATATGGAATAACAGATATATTACAAACAGGAATATATAAAGAGAAGTAGAAGTGTTAGTATGAACAATCAGGTTTAGTAGAGAGAACAATGTAGTCTCGGCCAGTATCACTATTCCAATGTCTTGCAGTAAAAGTCTGAACGCGACTCAGACTTGACTTGACTTGACTTGAACTACTGACTCCACTTGAACTACTGACTCCTGAGGCGCAGTATTTATTAAGTATGGAATAGTCCATTATTTTTATTATGGGTAAGATCCTATAACACGCGGTTCGGAAGCTTTTGCGTAGCAGGTTTTTTTTCTTAATATCGTTTTTTTCTTTTGATCTATTTCTAAAGGTTCAGTAAATTTTCTTTTTCTTGGCGATTTTCTTCGTTCTGGCATTGTTTGCGATCTTTTTACGTCGAATGTTTCGAACATCGTGTCCAATACCTCTTCTTGAGGTTAACCGTAAGCATCCTGGTCTCTTTTTATTTGGTTTACGTGTCTTTTGTGTGAGAATTTTTTTCTTTGTACTATGTACATCATATTACCAGTTCTTTCCTCAATTATGTCTTGCTCCCAGTAAGAGTTATTATTTTTATATACCTTAAAAAAAGTTTTTTCTCCTGGGTGGAATTTTCTTTTTAGTGCGTAGGACTGTGTTACTTTTTCAATATGCCCGTATTTTCGAGTCTAGTTAAATCTTAGTCAATTTTCTTCTATTGACGCAAACGGTACGCTCCTTTTTTTTCTTGAAAACAGGTTGAACGTTTTCCTTTATTTCGATATTAGCTGCCATTTTCTTACATCTTCCGAGACCTGCTGAAAATACTTCGGGGAAACTCGTTTTTAGTTTTCCTTTTAATTTGTCTGCTTCGGTTGATAAGCTTTTTACATTTTCGCAGTACGTACTAATAGTTAAATCCCACAATTCGAATTTTATTTTTGTTCCGAATAGGTTTTCAGTACTTCTTAAGACGTACATTTTTAGCTTTTTCGTCATTTCATTAAATGTTACGTTTGTAATTACTTCACACTCTAATTTTATCTTTCTTCCCGTAACTGATCTCGCAATTTTATCCGTTTTTAACATGACAGGTTTGTTCAGTTTGTTCCATGTTTGCAGGTTTATGATAGTTAAGTCTGAGCCAGAATCCAGCTGTAACCTAACTTTTCTGTTTTGCATTACAACTTGTACATATTTTCTTATATTAGTCTCGTCTACTTGATCAGTCCTCGTAATTCTTATTCTGCTTTTGCTTTCTTTTCTATACCAACAATGAGAACTTTTGTGGCCAATTTTTTTACCTGATAGACAAGTTTTAAAACGATATGTACAGTCTGTAACCCAATGCCAAGACCCACAACGATAGCATGGATTGGGTGGTAGTTTTTTTTATGTTGATTATAATTAAAAAATTTTGTTCTTGAGGCGGGAAAATCGGTTTGGTTTGTTTGTGAGGTGGGAAAATTTGTTTGCCTTCGTACTTTGCGTACGTGTGCTATGCCAGCTTGTTCTGTCTTTTGAGTCTTTCTTCACACTGATGCATCTCTGGCAGTCTTCAACTAGGTTTTGAAGTGTCAGATCTTGTTCACTCTCCAATTTAGTAAGTATTCTGCGTCTCATTTCCGCGTCTTTGGTTGAAACCAGGCCTTGGACGTAAATTAAGAGTTTGGAATTGTCCGCGCTGAGTTCCGATAATTTGAAGTCGTCACAATTTTTGTTAACAGTGGATGCGAAAGTTATGTAATCTTCGCTTTTCTTTTTTTAAGGTTCACGCATTTCCACCTTTTATGGAATAGTGAAGTATTATGGATGAAAAGTTCCGTTAGCAGTTTTATTGATTCTTTGAACTTTAACTCGCTTGTTTTTTCTGGGACGGATATAATCTACGAATAATCTACGAATTTGATATATTCTCCTGTGTCTAATTTTCTTAGTAATAGGCGTACTTTACGTGCGTCTGAACAATCTTTGCAGTCAAAGTCATATTGATCTTCGTACCTTGGGATGTAATTTGCAAAAGTTTTATCTTCGTCGGGTGCGTACTTGAAATCTTCGATATTACTCCAAACAGCGTCTTGTGAGAAAAGTGTTTCGTTCTCGGATTTTTCCTCCGTATTTGTCATTGCACGTAACAATAATTCTTGCAATTCCAAATGTTTCTGTTCGTACCTTTGTTGCTGTTCAAATTGGATTTTGATAAGTTCCATAATGCTTGACTTAAAATCTTCCATATTAACGTATATATATATATATATATATATTGGTGTGTAACTTGATATTCTGTAGCCTGTGCACGCCACTTTTATGCGCGATGGATAGCAAAAAATTATGTCCTCCATGTAGAGAGTTGGTTTCTTCGTCGCCACTTATTATGCGCGACGGATAGCAAAAAAAAGTTATGTCCTCCGCGTAGAGAGTTGGTTTCCTCGTCGCCACTTGTTATACTGTGGCGAACGAATTTTTTTTTCTTCCACCGAATGAATTCGAATCTTCGTCGCCACTTGTTATCGTCCGGTTCCATGTACCACGGTGATAGTCCAAGGTAGAACCGACAAAGTAGAACTCGAACACAGGTATGGAATAAACAGATATATTACAAACAGGAATATATACAGAGAAGTAGAAGTGTTAGTATGAACAATCAGGTTTAGTCGTAACCCGAGTTTCATGCTTAGGAGTTCTTCAAACCAATTTAACCCAATCCCTTCAATATATATATATATATATATATATATATATATATATATATAATATGCGATTTTAAATCAATAAGCCTGATACGGATATATGAACGGATATTTCTGCTGAAATGTTCAATGTAGGATGAGAGAATTTGTGTTTAAAATTCGTTGATGAATTGAGTGCATTGTCATCGGAGTGGATTTACGTTTAAATATTTATGAAAAGATAATACTTTTAGTCACAAGTAATTCACGCCCATATTAATGCTCGTCCGCAGCTATGGATTTCAATGCTATGTAATATTTTTAGAAAATCTTTCATTTTTCCAAGATTCTAAATTACAGTAACCAATTGCAATGTTGACAATTATATTAGCAGATAATTATTGCTATTGCGTCGGCAACTAAAATAGATATGGGTGAGTGATTTGCCCAAATGTCTCCTCAGCAAATCGTATCTCCTTCATCGTTGCTAGTAAATAAGTACGAATTCTGAATACATCATCACATACTATATAAGAGATGAAAAGAGAAGATGAATGAATGCCTTTCGCGGGAAATTTATTAACGAATGTGAGCCAAAATTCTAATTTCATTCTATCGATTTGTCTGATTTTTACATGGAGTTGTAAAGAAGGAGATGCAAAGAGTAAAGATTAGCCGGGTGAATATAAATATGTCTCTCGCTTTATGTAGATCTTTAGATTTATCTGAATTTCTGAATTTCTTGCGAAAGCTGTGAGTGGCGAATTTACAACCTATACTGTTTGAGCTAACATTTTCTAAACTATTTCTTCGTCTATATTCTAGGCATGTGCGCATACACACAAATACAGGTGTATACACACATAAGCGCGTAAAAATTCACTCACACATACATACACATGCGTACATACACATACAAAGAGAAAAATGTGAACATAATACCAATAAAAAGCGCATGATTTATTATTTTAACTCAATATAAAAATAACGAAAATTAGACAATTAACAGATAATTGCTGATATCTCCTGACGAGTGGCCCGAACAATTGCAAAAATAAAAGGTTAAATTCTAAACACTGGTCTCATATTCATCTTTTGATCTCGTTATGGTCCGGTTCCTTGTACCACGTTGATAGTCCAACGTAGAACCAATAAAGAACTCGAGTACGTATATGGAATAAACAGATATATTACAAACAGGAATATATACAGAGAAGTAGGAAGGGTTAGTACGAACAATCAGGTTTAGTAGTAATTGTCTGAACGCGACTCTGTTTCGGACTGCCTCTGTCTCGACTGACTGACGCGCTCGCTCTGACTGGCTGACTGACAGACTCCTGACGGACTTCTGACGAACCTCATTCCAGACTTCCGACAGAACTCTCTGCTTCCTCTTGAGGCGCAGTAATTATTACGTATGGAATAGTCCATTATGTTATTATGGGTAAGGTCCCATAATAGATCTTAAACCCAAATATATTCAAAAGAAAAAGAATTGTCCTTGCCGGTCCAAAACTTTTGGAGGTAACATTTTATGTATATGCATCCATATATATTTGTATGTGTTAGATAATATGCGTACAACATATCTTAAATAAGGTTTGTATACACACACACACACACACATATATATATATATATATATATATATATATATATTCATAGTATTGTTATTCAGCTACGTAAATATTTTCTATGTTCACACACTAACTTTCAGCTAAATTGTGCATTATATCATAAAGATATGAGTCTGATTTGTTTCATTTAACTATTTGAGGACTCCATATCAAAAAAGATTTTTCCCCTGCTCAATTGGGTATTTAACGGGATGAAACAGGTAAGTTTATAGATGACAATTATGAAGATAAGTTTCCTTTAGGATAAGTTATTTGCCTAGTTCTCTGATTGCTTCGAGCAACCAAATAAGCAATATACTACCCGCTGGCATACATCGATATGTATTAGTGTAAAGATCAAAATGTTTCACTAAAGCAAATAGGACATTTAGATTAAAAAGTATTTTCTTTATTTAAAAAAACAAAAACACGAACAAACGTTAATATTGAAAGGCAAATTACAACTAGTGAATCTCCAACTACTACCTATTACTTTTCCCGTTTTAAAAGTGTGGCTGTCTTCTCAAACACGTGTACACACTAAATATGACACATAGCAATGTAATATATGATAGATAGATAGATAAACACAGATTCGTAACTTTTTGGGACGTATTTTTTAAACGTATAGAATAAATGTACATGTGCATGTGTGTTTACAAGATCTTTTCTCCAGTGATTTTCACTTAATGGTGAATCGTATGCTTGAAGCGTTTTGGCGCGAACTGAATTGCCAAAAGATTGTTTCGTTGGCAATGCGAAGTCACAGTGTTCTTTAGATATTTTTCAGGCATATCCTTGAAAAGTAATGATGAAAAGTGCCGAATCACTATTGGTCAGCCGGATCAACAGAAAACATGCAGCTCACCCCGTCTGAATAAAAATCTGAAATGTTATACATTTTCGGCCATTAATAAGAGTGCATTTATACTCACTGTAGATTTGACGCAGATAAAAACAGGTGAGAAATAACAGGCTGAATGTGGAATATAGTTATTTATTTTACAGTTTATAGAATGTATCAGGTCATCCCATAAGTTCTATCCGAATTTTAACTTTTCTTAAAATGAACGAAATTTAAAGAGTATTTTATAATGTCTAATGGAGCTGAAAATTAGTTTTATGTTTAGATGCATTTCAACTGATCAAATTTTATTTCAGAGAACAACAAATTTAAATTTTCTTTGATTAAAACCCTGCTAACATTGAAGTACCCAAGAATCATTTGAGGCACATAACGCTTTATGAGTTCAAGAAAGGAAACTCAGCAGCCGAAGCGGCTAGAAACATTCACTCAGTTTATGGAGAGGAATGTGTGAATGAAAGAATTTTCAGAAGATGGTTAGCAAAATTCAGAGGTGGAGATTTCACCCTTGAAGATGAAGATCGAACCGGACGTCCAGTTGAGTTTGATGAAAATCTTCTTGAAGCAGCCCTTGAAGAATATCCTGCTTTATCAGTTGAGGAATTGGCAGTGGTTCTCAGTTCAAACCATACAACTGTTCATCGTTATTTTCAACAACTTTGAAAAGTTCCTAAACTTGGAAAATGGGTACCTCATGAATTGTCTGAAAACAACCTCAAATCCCGAGTTGACATCTGCTCTTCTCTCCATTCTCGCCAACAAATATACACACACACCCATTATGGAATGGATTAAGTGCGACAATTATTTAATACACTTTCTGGTAATACGTATATTTGTAGAGATAATTTATTTGGGTAAATGCTCTGTTTTAATTAAAGAAACTTCGTAAAAATATGCGCACTCAGACAGAAATCGAAACTATAAAATTTATGGGAACTGTTATACAGCCTCCCGTGTGTTGTGTATATATATATATATATATATATATATATATATATATAGTTAAGTGACGAAAATCTTGGTAATCCGTATGGATAATCCAAAGGAGGATGAAATCATGAGAGCTCAATGTTAAATCAGAGCGAATAATTTAATTTAAAGGAAAACAGACCACTTTAAGGTTCCATTGTAGTAATTTATTTCACCAGAGAATTATATTTTACTATGGATCTTCAGATATATATATATATATATATATATATATATATATATATATATATAATAAAAATATGGTTTAAACGTATGCTATAGACTCTGTATCAAGGAAAGATCATATGCAACAATAAATGTGTATATATGTCAACACTAGTCTGTGACAGTTTGTTTCTATTAGGCTATAGGCCACGGTCGATTTTCGTTTTATTCCGTGGACATAAAATTCATTTGAAAAAAAAATTACTTGATTTCAGGAGTTTCGATACCGTAGAGTTTAAATCTAAAAAGTTCTCCAGGTAAGCATTTTTTTATAAATTGCATTTTAAATTGACTATTTTATCGGTAAATCTGAGCATAAAAATCAAGTAAGGGAGGTAATAATTGAGTAAATATGACGTTTCTTAGGCTAGTAGTTATCTCCCTTAAATTCAAAAAATTTAAAATACGGCGAAAATGGATTCCCCGAATATTTGTTCAATACATTTTGAGTCAATTAATACGAATGAAAAAATTATTTCTTTTAGTGAAATAACTCTTAAATAAATTGTGAATATGCAAATAAATGTAGAAACTTTGTCAACAAGGTAATGTTGCTTGTATATTTAAACGTTTTCAACTTTTAAAAACATTGGCGAAGCGAACAATCAAAGATTCGGAATGCACAAAAAATGCTATAGTCGATTCACAGACATCGCAAGGTAAGATTTTTTTTCTAAAAAATAAATATACAGCATATACAACTATATTTTTCTATTTTTTCTGTCACAAAATCGTCTGTTGTGTCAATATATTTAACTGTGAATAGAGGTATGTGTATGTGTGCGCGTGTCTCTGCGCGCGTCTCTGCGTTTATGCGTGTTTTTACTGTATGTTTTTATTCTTACATTAATTAATTGGTTTAAGCATAATTAATATTTTTTTTTGAATAAACTCTAATGGCCACGAGTTTCGCATTTGTTTTAAAATAATTCTATGTAGAAATAAATGGCATTTAAAATTTCCTTAGCTATTACAATAATCTGCTTTTTCTTTACATCTACAATATTTTTACAGCATTTTTTATGATTTAAATAAAGATTGTCAATGCTAGTCTTAAGCAGCAGATTTTACATGATTTTCCACAGCTCACTTTCTTAAAACCAATACAGAGGTATCAGAGTGAGGTGGTGTTATGTGAAAAAATATTTCTTGACCTAATGGGAACAAGTGAAACTGATGATTCAGCAGATGACTCAGATGGTGATGATGATAATGATGATGATGATGAAGGAACCCAAGAACATGAAGCAACAGGTAAATATAATAAGACCTAAACTAATAATGTGAACTCTTTAACATTAGTTTTACTTCTAATCATTGATTAATTTATACCTAATATTAAATGATCTAATTGTGTGATGTTATCTGAACAGACTTTACTACCAAATGTTACCAGTGGAAAACATTTATATCACACTCATATATAAATTTTAGAACACAAAAATATTTAATAGTAATGAAGTATTTTTATTTCTGAATATTTGAAAAAGTTATTTAATGATTTCTTTTACATTTTGTTTCAGATGGCGATGAAAACAATAGTTACAATTTGTATCATGCTAGCATGTATTTAAGAAATCAGATTATTTCTGTGGAATCACCAACATCTTGGCCTCCTAAGAGCAATAGTGTAACTACAGAATGTGCTATGAAGATAATTCCTGTAGAACTTTTTAATGCATTGGCATTGATGTGTGGTCTTTCTGATGAAGTTGAAATGAAAAATAGATTTATTACTGTGTCTGAGAAAGATAAAAGAAACCTACTTCCCATAGCACAATATATTCTCACAGAGAAAATTTGTTTTTACCAAAGCATTATGCACTGGGAATGGCTGTTCGACACTGAACTAGTCAGTCAAAACTTATTGCCATTTTAAATGGGTTTGGGCACTCTATAAACCACAGCACAACTCTAGAACTGGATACGGCTTTGGCTGAACAACAACTATCAAAAAGTAACATTCCTGAGGGTTTTAAAAAGAAAACTTTTACACATTTAGCCTGGGATAATAATGACTTTGGAGAAGAAACTCTGAGTGGTAAGGGAACAACCCATAATACAAATGGGATCATAGTGCAGCAGCTAACTTCTGATCACTTATCACATATTGAAGATGTCGCAATAGAAAAAGACCAGCCCAAAATGATCAGGAGTAAGAAGCGCAGTGTGATGCTAAATGAAGCCCCCATAGCAGAATATTATATGGCAAAAAGAGTAGGCCCTTTCCTATCTTCAGTTTCAATTGACAGGATTCTAAATGCTTTATTTAAATCATTTTGTGAGACCAAAACAAGCATTACTGATTTGGCTACGACAATGATCAATATGCACTGTGAAAGTGACAACCAAAACACTACTCCAATTCCAGGTTGGACAGGTTTCAATATTCTTTTATTACAGGACCAAATGCCACCAAAATAGTATTTTTGAAAAGTCTTGCTATTGCTGATGAGCTTGAAACTGAATGTATTGTATTAACATTTGATCTTGCATTTTATGCTAAAGCACAGCAGGTATGTTTGGATGATGCCATGTATATGCAAAAAACAGTTGTCAGACTTCGTGAGTTCCACACCTGCATGTCGTTTCTCAGTGTCATTGGAAAGCGCTTTGAAGATTCGGTGCTAGCTGATGTCCTACTTGAAGCTGGAACAGTGGCACAAGGATCACTACCTGGAGTCATGAAAGGGAGGCACTATAATCGAAGTGACAGAGTCATAAAAATTGTGTGTGAAGCCTTAAGGAGGAAACTCCTATCTACTTTTATTGAAACACAAGGTGAAGAAGAAAAAGCTAAATTCATTGCATTGTCTAAAAATTTATATTATGCTTTTCCCAAAACACAATTCCAAGATCTCTGTACATCAAATGATTTTAAAGAGTTTGAAAGAAAACTATCCTTATTTATTCAAGAGAGATGCAGCCAATTTCAAACTTTTGCATTTTGGATGAGTTACTTGAATATGGCAGATTTATTTTAAAATTTTATTCGTGCTACACGAACAGGAGATTGGGCCCTTCTCCATAAATCAGCAGCAGAAATGGTATCTTGGTATTTTGCATATGACAATTTGAACTATGCTAGATATCTTCCTGTTTATATCTATGAGATGCTTGCTGTTCCAGATACCCACCCTGCAATAGCAAAGCATCTTGCTGCTGGGGATTTTGTAGTTCAGCAACAAAACCAGTACTCCTTTAGTCAGACGGCAATGGACCAGACGATTGAACAGACAATGAATAGAGATAGCAAGACCAGGGGTGGGTAGATTGGATTCTCAAATAATGAAAATGCTGTTAATCATTGGATTTTATCTTTTAATCAACGTGCTCAAATCTCTAAAAACTGTACTGAAATGGCTGGAAAAGGAGAGGGCTGCCATAATAAAAAAGACCTGAGTAGTTCTCGATATCAAAAGGATGAAGCAGATATTCCGAGTGTCATGTAGACATTGAGTCTGCAAAATCCATTTGCATATTGTGAAAAAGAATTAATTAACATTGCATCTGGCCAATAGCATCTTCTGAAATTAAAGATGACATTTTGACAGCACATGAACAAGGCTGCAATATTTCTAATCAGTTTGTTCAACAACGACTAATTTTGAAAAATGTAGAGTTGAATGCACCATTAAAATCAATGAAGATAAAAACTTTTAGTGATCTTCAGAAAAAGCATTCACAACAAAAGAGCAAGAAGGAAGCAGATTGCTTGAAAGCAGATAACGACCTTCTCACTAGGCTTCCTATAGTAGCAAGAACCCGAAAATTTGACCTGGAAGAAATTTTTTCACATTGCCTTTCAGAGTTCCCATCTAGCCTAAGTAACAGTGATGGTTCTTTGCAGCGTACCAACAAAGCTGCATTATTTCATTATTTTCTTGTAAAGTTTCCTGATATGAAAATTAACAATATTCCAAAAAATGCAGCACTGATATTAGATGGAATGGCAGTAATACAACAGCTTGCAGACGATGTTCCATCAAGGTTTGGTGAGCTAAGTATTTATGTTTTTAGATATGTAATCAAGCTTGCTTCTACTTATATGTCATCAAGAGTTGACTTTGTCTGTGATAAGTACATCCCATGGATTATTAAAGACTCTGAAAGAAGACGCCGTTTGATTACCCCATGCCACCTGTTACGTGCTCTGAATGAAAAACAGAAAACACCGGTACAATTTCGAAAATTCCTCATGTCTGGTGAAAATAAAGAATCCCTCATCTTATTTATGTTGATGCATTGGAAAAAATTGCCAGCAGAAGAATTTCATGGAAAAACTGTGATTGCTTCATTTAGCCAAGTATATTTCATGCCGTGTCCTCATAGTGACACAAATGAAGTAATCACAGAAACTTTGCCAGAATTAGCAACTGACCATGAAGAAGCCGATACCTTTCTTTTGCTTCATGCAAAGCATGCATCAACTGCTTTTCCTTCCATTATCATTAAGACTCTAGATACAAATGTTTTTTTTTTCTTTTTTGCCTTGCTCATCAAAATGAATTAAGCTGTGATTTATATATGGCTACTAATACCAACCGATCATCTTGTTTGATCTCTATTAAATCAGTTGCAAAGAAATGTGGACCTGCTCTTTCAAGTGCCTTACTTTCTTTTCATGCATTCACTGGCTGTGATACTGTTAGCTGCTTTAAGGGAAAGGGTAAAATAAAACCCTTTGAGTTAATGAAAGAAACAGAGGAATTTCTTCAAACTTTCACACTTTTAGGCTGCGATTTGTTCCAGCAACTAGAAAAATTTGTGTGCTGTCTATTTGGACAGAGAAATGTTTCTTCTGTAAATACTGCTCGTTTTAATATTTTTCATGTCTGGAAAATTGTATAATACTCTACCACCTTGCCAAAATAGTTTACGGTTACATGCAGAAAGGGCAAATTACCAGGCTGTAATTTGGCGACAATGTCTTCACATTGATATTAATGCTCCTTCTGCAACAAATCATGGCTGGAAATGTGAAGATCAAAACCTCCTTGTTCATTGGAGCAACCTTCCTAAAACTCCATCTACCTTGATGAACTTAGTAAAGTGTAACTGTAAGAAGAACAGCTGTAACTCCAGGCGTTGTTCTTGTGTTCGTCAAACACTGCCTTGCACTGACCTTTGCCAGTGTATGGATTTTTTTAATGTACTTAAAAAAAATAATGAAGTCCAGCAGATTAATGAAATAGAAGATTCTGACTCCTCAGAGAGCGAATGATAAGATGAGCTTGGAGGATTATCAATTATTTTTTAATTCCTTTTATAAATGTATTACTTGATAACAATTATTTCAACATAACTGAAAAAAAAGAACTCTTATTACAATATTTTTTTTATATATATAATCAAAGTTAGCCTAAACATTAAGATTTCTATATCAGTCAATGTGTATGTGTGACAAAATTACATCAAAAAGTAAATGGCAGTACAAAATGAAGAAAAGTCAATCACAAGAAGTATTTGAAAACAGTTCTTCCATCTATGATTTTTGGAAGGCACAAGATTCGGAAACATATATAAAGGTTTTTCATGTTTTTTTATCAAATTAATGTACATTGCAACGTTTTACAAGGTTATTCGAATTTGAGAAACTCACACGACAATAGAAAGTAACGTTTTCATTGTTATGGCTTTATGCAAGTCATTTTATTTGCTGAAAATTACTGATTAAATAAATTAACACATAATATAAGAGCATAGATATATCAGCTTCTTGTTGATACAATTAAATGTGCTAAAAAACTTATTTAAATTTCATTTTATATGAAGTAAACCATGCAAATGGACTTTTTCCGTATTATCTCCCCTTTTCTGAAGCAGTGCGCACATTTAACCTGGAGATATCTTCAGATTTGAAATCAGCACGAAAAATACTCCTAAAACACTTGAAATTTTCTCATATGAATAAAATGTCCACGAACTCAAAATCTAAGCCCTTTTTTTTTTTGGCCTCTGGCCCATAGCCTATATATTGAACACAATCTTAAGGCCTGAAGCCTGATTTTTTTTTTTTTTTTCAAATTATAAACTGAAAGCTCCGATTGTTTATTAGCTATTTTTTCTGAAAACACGGTGGTGTTAATTCAGTAATAAAACCTTATGTCTGGTAATTCTCCCTAAATGCCATCAATTCGTACCCAACTGAGCTATGCTTACTAAATAATAGAAAGAAAGAGAAGCAGGTAAAATTGAAATAAACGAAGATTGATAAAAGCAGACAGTGATTGCTACTTGTTATATATGGATTAATTATTTATAGTTTCTGTCGGTCAAATTCGTAATTTCGAAAGATGAAGAATATATAAGAAAAAATATATTAAATACTTATATTAGAATTCACGTAAACCACTAAGAATCAAGGTAGAGAACTCAATTCATCATCTGAAAAGAAAAAAATTATTAGATCACGAGAAATATTTAAAAAAAACTAAATAAAAACACCTTATATGTCGTATTCAATGAAATGTGCATGAAAGAAGGATTGCTGCTAAAATACACACACACACATATATATATGAGATGTATTTGAGTTGTAATGTCATAGTAGGCAAATAAGCAGGTATAACTAAAAATTCCAGCTATCAAGACCATTGTATGACAAACAACTACATCCAGGATAAGACATGACGCAAAGTGCTCCCTAGATATATATATATAAATTTAACTGGAATCCATAAAATGTTTCAACAAGACGGATTACCAATTTGCAGACTGTTTTAATGACCACTTACCGACTGCTTCAAAAAAAAAAAAAAAACAAATTGCCATAGTAAGTTCACTAATCTAAATTAAATGTCAGCTACAGGGCATCAGCAAAATTGCCTAATCAGACCAAATGCCAGAAAGAGGGGATTGAGGACCTCCAGACTAGAGATAAATATACGAAAAATATATGCAACCTGTTGCGGGAGGTTATCAAAATTGGAATTGTATGATTTGTTCAGCTTGTTTTATAATAATATATTTGTGTCTGGGCACGCTCATTCAAGTAAGCAAGTCTGAATTAAATGATACTAGCAGCAACGCTCAATAAGAGGCAATTTCAAAAAACCACTACAACCTCTAAATGTTAAGCAACGTGCGTTAGCCATCGAACACATACGAGTGCAAAGTACATCGGATTCACACAATGTAAAAGCAACGCAAAAAGTCTTTCCACCAGAAAGCAAAGACAAAGCAAGGAATTACAGATATCAATGAAAATATACGAAATTAAGCTGGAAAATGACAAGAGAGTAATCTCCCTTAGAGTAAAAGCAAGAGTTCCTGAACTCACTGTAGAAAAATCGATCAAGTCTAAAATATTTGAATGTGCGTATATATCAGAGCAAATAAAATAAGATTTTTATATAAAAAAAAACAAGTCTTTGGAGAAATAATGAAAAGTAATAATATTTTTCATGTGATGTGATTCATCTTTTAGTACTTCATCAGAGTAATATGATTTTTGCGTTGATGTCAGTACACATGGGCAAAAAGGAGAAGAGCGTTGAAATTTTAATCTTTTAAATTTAATTTCCTTTTAAATATTACTTTCCCCCGATGATCTCCTCAATGACGAAACGCTGTCCCAAAAATAATTTCTAATATATCAATATCTATCTATATATATCTATCTATATATATATATATATATAATGAAATGGACAAAGTCCGACAATTATTTTAAGACATAAAAAGAATGTATAAACAGAAAATGTCTTCAAATATATATATATATATATATATATATATATATATATATACGATGATATATTTTACGGCTGTGCTAGATTCACGGGTAAAAGTGGTGAGTATCAGGGATATAACGCATGTAAATATAAACAGGTTTACACCGAACTTGAAAGCAATATCCATCATGGCGATTGCATTATAGCATGAAGCAGACTTTGTCCACATTTATATTCACATGAGTTCTATCTCTTTCTGTCTGTCTGTCTGTCTGTCTCTCTCTGTATATATATGCACACACGTACACACACGCAGAGAGAGTATCCTTGATACTCACGTGGTACTGAAACCGCCGGCTGTAAGCTGTGACAATTCTTATCTCATAAATTCACTTTTCTGTCCAAAATGCAAGAATTGAAATAATGTATGTGGGAGAAACTGGAACAGAATTCCGATTACGCTTCAATAACCATATGAAAAATCATCAGGGTCAACAACAGTTTCCCGGTATCTGTACCCTTCTCACAAGCTGGTTATAGCATTGACGATATCGGGGTGGGGGTTAACGTCTTGGTTTTGTAGCAGGGAAGAAAGGTGCAGCTCTGAGTATATCCGAAAAGTAAATTCCCACATACACAGACTAAACAGGGTTTAGTTCTACTCAGAGGGTTACAGCTTCCACAAGGAAACCCATTATCAGCATCACAACTTCTCGGAGGAGTAAACTCTCCACCTACATTTTAACTCTAAATTTTAACATCCATCAACCCACTTACCTACTATATTTTTATCTTCTATCACCTACGATTCCCCAGATGAAGCCCTATTCAGTAATGCAAATATTGCCCTGTACGTTGAAGACAGTTTTCTTGTCTCCCTCTTTTATACTATCATTGATTCTTTCACTGTGGCTCCTTTACATATAAGCTTATGTAAGGAGTGGGGAAGTTTAATGTAGATACATATTAATCTTATACATGTATTTATATCTTTACGTGTATTGAGATTCATATATTGGCGTGGTGTATTGTGTATATTAACACACTGTTATTTGCAGCTATGTATGCATGTGCATCTATAAATATATACCCTTTTCCTCATAGTTTTTAGTTTACTTTTATTTTCTGTACCAGTTTTTTAGTTAACAATAGATTTCCAAATTTCTATCTATTTTTTGTTCCTTCACTTTTTTATTTTTATTTCATGTAATATCTTCTTATATATTCCATTGTTTTCCACCTCATTTTTTTTTATCACATCATATTCTAACCACAGCACATCTTTCAACATCTTGACAACTTGGTCCGACAATTTTTGGCTACAATTTGCGGGACTTCTTTCATCTCCCCAATCTATATCTCTCTTCCTGTATGTTTACAATCTTACTCCCCCAACCACGACACACACTAGTAATAATATACCCGCCGAACTCATTTAAAGAGATCAAGTTTTTAAATTTAAGTTTATTTGCATAAACAGTTTCGCTCCTCGAGGAATCAGACAGAGAACATTTCTTCTTTTTTTTTTCTTTTCTTTTTGCTAACAATACCATCTGCGAAAACATCTGCGGTGAGTAATTCCCATTTCTCTGTTTATTTCTCTGTCCGTTGAAGAAGGACACAGGTGTGTCAGAAAATTCCGAAATTAAGTCATCCCTCACCGTGTCTCTTTTATGACATGTGGTTAATAAATAATATTTAATAAATGTTTATCGTACTGATTATATTGGTATTTTTTTGTTTGTCCTTGTTTTATTAACTCACCTATCTAATACATATATATATATATATATATATATATATATTATAATAATATTTTTTTTTAAAACATGATTCCTTCGCTACATAAGAGTTCTCATGTTTCAAAAACGTGAGCCGAAATCATCCAAATAATTAATAAAATTAAGTTGGATTGAGGTGTTTAGTCACGTTTCATCTTCAAGCGAAATTTTAGGGAGAGATAGCTTATTCCTAAAATTTCGCTTGAAGATGAAACGTGACTAAACACCTCAATCCAACTTAATTTTATTAATTATTTGGATGATTTCGGCTCACGTTTTTGAAACATGAGAACTCTTATGTAGCGAAGGAATCATATTTTTAAACAAAAAATATTATTATAATATAAGCTCTACTTCTGTATGGAGCACTGTTTTTTAAAAATAAAAACAAAAATACTAAGGAACCCCGGATTATGCACCCAACGTGTTCTTTTCTATTTTCTGCATACCTGCACAAGGATATATATATATATATATATATATATATATATATATATATATAAGGAAGAGGTTATAGTAGTTCCAACGAAAGAAAAGTGTGTATATTAAAAAAAAAAGAGAGAATCCGCAAAAGTTTTCGGTTGTAATGAGGATTTAAAAAAAATGTTATGCTTTATTTTCCATAATTTTTCTACACGAGTTTCCGGTCTCATAGCCGTCATCAGGCAAAGGATGGAGATTTCCAAATATTATTAAAAATAATTAATTTTTTCTTTATCTTTTTCGATGTTAAATATTCTCTTTTTTTTAGTTAGTGACCCAAATGAAGTGGCAGTGAAAAGTTCTGCGTACATACACACATATATATGCATACGTACATACACACATATATATATATATATATATAAGGCAGGATGTGTGTGTGTGTGTAACGAAAGTACGGCCGCATTTTCGACGGATTTGCACCAAAATTTACATGCACATGCTCCAAGTTAGCGGGATGCACAAGACTGACTTTGCATTTCCCAACTCCCATCGATAGTGAAAATAATCAATTTTTCATGCTTCTACTGCAGTTTTCATATAGTTTGCGGCTATTTTCTACTGGTCAGGGTGAGAGCCTATAGCTGGCTGCCACGAATAGGCAGTAAGAATCTATTGGCCAGCGTGAGAGCCAACAGCTGACTGACACGAATGTTAACTAGCATGCTATCATGCAAAATAAAAGCGATAGCTGCATTCGTCACAAGTGGGACAAATTTAAATCTGCATGGCACTTTACTCCAATTGGCTCATTCGCTTGCTTAAACTCAACGTTGATGCTAATTTCGCAGAATTGGGTTAGGTGTGAAAAAATATTTGTTGCTAACATTCTTTTTTCATTCTGTTTTTCCAGTTACGAGTCCTTTTTTAAAGCTGATCGTTTTGTGTTCATTTTGTTTAGTTCTTTTTTTGTAACAGATTTAATGTTTAGTATAGAGGTTAGAAAAAAATCGCAATGTGAGATAGGCAATAAGTAAGGCATGTAGCAACATCAGCACGGCAAAGGGCACTCTTTTAAAGGCAAGGAAGGGCAAAAATATTTTAAGTCAAGTGATAGCGATTGCTGAATGAGTCGTACGTTTTTTGAATCAATCACAGGCAACGCCGGGCCATGTTGCTAGTATATATATATATATATATATATATTCTACTAAGCCACATTTATCTGGGTAGACGTCCTTGTTATTTTTTAGAGTGAAATAACATCTAGTTATTAAAGCAAATTTACTTCTCGACAGGGATTGAACCTGAATTCCTTTCATTTGGAAGATAAACATTTAGCTCAGCGTGCATTTACCGTCTTGTCGCAGGGGTCCTTACAGCAGGCAACGCACATTCATCGTTTCTAATCATTTCTATCTCTTTGAAATATTTCTCTATTTACATCAGTTAATGTACATTGCCGTAAACAAAACATACGTGACAATTTTTTACTTTTAGGAAAATAAGTTGAAAACGACTTTCAGCACCAAGTGTCACTGTCTCTTTCTAACATAGATATTGCAAATATCAATATTATATAATAATATATTTTAATATATGATATATATTATATAATATCTATATTATATGAAATATTAATATTATATAAAATTTATTACCTTAACTGTCTTTTCAAGAATTCTTTAAGCCTATAATCAAGATCATCCTGTTTATTTTTCAAATAGTTGTATTACGCAGGATTTTATCTTGCTTAAATCAAACATTTTTTATGTCAAATATTACAAATTCTAAATGTATAAGAAATTGAACAGACAGATCTGCCCGGTTCTTTTTAATGAATCTTATTTTTGTTTATATATATATATATAAACTAAAACGGATATATGGGTACGAACGTACACGTACAGACAAACAGAAATACACAGACGCACACACAAACATTGACTTACGGATACATGTATGCCTGCATATTTGTATGTAAGTATGCATGGATATATATGCATGCACGGGAGCGCACATAAATAACCAAATGCGTAAAAAAATTTCCATACACGAAAATTCAACTATAACCTAAACTAAAATGGTTTAAATAATACCAAAGTTAAAAAGCATTCGAAATATGAACCAATGAAAACTATAAAGTAAACGACTAATTAGTTTAACAAAAAACTGTTCTTTCTCGCAATTAACCACAAGACACTAAGGAAAGTTAAAGAAAAAAAAAACTTTTAAAGTTAAATAATATTAGGTTGGAGCAAAAATATGTTACTAGAAAACGACAAACGACATTATTTTTGCACCACCCTAATAAAGTTAAATAACACAACCAACTAAAATTACATATACAGTTAACAAATACACACACAAACTCAAACACACAATTAGACATAGAATACAGTTAAAACAAACACACGCAAAATACAAACACAGAGACAGACATCCAGGAAAATATTATATATATTATATATATATATATATATATATATATACACACACATCAACAGATACATCCACATACATTCGCGCGCGCACACACACAGACAGACAGACAGACAGGCACACGCGCACACATATATATATATATATATATATATATGTTTTTATGCCTGTTAGTACACAATAAATTACAAAATTACCTCTTATCTTGCCTATTTCATCCGACAAAAAATTTGCCCGTCTTATTCAACTCCGGTATGGAACTTCTCAGCAACTTCGATATATTTCAGAAAGATATCAGAATAATCAAGAACTTATACTGGCAACTAACACCATACATGCGAATAGCGAACACACAAAAATAGCAAGTGGCGTAAGGCAAGGATGCGTCTTCTCACCGACCTGTTTAACCTATACAGCAAGCCAATCCTAAGAGAACTATAAATCCTACCAAGATTTAGTATTGGCGGCCACAATCTTAACAACATAAGATACGCAGACGACACAGTGCTGATAGCAGACACGGAAATGAAATACAAAATCTCTTACAGAAGTTAGCGACGGGCAGTGAGAAGAAGGGACTAAGCATAAACTACAAAATAAACGGAGTGCATCGTCGCCAATAACAAGATGAGCCCGAAATGCGATCTGAAAGTCGGGAAAACTAGAATCAAGCAGATATGGAAGTTTAAATACCTGGGAAGCGTCATGACATAGGACGGTAAGTGCGACACCGTGATCTGTAGGTGAATTGGGATTGCCAAGGATACCTTCCAAAAGTTGGGCAGAGTATTGCGAGACAGGAAGATGTCTTTGGTAATAATGAAAGAATATTGAACAGTTACGTGACATCTGTCCTACTTTACGGCAGCAAATATTGGACGATTTCCTCAAAGATGAAGAAGATACTCCAGGTGACAGAGATGTGGTGCTACAGATAGATGCCAATGATATCATGGACCACGTATGAGCAACGATGAGATCTTAGAGAGGATGCAAAGAAACAGGAGGCTTATACTTAACATCAGGAAGAGGAAGCTGAAGTTTCTAGAACACTTAATGAGGAAGGAGGGCCTGGAGAATCTGACACTCACAGGTCGAATAGTGGGGAAGAGAGACAAGGGATAACAACGCATGACATACCTAGCGGACTTAAGAAAGTGGGTGAGAAAACGTGGTCTGGTGGAGGTAGCAGAGGGAAGGAACTTTTTGAGAGCTGCAAGGGATAGAGTAAGGTGGAGAGCCATGATCGCCTACGTCCTGAAATGACATGACACATAAAAAGAAAGATAGATTGAGACGAACGCTTTGCTCTGTAATAATAAATGAATTGAAATCTTTTTGTGGATCAATTTTAATATTTTATATTACTAGAATCCACTTTGATTAGATACAAATTGGTCTATTTCCTTTACTATATATATATATATATATATATAGCAAAATGAGCAAAACAAAAGTATTTATTAACAAAAGTAAAATGCTTTTCAAATTTTTACATCAAATGACGCTCCTAAATCTTCATTAGATTAACTGAAAAGTCTAGGTTAATTATGGAAGATGTTTTATATCTATATCTATATATATATATCTATATATATATATATATATATATATACACGTGTATGTGTGTGTACATAAATTTTCATATATCAAGAAATATTTCGGAGGAACATTGTATGAAATGCGGATCATATTCACAAGAAAATATTTCCAAGTTGGACATACATCTTTCTTCATATATATATATATATATATGAAATCACTTTAGCAGCAACTCGAATATATATATATATATATATATATATATATGAAAAAATATAGTCTTAAGGTTTGCTATATTTATGGGATAAAGTGCTCAATATCAGATATAGAGACTGTGTAAATAACACAAACACAAACACTTCCCGGAATCAAGCACCCTACACAAAATATTAAAAAAAAACACAGTTAAAATCAGCTACAGCTGCACCGAGAACATGGCACAAATAATAAAAAAAGCACAACAGGAAAATTACCAACAAACTACACGGACAAATTAAACCCACGTGCAACTGCAGAATAAAGAACGAATGCCCCTTAAACGGACATTGTTTACAAAACAACGTAATATACCAAGCCACGATAAAATCACCAGATAATGAAGAAAAAGTATACATAGGAATAACTGAAGGACCCTGGAAACAAAGAAATTATACAGACAAAACATATTTTACAAATAGCAAATATGCGAACAGTACAATGCTTTCTAAGTATATCTGGGGAATTAAAAACAAAACGCACATCACACCAAACATATCTTGGAAAATAAGGAAAAGATCATCAGCATTCAACAATCGATCAAAAACTTGAAAACTTTGCTTGGAGGAAAAAATAGCTATCATTACTTTCGCAGACCAAAATAAATTATTAAATAAAAGATCCGAGCTCATCTCAAAATGCAGACATGAAAACAAACTTTTACTACGTTACTTAAAAAATTGAAAACCAAAAAAACAAAATAAAAACAAATAAATAAAAAAATAAACAAAATAACAATAAAATAAGCTAAATTAATTAATCCAAACAAATTATCAAATCACACCTGTTAGAATAGACGAAAAAGAATAATAATAACAAAAAAAAAACACACCCAAATAAATAAAGTAAATAACAAATTAGCAAACCATTGTGACCAAAATATTAGTTAGACTAAAAAATCGAACCAAAAAATCGGACGAAAAAAATACCTATAACTGTTATATAATAATAATAATAATAATAATAATAATAATAATAATAAATAAATAAATACTACGTTACTTAATAATCGAAAAACCGAAAAAGAGAAAATATACAAGTAAAATAAATTAACCCAAAATCATCCAAGTAAATAAACTAACCAATCCCGATAAAGTTACCGTTAGAATAAACAAAAAAAAAATAATCAACCAAAATAAACACAAATTAAAAACTGTTCCTGCCAAAATAATAGTTAGAACAAACTACAACAATCAACCATAAAATCGAATAAATAGCTTTAATTTAATTCTCAAACCAAAACTATTAAATAAGTGACGTAAACAAATTTTTAATGTTAATAAAAACATCGCTTAAAAAAATAAATAAATAAATGAATAAATAAATAAAATAAGAAACAAAAAATAAAAACATGCAACATAATTTAACCCAAATAAATAAACGACTTCCGATAAAACAATCGCCATAATAGACTTCCCACAATTCACCACTGACCCGTATATATATAATAGCCGATAAAAATAACAGCACATGTGACCTGACGATTGCATATAGCATGAAACAGAATGTCGCCTCTAAGTGTTGACTTCTATATTCACTTTTATATATATATATATATATATATATATATATATATATATATAATATTCGAGTGGCTACTAAACTGATTTCATTCGACTTGAAAAAAAATCAAGAATTCAAATTGGCAAACAATTTTAGGGAACAATTGATCAGGCCTAGAACTTTTCCGTACCACAAATAAAGAGGAATGTAAAATCGTTTATTATAAATAATTGCGTTTTACGTTACAGATAGATGAACCTAAAAATAAATAAATATATATCAGCTCCCCCCCCCCCCACCGTTTAAAGAATAAAAAATGTTCGCAGTTGCACTAATTAGCGTTGTAAACGCCCAACGGAAGGCGTGACTTTCCAGACGTTCATTTTAAGCACACTTACTAGCCGACGCGTCGTCTTCATTTTAGAAAACTAGTTTAAACTGTATATCAGCATAGGCATGATTTGATATATGTCAGCTACTTTTGTTAATACAAACCGATGCGGTCATGAAACTTTTATTTAGTCGTCTCGACAAGCTGAATATTGTATATAACCTAACAGTGTTTTGTTTTTGTTTATCTTTTTTTATTTTTTTCTGCAGATTGAATGATTGTCCAATTGAGGGCAGAAATTATTTTTCGAATGTTGATGTCAGACGAAATTGGTTCGTCGGGAATTATAGAATCTATTTTATTTTTTTTTTTATATTTTACATTCGGCTCCTTTAGTAGAGAAATAAGTTTCGAAGAATAAATTTTAATTATAGAAATTCGATCGGGATCTAGTATATTTCAATGATTGAATCTATTGTAATTATAATGGTAATAATAATCAATGGTAATGTTAATGGTAATATTTAATCAATGGTAATAATAATGTAATATTAATCGATGGTAAGGATAATGGTAATATTGAATCAATAGTAATGATAATGGTAATATTATTAATAATAATGATGATAGTAATATTAATCAATGGTAATGATAAGGTTAATATCAAGAGTTTCCCTATAAGGAACAATTTGATATTATTGACCGAGGAGACATCAGAGGTTTCGGTTGAAATTTATATAATCTTTCTTTTTAACAATTTTTTCTACAAAATTCCGTTTCTCATGTCCAGTAGCCTTCATCACTCTTTCCAGTATTGATGTAGATTTCCTTCCGAACCTTCTGTTTTAAGTGGTGTGGTATGGTAACATATTGATTATATCATTGTTATCTGTTCGATTTTTATGTGGTATCCATTTTAGTCTTCGCTTCTGTTGGCAATCCTCAAGTGATATGGTTTCTGTTATTTAGTACAGTTCCTAGTTTGTGATTCTGTAACGCCAGTCTACAATCTTCAAAGAGGGGTGATATTTGCTTAGACCCTCTGGATTTACTCGCTCAAGTCTCTTTTTCGTTTTGATCTTTAGGCAGTGTTTGTATACAGCCGACAGTTTAAATATATCTGAATTGGTTTGTCGCCATGCATTTCATTCATATGAATGTCTCGATTTGCCTAGGTTATTTAAATGAATTACCCAAGTTTTGAGTTGAAATTTTGATTTGTAGCAATTTGCCATGTTAGACGAAACTGCCTCTGCCGAAGTCTATTCTATGTTAATTTTCCTTTTTTCTGATACTTAATATATCCTTGTGGCTAATTCAGGTAATCTGGTAATCCGAGGTAATCTGAAGTGATTAGCAATAACTAACGCCATATCCTGAATTTGTATGATAGATTCAGGGTAGCTGCCATCACTACTTTCATTCCAATTCGAGATCACAGTTTCTGTTTCATTAAGGTTTATCAAAATATTTAAAGGACACATATCATTATTATTTATCTAGCTGATTTGCATTAGCTTAACTCTGATCAGCACGAAAAATGGAATCTGTGTGCTGTTCCCAAATTCATATCTTATTCAGTTTAGCACGAATGTCCATTAGAAGTGTGTGAATTTATATATTTACGTCCTCCGTTACCTTAGGTTAAGTAGCCGTGTATATAGCTAAAGAAAAGAAAAACTCTTAATTCAAAATGGTGATGAAGGCAACAGAGAATAATTAAATTTAATTCAATTATTGAAGAAACGTACGAAATATATTTCACACTTGAAAACAATAAACGTCACCACAAAATGTCGTGTGTATAAATGATAAGCGAAAAAAATCCATCCTAAAATCCACCGACGCGTCAAAATCCGGCGATCGAAAACCAGTAAAGAATACTAGATCTTTTCTAAAACAAAACCTATCAATCCACAACGTCTATTCCTTATGATTTATGAAAATCAAAAGCGCTAAGAAGGCAACTGATAACTTATGATTAAATTATTTCAGCAAATTAGAAAATGGTACGAACCGTAAAAAGTTAAATCAAATTAATTCACTAATAGTTTTATTTATTTATCACCTAAGCCTACATAAATAAATAATTGCTACCCAAATACAAATAATATATATGTGCGCGAGCGTGTGTTTGTAGGTGTATGAGTGTGTGTATGTGTGTGTGTGAGAGAGAGAGAGAGAGAGGGAGAGAGACTTTCTTAGAAATATAGGGAGATGCTATAGTTGGATCTTTGGCATAAGAAACATAATAGGCAGATTATTCAAATAAATATCAGTCCATGCGTAAGTAATGCCCTCATTTTTTTATGGGTACTATACTAATTAATGCTCGCAAATCGCATCAGATTTCCAGAAGTTTATTGACATAGGCGTAATCTGGAATGCCTAAATTTAACATTTGATACCAATATTTAGTGTCCAATATCCAAACGAATGTGCGGCGGTGTAATGGATGAGAGCTTGCGATGAGAAATCTGTAACCGAGTTCGATTTTTAGTCAAGCTTGTGTTCACTTACTGTCAAATAATATTGTGAAATGTATGGATCTATCTAGGTAGCGGTTGAATAAATCACTTTAATTATATATCAACTATATATATATATATATATATATATATATATATATATATATATATATATATATATATATATATATATATAGTATGTGTATAGAGGCAGCAAATCATTATTCAAAAATAACTTGTTACATATAACAGACAACTAATGTCTATTATATATTATCATGAGCCTATCCGAGAGTCGTATAATGTCTTTACTTTCAGGAGAAAAAAAAAAAGAAATGAACTGTGAAACATTTGGATTTATTTTTATTATATTGGTCGTTGACCTAAGCTTAAACTTCTATGTATACAAAACAGTATGTCATCTTTGACAGTGAACAACTCCGTTGTCATGTCCATATAACCAATCTTATGATGGTTCATGTGAGCCGAAAGCTTCGGTCAATGACCAGTATAATGAAGAAATATCCAAACTAAAGCCGTTATACGACGCTTGGAAAGACAGGACATTTGTGATCTGTTATATTTTACAAGATATGTTTGAATACACACACATACATACATACATATGTATATATACATATACATATATATATATATGTGTGTGTGTGTGTGTGTGTATCAAGCAAAATCATGCACGAAAAACACATGTGTGTGTGTATGCGAGTGTGCGTGTAATTGAATGAGAAAATGTAACATGTTACTAGATTATGTGTGACGACAAATAATGGGACTTTTCATACATTATACATTTCAGTAATGCCAACCTCTCTCTTTCTCTCTCTCTCGATATATATATATGTATGTGTGAGTGTAAATGTGTTAATAAAAACCCATACATCGCTTACGATTTTACAGCGGAAACATTGAAGATACAATGACTCTTAGCATTAAATTTAATTCAAATAAAACGCAATGTCTTATATATTTACGTCCATTACCTATTCCGTTTCATCGTTTTATCAAATTTAGATTTATTTTATCGCTTTTGTTTTAAATGCTTAACACAGTAATATGGCACATTCGTGAGCTTATTGAGAAAAGGACGTGCTATCTCACTTTGTAACTCTCCCTCTCCACATACGCATAGAAATTGAGTAACTGGGAACGAGAGAAAGAGAGAGAGAGAGAGAGTGAGAGAGAGGAGTTAGTTGTGTGTGTGTATTTGTCCGTGTTCTCTTCTTATGTATTTAAAATAGAGAATGTGATAAAGAATCAATTTAGTCTCTTTCCACTGCAACTTACATTATGTGACTGCCCAATGTGAAAGCATTGTAGAGACCCACTTGAAAGGCCGAAAGGCCGAATTAAGACCTGTCATCTCTTATAAGGTTACCAATAAATAGTGGTCGTCATTATTTTCACACCTCAGAGGACAAAGTCCAGGGAGCATCGACAGCTGGCCGTTACCTTCAGGCCTTCGCTCTTTTCAAGGCTCCTCCAAATCTCCTGTCTACACATCATCTCGACGTACCTTCAACCAGACCTATTGTGGTGCCTTTGTAATGTGACACTCGCCTTTCCAAAACCTGCCCAACACTCATAGGAAAAGCATACAGTTCTGGGATTTTATCGCTTCGATTTGAAAGAGAGACGAATTTTCATGAATACGAGAGGTGGGTCGATAATTTATTGCAACCCCACATGTTGCAAAATCCTAAATAAGATTCGATAGATTAACATGTGCTTTTATAAACATATTTCAGGTGTTGTTATCGAACAGCAGACCTTAGGATAGGCCGGAGCTTTCCTTCTGTTTTGCGTATGAATTAAGTTAGTTCATTTGTTATTGAATTTCAAGTGTGACTGAAATGTTAAAGAAACAGCATTATTTCGTTGATAAAACATCATGCAGCAATATAGTTACCACTATTGCCGTTATGAGAAGTAAACTTTCACTGAAACGATGATTTGCAGGAAATATTATTTCCAAGAATTAGGTTTCCGAGGAATATTTCTTGCTATAGCCCGATACAGTATTTAACTGTTATCTCGTTTCATTGTTTTTTTTAATACTCAATATTCATTTAACTCTTTCAGCCCAGACCATCGCTTTATCGATGGTAGAGAAAAATGACTTAATGCCGCGCCACCAGTTGAACGGTGGGTAAACTGGCACACAAAGGCAGAATTTTGGCAACAAAGTGAAGGAATGCAATCAACCTCTCTCCCTGTTGTGTATAATGTTTATGTATTTTTTTTTTACTATTTTTATATCTACCATGAAACACTACATACCAATTATTTGCGAAGTTTGACTCAAGAGCTCTGGAAGAACGGTTAAAATTTTTCAGGAAATCAAGACTCAAAGCCTGGAATCGAACACAGTTAATTTCTCCTATAATGCCAGTAGAACGTGAAGGAAAGTTTGATACCTGCTACTCATTTGTGTCAGTTATAATCATTGTATTTTTGCTTTTAGATCATTACGTTTTTTTAAATTTTCCGAACTGAATTGCTTAAACTAGTTTAAGGAAATGCCATAATATGAAATAGACATCGTAACTCACTCATTCCAAATCAACAGAAACAACATTGTGAAATTATTTCTCATAAATCTGCTGATGAAATTCAGCAATGGAAATGTATATTGTTTTTATTTCACCCAAGTTTAGACTTGATAGCCAATCACAGTAGAGGACTAGATTCAAAACAGTTATATTAAATGAATTATGAGATATGAACAGAAGATAAAATAGTTGGAAATGAAAATTATGATCCTAAGGAGTAAATGTAAACATCATTTAAAGTTACACCACTACTAACCATGGGTATATCATACCCGATTTTGAAAATAAAAAAAAAATAAAATAAATATAAATCTTTATTTGAAATATTTTACATGCAGCCACTTCAAACTTTGTACTTTGATTTAACATTAATAGGAACTGAAAAACATTATTTAGGTAAGACAATCAGGCACTGAAAATTGTAATTAAAAATAGGAAATATTTCGCTTGATACTATATACCCAAGGTTAGTGTTCTAGAGTTAAGGTGTCACGAAGGTGGCAACATTAACATGGGGATTATGCACCACAAAATGGCAATTTCTCGAGAAAACCCGACTAAATGAAAGTGTTGTTTTGCAAATTAAATTCTCTGAAAATTAAAGTGATCTGATTTTGCGGAAATGGCATAGGTTTACCTAATTTAAGGGTCTGAAATTTGTGATCTAAATAATGGAGCTCATCTCAGAACAGAAATTCTGTTTATCTCTTGGAAGTTGTGTTTTATGTGGATAATAAGCATTCTCAAACAAGAACATGTATCCGATTGTAAATTCTATCAAGACTGGAAAGTTAGGATTAAGGTCTGGATTAATATACGATTGAAAGGATTTGGACTCAACAGTTGTACAAGTGTTAACATGCGTCACCCACTATCGTGCCAGTTGAGTATTTTCTATAAAATAAATTGAATCTTCGTATGGTGTTTTTTTTTTTAATTTATGTGTCTAATTTATTTTAGCAAATGTTTGTTTTTTCATCCACTCATTCGTGGATGGGATAGTACCATCTTTTCATAGCAGTCACGGTTTAATCCAGCGTAAATGAATGGCTTTTAAATTGATATCTACGGGAAAAGCAAGTCATTTACAGCGTAGATTTTTTTTATTGTGTCGTCCTTCCTCCAAGAAAAACACTGATTTACTCCTACAATTCAGGAAAAACAATCCCTAAACTGAAAGACATTCAAAATCAGAGTAAACTGCTTAGCCATGAAACAGGCTTCATCTTTGAAATGCGTTATTTTAAATAATTTAATTCCTTATGTTTCTCACTATCCTTTCAAGATGTGGTTATCGATATTTTCTGCCGCTTTCAGTCAGACCGGCTCCTGTCGTACCTTCTGTCATTTCCTCGTTGGACAGTTTGATTTAATAACCAACCAAACCAAAAAACTCCTCAGTCGAATTGATAACTGAAACAAATTTACTGATATAAAAGTTCCTCAACAAATAATGATTTAATGACGCAAAGAACAACATGAAAATATTAATCCTTGTGTTGGTTTTTGTTGTGTCGTGTATAATGCTAAGTAAGCGTTCAATATTTATTTGTATGATATATACAAAATGTGGCACAAGGCCTAAAAGGGGGGTGGGGAAGGACGGTCTTCATCTGTCTTAAATCTAAACTTAGCTAGTCGCAGACACTGACCCAATCATGCCAACAATATTCCAATCACCAAAACAACACATTCACTCCTACCTTTCTTACTACGTCCACCATAATACCTCAAATTCTCGATGATGTCCTAACTAGACCCCTTATGTACAATTATTGTTCGTGGGGGGGGGGTCAAAAATTAACAACTTTTAAAAAATGATCCCCAAATGAATATGTACAATGTGATTTAAATATTTACACTAAACTAAACAAAACTATGTTAGTAATAAAAAAACCCACAAACCATGAATGTGGCAGAAAACATCAGTTCACCGGACGAAATCAATGCGGGACTATGAAGAAATGAAAAAAAAAGCATTCATACCTCCAAGCATTCACGCAGGCACACACACATTCATACACAACAACAAATACGAAAAATCACACACACGAAACGAAAGTCGTCCCGCATCCACCAGAGAACTGACATCACTGACCACCTAACGAGGGAGGGGATAGGGAATTAAACAAAATTAAAAAAATAGGGACAGAAATAAAAGGGACCAATGCGCATGCATACCCTAGCTAAGTTTACTAGAAAAAAAATGGAAAAACTAAAAATTCAGAATACAGAACCTAGTCTAACCTAAAATCTTGGTGGGTTGCCTATGTTCAACCCTGTTAGGACAAAATTCTGTACCTAACCGACATCCAAATGCCACTCTAGGTCAGCCCCTTTCACTCTACACATTCGCGCAAGATTCACCCACCTTTTGCCAAATTCCGATGAAGGGAGCCGCCGCCTTTCCGTCCTAATCTTGACTTTAAGCTGATGCTTAAAGAACAAGATCAGTTGGGAAGAGGTGAACTTCTCGCCCTCATGGAATCCCTTCTGACGCGTCGTCCAAATCACGACTCTCATAATCCCTAGTAAGCAACAGAACACATAGTGTTCAGCCTTCGTCAATTGCGGCACCACATTGCTACAAACAGAACTGGCTTCCAGGACAAAGAACTTTCCCTGCAGCATGCGAACCATGAGGCCTTCAACAAACTTGCACAACGGCACTACCGTCCTGCACTGAAAAAAGACGTGACCAATGGTCTCGACTTCGTCAGTACAGCGACGACAGTTTGGATATTTCTCCAAACCTGCTGAACAAAGTCTCTTGCCGACCCAGAGGGCCCCACGAATCATCAGCCAGGTGAGTGATGCCTCATCATTATTGAGACATTTCAACCCAGGCGCCCAAAGCCATATCGAGCGAGCCTCCAGCTTCGTAAGACCGAGCTCGTCGATCAGACCATCTTGAACGGACCCCCTAACTAACAACTGATACAATGCCTTACGAGACAACGCCTGGGCGTCGGAGAGGCAATCCGTCGTCCGTAAGAGGAGCTTCAAAGCACTACGACATTCGCGGTAGAAGGAGCACTCGGCACGAGGTGTACGGCCGGCCTCCTCCTCGCACGAGTGCACACTTCTCAGGGATGGGAAATGTTTTCGGACATCTTCTTTCCAAAAGGTGCCCACCTCATCCAATCCGCGACACATTCGGTCTAGAAAGGTAACGCGAAGCATATATTGACGAATCTCAATGCTAGGCATACCCAGACCGCCCTCAGAGGGATGAAGGCAACAGATCTCGCGACACACCATAGGGGGCTTGTCTCTCCACAAGAAAGAGAACAAGGTCCGGACTAATGACATTAACCTGGCATACGGGAGTGGAAGCACAGACAGTCGGTAAAGGAGGATCGGATATATGTGTGAAACACATACCTCCGCCCTTCCCTTCAGGGAAAGTCTCCTCCGAGACCACAGTTTACCCGCGATCTCGGCCTTCCCTTGCACCTCCGACCAATTCATTTCCAACTGGAGATCAGGACCGAACCAGACGCCGAGTATCTTGATCGGCCCATCCGTCCAGAGGAAAGGTCCGGGAAGAGAAACTCCCTTCCACGCACCCAACCGCAAGCCCACAGACTTATCGCGGTTGATCTTGGCCCCTGTCACCATCTCATACCCACTGATCTCTTTGCTGACTACGTAAATCTCGGCTCTGCTCGACACAAGAACCGAAACGTCGTCAGCATAGGCAGAATACCTGGCTGAGGTGGAAGCCCCAGGCAGGGAAATTCCGCGCAGGACCGGATTCGCCTTTAACTTGCGAAGGAAAGGTTCCGGCGCAAGAACGTACAGCAGAGGCGAGAGCGGACAACCTTGACGAATGGAGCGAGACAATACGAAAGGCTTCGATCTTACCCCATTCACTTCCACCAGCGCACCGGGGGTCGCATACAAAAGTCGAATCCAGGAGCGAAAGTCGGCTCTGAAACCGGCCGCCGAAAGGACAGCCTCCAAAAATCGATGGTCAACCCTATCGAAGGCCTTGGACTGATCTAAATTGATCAGCGCGGCTTCACTGTCGACTTGTTCTAAGATCAAGCGTACCATATGAAGGTTATCCTGAATAGTCCTACCTTTCACAGCACAAGTCTGTTCAGGGCCAATCAGATTAGACAGGACAAGCTGCAAACGGTTGGCTAAGATCTTCGCCAAAATCTTTAAGTCCGTATTTAACATCGTTAAAGGGCGAAATTTCCCTAACCCATCCCCACCGTTCTTGTCCTTACGCAGCAACTTGATCACACCCCTGGTGAAGCGTTGGGGTAAAGACCCCTGCTTCATCCAGTGGTTGTAAATCATTTCCAGCAAAGGAACAAAAACGTGCGACAACCTCAAGTACACTTCGTAGGGAAGACCATCTAGTCCCAGAGACTTATCCAGGCCAACCTGCTTCAGCGCTTCCCAGATCTCCGACTCTGTTATGGGACCCTCGCACCTAGCCGCTTCAGCTGCCGAGAGGCAGGGAAAGTCAGTTAAATAGGCGTCGAACTGAGCAGAGCTCAGACCGGGCTCCCTGGTGAAAAGATCCTGAAAGTAGTCCCAAAAGACCTCACATATGCCCGCGTTTGTAGTCACGGTCCGCTTATCCGGCAACATGGCGCATGCAATATGTCGCCTAGACGCGCTTCGATTCTCCTCTGCACGCAGTTCAGCGGCCATATTCGTTGCCTCAGAAGACATTCTTTTTAACCTAGCCCTAACTACCAGAGCTTGGTCCTTCTTCCTAAGCAAGGAGGACAACTCTGCATTAGATAAAGCTATGTCCCCACTAACACGGGATTTCACAGCCCGATCGACTTTATCTTCTAAAGCAGTTTGCGCCGCTAATCTATCTAGATTGAGTCGACGACTAAAATCGGCAGCAAACGTTCGAATTTTAGATTTCCCCACCAGGCATTTCCCACAACCGCTCCCGTCAATTCCCTTTGGATGGTTAGTAACAGCTGGTCCCGGAAACCCTGATCACCAAAAAGTGAACAGTTCAATTTCCAGTAACCAGCCAATCTAACCTTAGGCTTATCTAAGTTTACACGGACCCGGACAAGCCTATGATCCGTATAAACTATGTAATGGAAACTTGGACACCCTAAGAGCCCTACATCGACTCTCCTAACTAAGACTCGGTCCAGGTAGCTCGCAAGCGTCCCAGGAGCCGAGTTGCCACTAGTTGTCCAAGTCCATGTTACCTCCCGAGGGTGTTCATTCCGGAACTTATCGACCAGATCAAACCGATCGATAAAGTCCCGAAATGGTTTCACATCCGGGTTGTTAGTACCTTGTTTATGCCCTAAACGATCTATATCGGGGTCAAGGACGGCATTCCAATCCCCCGCTAAAACTACCCGACGAGACGTCGTCAAGAACGGCGCGATCTGCCGAAACAAAGCAGGCCGCTCGGAATGGGTACTGGGCGCATAAACCCCAATGAGACGTAGAACCTTATCCTTTATGGTAACATCCAGCACGCAAAGTCTGCCCGCCGGATCCGCGAAGACAAGGGTACAAGCAGTCTTCAAAGACCTGCTCACTAGCCAAGAGACACCCCTCGAACGACCATCAAAACAGGCTGAATAAAGAGCGAACCCCTTAGACAGTATGTCCTCACGATCATGAGAAGAAAACCGGGTCTCTTGTATACAACATACATTCACCCCGAGGCGCTGAAGGTCACGAGTTAGCCTCGCCCTGCGAGACTCGGACCTCAGGCCCCGGACATTTAAACTGGCTAACCAGAGAGCCATCGTGAAGCCGATTAGGTGAGGACACCGACAGCTTGTCCCATCGAACCTGACATCATCTCAGTATCGAGAATATCACTCTGAGACAAGCCACCGATGTCCGCGGGATATGTTAATTTAAGAGCTCTATAAAGGGATGGGTGAACGAAAATAGGGACCCTCCCTTTACACTTTTTTGTTTCATCTAAATTCTCTTCTAGGAGAACTACTGCTGGGGGCACCACTTTCAAGGAGGCCTTAGCCTCCTCTATCATGCCCCATATCTCCCGCGTACCCGGGCCAGTTCTTATAACGGTTAGCTGATTTCGTGCCTTAAAATTTTCCGGCACCTCCACATCTACGCCCTTGATGTGCCGGAAGTTCCATAGAACTTTTAAGGGCATCGGGTTTTTTGTCTGCCCGAAGACCATATCAGCCTGATCCCGGGATACGCGGCAGACGTCTTCCCCCGGAAGATATGGAGGTTTAATTTTCTTTTTTTTCTTGTCCGTAACTGATTGTGTGTCAGGACTTCGGTTTCTTTTTTTTTTGAGGAGAGTGTGTGGGTGTTTGCATAGGTGTGTCTTTCGGTGATGTAGAGGGTGTCAAACCGGAAGGAGTTTTTACGGGTGAAGGTTTGGAGGAACGAAGAGATTTTGCAGGAGAGCTTGTCAGAGATTTAGGCGGAGGTGGTTTTGTGAACTTTGATGGAGGGGAAGACGGGGCAGAGGATAGGGGGCCCGGTGCCCCCAGCGATTTTTTATTTTTAGCCCGCTTAGCCTCCAATTTTTCTCGCAATTTCTTGAGGTCCAGGATTTTCTGCCAGCTTGGTTCGTTGATTTTTTGGGTCTCAGTAGCAGTATCTGCATAAGACGCCGAGGCGTCGCCCTCAGAGCTGGTAGAGGGAATGGGACTGTAGGTGACAATGTCCCCGGGGTCATGTTGGGACTGAGGAACCGCTGTTTGGGTCTTCCCCTTGCCCCTAAACACGAGGCGCCATTCCCCCTCATCCTTCTCCTTAACCACACTTGTGGCAGGCGTCGGTTTCGGGGGTAATGTGGGTCTGGACCCAACCGAGGGATTTTCCCCAACGGTCCGCCCCGCAGCTAGGCCCACTACAGGCGGCGCAGATTTTACTTTGTCGGCCAAGGGGGTATTTTGGTCGCCTGTGACCGGAACTCCAAGGGCCTTCTTCCCTGGGCAGGAGGAGGAAAGGTGACCAGTCTCTCCACAACTCCAGCAAGTTGGTCTCCTACCGGTCACTATGACCGGCATTTTCCGGTCACCTAACACCAAACAGTTGGGGACGGACTTGAAGGCCTCTTGATCCACCATGATATCAAAAGTCCATCCCCCGTTCAAATTGTCGGAGAGAGACCCTAAAATTTGACCGTACTGCATAAAAAATGCAGCCAAGAGCTCTCCCGAAATTTGAGGAGGAACCTCGAACACGGCCACCCGGGTCCGTCTTCGGCCTTCGTACTCCGTTCTTAGTATTAGATCTTTCGTGATCAACTCCTCCTTTGCCATGGCCAGACAATCTTCTGGTGTGGGCAGCAGTATGTCCCACATGAAGAACCCTGTACCTTTAATTACTCTTAGGGGTTTTATCCCCAGGGACAAAAGTGATTTAATCACTGTGTCTTTAGTGGAGCGACAAATCTTTTTGCTTTTTTTTGTCCACCACAAAAACGGTCACCATTCTCTTTTTGAACACATCGAGCTCCTGGACAACATCGACGAACCCATCTTTATTTACAAGATGGGCGTAACCTTTCGCCTTATCCAGGAAATCCGCCATGTTCACAATACAACTTGGTGGGGACTTCCAGCAAGAGGGCAATTCCTCGGCTGTCTTACTTTGTGCCACCTTTGGCACCTCGACATTAGCATCACCTTTGTCAGATTTCGGGCTACCATCCGCCCGCTTCTTGGCAGCATTGTCAGGGGGGTTGGCTTTAGCTGCCGAACCAAAAAGGTCCTTTTTAATATTGGCCCGACTGGCACCGTCGGCCATATTGAGAAACGTGGAGACTACCACCTGCGGTTTTTTTTAAAATTATCGCCAGAAAAGGAGTTTGGTAGGATGGGGGAAAGAAATTATAAAAAAACAATCCTGGATGTACCAGTAAATTAAAAGAAAGAGAAACAAAGACCATAAACTTTTTAAAAGATAAATAAACTGGAAAAAGACAAACAAAAATTAAACAGGAAAAAAAAAAATCTAAATGGCGCCCAAAGGCAGCCGAAAAAACAAAAACAGAAACTCCTTTTTTTTTTAAATTCAAGTCAAAGTACAAAAAGAAAAAGAAAAAGTCTGGTTTATAACCAGAAAAAAATAAAGGTTTGCGGCCGAAGCCGCTAAAGAAAATAAAAAAGCAAAAGAAAAAACAAACTGGTTAAACCAAAAAGACGAAAAAATGCGACCGAAGTCGCTAATAAAAAGGCAAAAATAAGTTTTCTTTTTCTTTCAAATACTGTGCTGGTCTTTTTTTTTTTTTTACAGAAAACAACTAGAAAAAAATAAACAATAAAAAAGAAATCGTCCGGTAAGACTTTGTCAAACCGGACTAAAATAAAAAAAATTATGAGGGCCGAAGCCCCAAAAATAAAACAAACAAAAAGAAATAGAAGAATAAAATAAAAAAATAAAACTTAAAGAATAACTTATCAGAAAAATCCTTAGAAGTTCGTCAAAAATGTCCTTGAAGCACTGAAAATAAACAAATCGTTAGGAGAAAAAAAAAGTTCGTCGTTAGTCCAAAAGATCCAAAAATTTCAAGCAAAAGGTCAAAAAGCTAAGTAAGCTGTTCTAGTTGGTGTCCGTTTATCATATGAGCTACCTGCTCATATGCAAATTATACTAATTTGCATATCACTACAGTTTGTTTTTTTACATTGTTTCACTCGATGTAATTTCAATATTTCTTCAGGTGTTAATCTAACAGGAAGTCCGGAATTAACCATATATTTAATGTAAGAACAAATCAACAAATGATGCTTGGTCGAAATGATTTGTCAATAATAACATCAGACTCGAGATGAGAAAAAAAAGGTTCGAATAAATTAAAGTCTATTGACATTTCCTCATCTCAAAAAGAATATGCAAAATTATCAAAGGCATTAAGTATTTACCATTATGACTGTTGTGGGTTCCGGAATGAAATCCGGTACCAATAAATAACAAACACCAGGAAGGAATGTATGAAAATAATGTATTAACGTAAAAATACAAACTGGTAAAGCAGGTTAGTAGTTCCAGGAATACGGGTTAGTAGCAAAATATATATACCGTCTTTGGTATTGAACTATCGCTGCATGACTTCTTACTGAGTCTACGTACTACGCTCACGGCGATTCTTGATCGCTACGTTCTGTCTGTCTGTCTGTCTGTCTGTCTGTCTGTCTGTTACCTTCACCCCCTCTATTACTCTCGTCCCTTTCCGGTCTTGCTCTCTCGGGTCTTCCCGAAGCAGTAGTATATTTATATATTGGGTGAGTCCATTTTTGTAAAATGTGGAGGTCCCCTCAACAATAACATAATGTCGAAAATAAACAATGGACAGATGAAGATGACCATAGCGGGCGTCGGCGATGTTTGTCTATAATATCGTCTATAGTAATATAAACGAGAAAAATGTTCAAATATATTTATCTACATTGAGAATTCTTCCACTCACAAATAATTTTTTTTTGGTTAGGCCGATATACAAGATTTCCTGATTAGACTGGCAAATATTAATTAATTTTCTCTCAAATATCTTCTCTTTCTCTATTGATATAAAAGATATCACAATAAATCTTTCTACTAAATTCTCTTAAGATTTCTAAAATTTTGGAATTATCCGGTCCTATTATTGTAAAGCAATTGGTAGGCATCGTCTTCAGATAAATCCCTGTTGCCAAATTAAATTTTTATAAAACAAGTAAAATATTTTTGAAAAAAAAATAGTTCAATCTAAATTGTATATTTTATGAAAGATCTTACATTCCTGAACATTTACCGCTACTATATATAAGGCGTGATTTTCTTGCTACAAAGCCGTCTATCCTCACATAAATAGAAAAGCATTCCAAACATTAGGTTGGTGGAAAAATAATGACGGTTTTTGACGTTAAAAAATACTTCAAAAACCGTCATTATTTTTGCACCAACCTAACAGCTGTAATGATTTGTGCGATTCGTTTTCTACAACCTATCCTCGAATAGTCCGAAAAATATAAGTATCATTAATAAAATTAAATTAATTAATTACTGAAAAGAAAAATCATTTTGAACAATTTCTATAGCGAGCTTGGGAAGACAGCAATTTTGCCTCACAATACAGTTCATCAGTTTAATATTATTTTTCTCAAAGAAAATTTAGAGAGGGTTTGAAACTGAGTAATGCAATTCAGAAATGATTAATCAGCTCAAATTTTATTTAAAATTAAGTGTTTCAATAATCTCGTCATTGCCATTTCTCTTACAATGATATGGAAATGAATTTTCATTTAGATCAAATAATCCAAAAGAATTTCAGGTAATTTCAGGTAACACTTGAAAAAGTATAGATGACGTAAGTGATTCTCTTCACATTAAAAAAAAAATATTGTTAGAATCAAAGATCATATCTAACCTTTGGTTCGAAATTTCATTCGAAAATTCATATTAAAATTTAATACTCAAGAATTACCATCAATCATTTCAAATCTCACCTGAAAGAGATAATGATTTTGATTTAATGAATTCAACTAATTATATTGGATAGAAATTTAAATTCAAATTCGCAGTTAAAGTATTTGCTTAAATAATTCTATTTTTTCATTATACTGTTATATGTGTCATGATTTTACATTTATTTTATTTTATTTATTTTTTACGAGTATAAATTTTTGTGTCATTTTATTTATAATGGAACGATCGAAATTATGGAACAATCTCTAAGTTGAATTAATAAAAGGGTACACATTCAATCAATGAAATCGCACATGAAATTTTATATATATATATATATATATATATATATATATATATATATATATATATATATGAACATTAATGGATACCCGTATTTGGTTACATTCTACATTTATTTTAAAGAGGATTTTATTGCGTCTATCGGCCTGTCCATTCGAGAAAATGCATCCTCCGCCAGAAGAATGACGTACGTTTGCAGGAGAAAACGCCATTTTATCTGAGGTGTTTGACCACTCAGCTACGAAGAGCTTCACAATCAAGCAAATTCTAAGGGCGTATTTTATTTAATATGTTTCCTAGAATTTGAAACCAGGTAGACGATATAAATAATGACGGAGCGTTTGCTCAAATATGAGTATCCACTAAAATAACGCTTAAAGTAATAAAAAAGAGATATATCGGGTTAAAATGCAATTCAATAATGCTTTACACACACACACACACACAAATAAACTCACACAGACATAGTCTTCTTCAAACTTCTTAGATAAAACTGGCGCAAGGTTACGTCGGTTGAAATAGGCTATACCAACATGAGGTAATTTTGGAATTTTGGTGCGTAATAAATAAGATCTGTTGTAATTGCATTCAACTCTCATTGTACATTAGTTTTAATATTTGATATAACTACGATAAACCTGGATTATATACCAACGGATTTATTACCTGTACTATATATATATATATATATATATATATATATATATATATATATATATATATATTCGTTAGCTTCAATGTTCACTTTGATACTTTTATTTCGATACGCTCTATCTCTGAATTCAAGTATATATATATATATATATATATATATATATATATATATATATATATATATATATATATATATAGTATAAATTATCTGATTTATTATATGGTTTTTCACTACACATAACAATATTTCAAAAAAAGAAGCTAAAAACTTTAGATTTATTCATATAATTAAATTAAAAGCATTAGTTCTGTTTCATCTTCAATCGAATTTTGGAATAACTTATTTTTAATTTACTGAATTTAACACACATAAATTCATAATTTAGTGTTTCCAAGGATACAGACGAATCCAATTATTCTGGCTGGGGCGTGTTCATTTTTATTAACTATTGTTGTATCAGTTATGAGTTACGTTCGAAAAAGAGATTATTTTAGGGAGGGTAGGGGTTTATTTTTCACCGAATTCTGACATGTATGTCGTCTCGGTTTTTTTTTATTAACGGCAAAAAATTTTTCGCATATTTTCCTGTATACTCAAAGTTTTTTTTATGTGTTTTTGAGTTAAAATACGTTTTATTAAACTACAATTTTAAAAGAGTTTTACTCTTAATTACTAATAGACTATATTTCTTTTTAAAAACAAGTAAATATAATAGAATTACTTACATTATTTAATTTTGTTTCTTATCAAATATAAGTATGTGTATATTACCAGCTCCCATTTTTAATTTTATTTTTAAATTTATTTTACATATTATTTAAGGAAAATTAAGTTAAAACTATGATAAAATAAAGAACCAATAAGAAACTGATATCAATCTAACTTATTTCACTTTTATTAAGATATTTTTCTCAATCTCTGACAAAGTTATCTTATAGGTAAAATAAGTTTCCTGTCTGTTCTTTAAGTCATCATAATATATATATATATATATATATATATATATATATATATATATATATATATATATATATATATATATATATATGAATAAGGAGAAAGAGATTGTGTGAATATGTAAAGTATATAAGAGTCAAACTATCTTTCTTAAAGCGACCACAACCAACCAGGTTCTTTCTGTATATATGTGTTTATGCATTAATCTTTTTGCTAGTAACTACAGAAAATGTTCTTTTTCATACGTCAATGTGACAGTTAATTATTAAATGCTGTGCTCGGAGACAGAATACTTATCTTGACTTAAATGCAAACCTGCTTATAGTTTCGGCTTAAAACAGACCATCTAACATTAACTTTCCCGTAGGAATTCCTAAAAAGAATGTACTTAGCTAAAGCTATTTCTTTTCGTCACCTCTTAGCATTGAAATAACGGCGCAGGGAATGAGCAGGGTGTTGCTTCGACCACAACACACCACACCCTACCCTTGTCTCATCCCGGGTCCTGTTTATATTCTCCCGCTACCACAAAACGCTAAAAAGCAGAGCCATTATTTGTCTATATCTGACTCAGGTCTCCCAACGCAGGAACATATTCCTTCCTACCTTCGCTCTTCACTTGCCGTCTACGCCTAATTCTTCCTAACAACTACATCATCTTACTTTTTTTGAAATTTTTCTTTTCGTTTTATCGTGCGATATTTCAACATATACATAAACACACACACGCAAACACATACACACACGCACACACATACACATAAACGTATATATATATATATGTGTGCGTGTGAGTTTTTGTGTATGTTTATAAAATAGAAAACATTTTTGAGAATATATGCCTGTTGATGTGCGTAAGTGCGGGTCCGCGTCTATGCATACAGAGGCTCATCTAAATTCATGTACAACACAAAAATATTTTCGACTTTTTTTTTTTTTTTGATGAAGGATTGGAAGCTTTTTCTCACATATTTCAAAGAAAAAAGTTAGCTTTATTTTTAAAGAAGTAAAAATTCTATACATCATTTGTCAAGCCTAATTTTGGTCTTCATCTCAAAAGTAAATAACAAGTTTGCTTCTACCCTAAAAGGTATTTATATATTCAACTTGTATTGCTACATACAGATATCCATATCAATGAACTTATATGTCTTACCCATTTTCTTACCTACAAACACACAGACACACGCACAGACACAGACACACAGACACACGCACAGACACAGACACACGCACAGACACAGACACACAGACAGACAGACACACACACATACACACACACACACATATATATATATATATATATATATGTCAGATTAGGCAAACAGTAAAATATTTGTTAAGATCTTACGCATTAGAGGTGCTCGATATCAAGTTGGAAGACCAGACTTGCAGAGCTGTTTAATGGTTTAGAAAAGTATATATATATATATATATATATATATATATATATATATATATATATATATATATATTAAAATATTATTAATACTTACTAAGGATAAAAACTAAAAGTTTAAGCAGTTTTTCCTTGCCTGTCATATTCAACAAAACATGTTTATAATAAAGATTACTGCCCTTTTTGTAAAGCTGTGTGTGTGATTTCGTTTTTTCCGAATGTAGTTATTATTTGAAATATTCATAGACATTAACATATAGATGATATATTTTAATTTGAAACGTTTAGTCATTATGATTTTTCATAATTTATAGAAGGAAAACAACTCAAGCACATTGACAATTGGAGACGCGGTTATGTGTCTATATTTTTACCTATGTGTCATTTAACCTCTAACTGTTGTGTTTCTCTCTTCGAAAAAAGTGAATGTCTAGGTGTGTTGCGAGCTGAGATCTTTTAAGCTGACTGGCTACCACTTGATGCAAAGTAAAATTAGTTACAAACGTAAAGATTCAGGAATTGTTTTCATATAATTTCTGATCTGCTATGATATAAAATTTATTATCGTTTTGATTATAATGGTTTGCGTGATTTTTTTTAATGGAGCCTGCATTTTTCATATATGTCAATCATATTGTTCTATGGCTTTTTACCATGCATTTGCAATCTTTATAAGCTGTTTTACAATGATTATTGCAGTTGGACTAATATTGTATTACATTCATGTCGTGCATGCAGTTCAATGTGCTAGAATACATGCCCATAGACATCTAGATAGACATCTAGATAGATAGATAGATAGATAGATAGATAGATAGATAGAAAATGTTTTTGTGGGCGCATAGACGTGTGTAAATCCATATGTGTATATTAAAATGAAATGCTCACGTATCTTGCGTCTCTTCTGAATAATCCACTCTTCAGAAAGCATGATTCTAAAATTGAATTTATTTTTAAAAATCATATGGTTTCTAAAGATTATATATTATTTGATTTTATTTACATTAATTTTCACCCATTAAAAAGCCGAAGAGCCACAGGCAGTAGACGGCTACAGTGTAAGAGATAAAGTTTATGCGGCTATGTGAAGAAGATAACGGTTAACCTTAAACTTGAACAGGATAAGATTGTAGTGATCATGGAAGCATCTTATTGGGAGTCGGTTAGTCGGAAGAAACTGCTCGAATGGAACTTGCATCTCACCAGTGGCCTACGCGGGTGGTTTGTTGCAATGTGAATAGCATGGAAGGTCTTAGCTGTGAGGGTTAGAATTGTTGGAATAAATAAATGAATAGATCGGAACAGTTTACATGGAAATAATGAGAGGCCAGTGTGAGGCTTGAGACGTTTCATCTGTCTGAAAGATTGTAGGGTTGAAAATAATTTGTCCTCAATAATTACCTGCACTGGACATACTGCCACCTCCTTCAGTAAATGCCTCACATGTCATTTATCAAATCAAGGTGACAATTTTTTTTTTTAATTAAGAAAAAAAACACACCAACATACGAGTTATAATTTAAGGAAAATTCTGGCTGAAAACAGAATAATTATATATAAATCAAATTACCGGGGTCATCTAACTGTGAGATAGGCCCTATATATATATAAAAAAAAAAACATATCGCTCACACTATCAAACTCACGTTATTCAACTGTGGTAAAATGGGTGTTCAAATTTAAAAAAAAACAAAACAAACAAAACAAAAATCAATAGAAAAACTCACACTTTCAATCGCAATCAACACACGAAGCTACGAATAAACGCTCCTAGTAGTACTCAAACAACAAAATCAAAATATCTTGTATAGTCAAATATAAAGGGAAATTAACAACACCGCAAACAAATCCCCCTTAAAAATGGCGAACGAAGTTGCCGAAAGCGCTTGGGATAATGGACATTACACTTAAATTTTGTACTCCTTTATTCCCAACAAATGAAAAATATGTACGATTGCTGGAAAAAACTTTTCTTTGTCTGTCATATTCAACGAAACATGTATAAAGAATGGTTGCTACCTAAATAAAAACTACATATATATATATATATATATATATATATATATATATATATGTGTGTGTGTGTATTTGTGTGTGTATATATATATATATATATATATATACATATATATATATATATATATATATATATATATATGCACCACACACAAAGACACACACACACACACACATATATATATATATATATATATATATAATGATAGATAGATAAATATTACAATGAAGTGTAAGTGAAAGCTATTATCTTATTCAATTCTTTATTGTGATTATAATCATCTCGATAAATCTTCATAAACGTAGTAACGTGTCTCTTAGACTGTGGATTAAGTGTCAGAAAATACCATTAATATTCCAACAATCTTTTGATTACGACATCCTGATGAGTTGGTGTTTATCGCTGGTGATTTATCCTCTTTTGATATTTCTAGCTATTTTCTCCGTATCGACTACGAAAATGACGTAGTATTTGGAATTTATTATTAATGATATGGATCGTTAGAAAAGAATTTTCTCGTTGACTTTATTTAGGTTTTCATCTCAAGCCTCCGATATAACGTTCTATCCTCACTGGCGTGTCCGCTCTCACAATTTTGGCATCCATATGTTTCCTCGAATTTATTTGGTTCCTTGTCTACTGGCATCATTTCAAACGAACTGCGACCAACACAGTTGTATCCTTCATGTTCCATACATTTTCTCCATATATTTCTCTTTCACTTTCACTTTCAGCCTCTAGTATTCTGTCATATTCATATCTACGAACTATTCTTTTCTCTTTTGCTTGTTCCCGTATTGTATCCGGTCTCATTGCTTTGATAGGAGGAAGAATCATAATGTTCTCAATTTAGTGTTGATATCCTTTGTTTATGTAACCGAACGTAAGTCATTTCCTCAATTTCCTTTGAGCTACAGTATCTACTCTACCGTATCGGTTTTTGATTTATTCTTAACTAGCTTAATGCATTAACGAGTTTTTATCATTTCACTGAAAGCAAGGCACTAAAGCCCCTACCACTTTTAAGGACAATAAAAGAACATATATTAAAAATAAATAGATAATGATTAACATTTTTTAATTTTTGAAGCTCAAATTTCATAGAAAACCCTAGAAACCGGATATGAGTTGCAACGCAAAAGATGAGAGATAAAAAACTGTTACCAGAGAACTTCCGGTTACATCTAACCATTTCAAATGCAAAATGATGATAACTTGTCACCAATCAATTAATGCTCTTGAATTCCTTTGTTTAGGTACCGTAGTTCATCAGAAGAATTTACGCGAAAGTATTTATAGAAAATGCATATGGAATCTTCGTTACGTTATTTATTACTTTTGTAATGATATTACCAAAAGGAACATTCCACTATGCAATGTACGAATTGGCTATATCAACGTCAAATAAGTACATAAATTTAAATATCTAGGAAATGTTTAGCACAAGGAAAATATGACACAGATATCCGAAAACTCATTGGAAACTTGAAATATGTCATCCAGAAACTAAACATTATATAAAACCGGGAAACTTTCATTAGAAACAAAAAAAACAAAAAAAAAAAAAAACAATACCGATCCTTTTATACTGATGAACATGAGACTGCAGTCTATAGAGATTGGATTGCTGGGAATGTCAATGACGGAAAATCTGAGCGACGGAGATGATTTATAGAAATAGAAAAAAATGGCAAATGCTATGCTTAGAATCCGAAAGAAACCGTTAAAATTCTGGGATATATAATGAGGAAAACCGACTTGGAAAACGTACAACGAGGAAAATTGGCTTCGAAAAAGTATAATGAGGAAAACCAGCTTGGAAAACATGTTACGAGGAAAACTGGTTTGGAAAACATACATCGAGGAAAACCGGCTTGGAAAACATATAACAAGGAGAAATGGCTTGGAAAACATATAATGAGGAAAACCGGCTTGGAAAACGTATAACTAGGAAAACCGACTTGGAAAACATATAATGAGGAAAACCGGCTTGGAAAACATATAATGAGGAAAACAGGCTTGGAAAACGTATAACTAGCAAACCGGCTTGGAAAACATATAATGAGGAAAACGGGCTTGGAAAACGTATAACGCGGAAAACCGACTTGGAAAATTTATAACGAGAAAAACCGGCTTCCAAAACATATGACGAGAAAAAGCCGCTTGGAAAACATAACGTGGAAAACCTGCTTGGAATACATGTATGATGTATGTGATGAAGCCTTCATCTTAATGCCAGCAGTTTGATATCTTAAACAACATTGGAGAAGGAATGCCAATGATTGTAATGTCTCTGTTTCCAACTCCCAGAGGTTATCCCTGTGTATACTATTTTCTCAATGATATTTTCTTTCGGAAAAATGGTAGCTTCGTATACTATATTTTCATAGTTACAAATGCCTCTAACTGGGCAGTTAGTTCTGGTCTTACAATTACAAGTATGCATGTTTTCTCGTGTTTCGCTGTTATATTTTTTAATAGTAGGTTCTTGTGTGAGTTAATAATAGTGTGCATATTGTTTCTGCAGGAATAACTGATTTTTAGTGTTTTACTATTGAAAATTATTTGTAAATGTTTATTATGATTAAAATGTTTGTCTATAAAATTTAGAAAATATGGTGGGTTAAACCATAATCTCTGCATTTTTCTGTTTTTGGTTTTATTAGT